>CM039139.1:8320783-8370988 GCA_022036555.1 Microstegium vimineum | reverse complement strand
ACATGCTTCCACTATGTTATACGCGCACTCCCACCATAATGATCCATTTTTATGCCTGTTCGTTTACGATGGGTACGAGTTTGCAGTTAGTAACGTTTCTACATTTATATGCATCTCGACGTTATGTCATTACTCATTACACGCCATTACACGCCAAGTTTATCTAAACTGAACTGAGAGTTCCAAGGATTTTGTTCTAGTCTGGAATATCAGACAAATCTGTGGGCTACATTTTGAGAACTGTCCTCAAACCAGAGCTACTCTCTCGGGTGTCCATCATCCAAGTTTTGGGCCGTGAAAGATCCATGTGCCTAGCCGCACCATCCGACGGTCTTGTTCGTCGTGAAGCCAGCGTGCGAGGAACGGGTGTCCTGGTCAGGAGCGGGCTTTGGCTGCCTTGGCTTGGCAGGTTCAACGAAGATAACCCATCCATCCAGAAACTTGGCGTTCATCTCCTGCCGCGCTTTCTCGGCCTCTTCTATGGTGGCGTATCTCACGAAACCGAAACCCTTCGACCTCCCAGAAACTCTGTCCGTCACCACGTTTGCTGCACAACGGCACGCTACAATTAGGAGTGAGGAACAGGAGCTCATGAACGGAGGCCTGAACATAACTGCTCGAAGAAAGAAAGCTTGCTTTGTACGTACCTTCGAGGAGCCTCCCGAAAGGAGCAAATACACCCTGGAGCTTCTCATCTGTTGTTAACCTTGAAAGGCCTGCGCCCAAGGGAATGAAAATCAGGAGCCTGAAAACGATGTATTCTTATGGAAAACCTACAAGTGAAATGAACTCGGACCTGGTGCTTGCTGAGCAGGGCTCAAAACAACTCTCTCTGTTTCAAGTTTCAAGTTGTAAGTCATTTTATTTTTTCTAATATAGTTTTTGCTACACACCTTAATATACACGATGTCTATGTCTATACAGAGAAAAACAGAAATGACTTACAATTTGGAGTAGAGGGGGAGTACAATCTAAATGGAACCAGGGTATTTTTATACTATGATAAAAAATAAATGAGTAAAATAAAATGGTGGCTCTTTAACTTGTCAGCCTGTGCCACTTTGGTCCATGAACTTGCAAACGCGAAAAATTGGCCTCTGAACTTGTCAGTCTGTGCCACTTTAGTCCATAAACTTGCAAACGCGAAAAAATGACCCTGAACTTGTCGGCGTGTGCCACTTTGTCCACTTTGGTCCATGAACAGTAACCGTGAAAATAACATTGGCTACATGGCACTGTTCTGCTACGTGGCTGCCTCTCGTAGGTCGTGCTGCCACTATTTGTGGTGATGAACAGCAGACCGTGCATGGCACTGTTCTGCTACGACAGCGATGAACAACTTTTTGATATTTTTCCACGGTACTAATATTTGTTTATTTCATAACTAATTATTGGTGCATGCTAAATTCATGACAATTTTTGTGTAGCCTCTTCATGATGTACTCTATCTAGAAAAAATATGAAATCTAGAAAACAAATAGTTTTTGCATGTTTTAAAATTATCTCTTTTAATTAATAAATGCAACTTTTATGATTTTTGTAGGCCAAAATAAATATTGAAAAAAATATGAAAATTGATTTATAGCTGTTTTATGATGATATCAACCTGTACAAAAAGTTTAGGATGAAATTTAAATGTTTAAATAAATTCTACGAGTTTTGTTATTCTCAGTTGTTTTATAGAAATATTTAGATATTTAATTTTTCATGAAATAAAACTATCTCAAACAACAAAACGGAGTACACCATTGCAAAGATCTTATCGAGACGATCAAAATTGATATATTATTTGTTATATGTGGAGCTTCGAATAAAAAGATATTAATTTTGCAAATTAAAAAGAATGTGCTGACGCCAGCACCACAAACAGTGCCATGCACTGCCTACGAGAGGCGGGCACGTGGCAGAACAGTGTCATGCAACCAGTGTTATTTTCGTTGTTACTGTTCATGGACCAAAGTGGCACAGACCGACAAGTTCATGGGCCACTTTTTCACGTTTGCAAGTTCATGGACCAAAGTGGCATAGGCTGACAAGTTTATGAGTCATTTTTTCGCATTTGCAAATTTATGGACCAAAATGACACAGACCAACAAGTTAAAAACCGCCAGTGTATTTTAGTCAAAATAAATCAAGGAAAACGCAAAGGTGCAATAGGATTTGACGGCACAGGAACTACTAGATTTTTTTCTAAAAAAAAATACAGACTGTCAGTTTAAATGCAGTGATTCATCGATAAAGCACGCTTGTTATCCCTAGTTCCCAGTTTGATCGCTCACAAACATAGCATAAAGGTACATCCAGTTTAGGCAAATTCACACAAACATAAGCAGGCCTGAATTTTCTTTTTAAGAAAAGTTCACTGTGATTGTGAAGCTGTGTTTCCTGAGGCTATCTTTATATGATTATTATCATTATTGTGCAATGAGTTGGACGGGGCGGGGTGGAGAGACGTTACCGCTGACGAAGAGCTTTGGTGTGGTGAGCGGTGGCACGTTGGAGACCTCGGTGCCGTCGCCGAATATGGAGGACGGAGGAGACGGGCCGAAGCCGGCGGAGGAGCAAAAGGTAGCGCGGAGTACTGAGGAGGAGGCAGGGGTGGAGCTGCTAAAGAGGCGGCGAAGTAGGGCCGGGGCAGCGGAGGAGGCGGCCATGGCTGTCACCGGCAGCTAGAACCCTACTCGCCTCGTGCTCCTGGTTTCGGGCTTTCGGCTTTTGGGTCGCCGGCGAAGGTTCGGTTAGACGCTGGCTCTGGCCCAGAAGAGCATGCCCCGCTTATGGGCCTGTTTGGGCTTGTAGGCCCGCCTATTGGCCTGCTCGGCCCCAATTCCGCATTTCTGTATTGCCTTCTTGTATTTCAGAGAGGATCAGGAATGAGCTACATGAACTTTGGAGAAACATTTTTATTCTACTGTCTCTCCAAAATTTAAACCGACCCTAATGTTTGGGCTTCAAGGCAAACCTGTGACCATGGAGTAAGAACCCATTGAGGCATGATGGTGGCAGCTGAAGATCTTCTTAATTAGAGGGTTCGAGAGTGCCCGCAACATGATCGAACTTTGAACTTGGCTCAAGGCCTAGAACGAATAATGACTAAGGGTCTGTTTGGTACATTTTTTTTTTAAATAATTTTTTCTCACAAAGATATGAAGTTGGGTGAAACTGAAAATAGTAGCTTATCACAACTTTCTCTCTACATTCTTTCTCTCATGCATGCATAAAGTTGTTGGTGAAGCTGTTTTGCTAAACATTTTTTCTAAAATAGCTCAGCTTCACGTAGAGAGTTGTTTATAAAGCTATTTTCTAAAAAAAACAGGTTCACTAGTGAAGCTGAGGTGTACCAAACATGCTCATATTAAGCCGAGTAATAGATTACTGCCAAATGTACAATCATTAGGATTGGATGTAACTTTTAATGGTTGGAATCACTAGTTGCACAAGCGTATCAAGTAACCTCACTGCGAGTCTGCAAAAATCCAACACAGGCGGTGAACACAGCACCATCCAGTAATCTTTCATGAGTGTTTCTTCAAAATTATCATTCATTTATAGTGTTCGTGCAATTACAGTCATCACAATAAGATAAGGCAGGGGCGCCCATGGACGGCAGCCCCAGAAACGTATACACACTGATCACAAGCCCGCCGGCGGGGTCGCAGGTTTGATCTCCTCTCCTCACGCGGATGGGAGGACCTTCTTGACGATCTCGTCGCTGAGCGAGGCGATCTGCGCGTCGAGCGCCTTGACGGCCTCCTCCTTCTGCGCCTCGAGGTTGGAGAGCGCCTCGACGAGCTCGGCCTCCACGCGGCTGCGGCCCTCGTCCAGCTTGGCCCCCAGCTCCGCGGTGGTCTCCTTCTTCATCTTGTTGAGCGCCGCCGCGATCTCGGCGCGCGCCGCCTTGAGGATGGCGGCCGCTGCTCCTCCAGCTGCTTCACCTCCTCGGAGGCGCCCTTGACGTCGCCCAGCTCGCCGCGGATCTTGGAGTCCCGCTCGTCCATGAAATTGCCCAGCGGCGTGAAGTAGAGCTTGTCCAGCGCCACCATCAGCAGCAGGAACTCGGTCGCGATCGCCGGGAGCGTCAGGTTGAAGTCGAACAGCTGCGCTTTCTCCATCTGCTCCGCCAGCGCCGGGAGCGGCACGGACGCTACTGCCACTGCCGCCGCCGTCGCCAGCAGCCGCGGGAGCTGCTGCGCCAAGCGCCGCCGCATCGGCCGCGCCGAGCTGCTGGAGGAGGAGGAGGCCACCGGCTTCAGGAGCCGCGCTGCGCGGCGCGGGGAGCAGGAGGTGGTGGCTGCAGCCATCATAGCCGTGGCCATGGGTGCGAGGCCGGGGAGAGGTGCGGTGGGGGGTGGAACGGAAGAGCGGCGGCGGCGGCTTGTCAGTGGAGGTGTGGTTGGGAGAAGGGAGGGGAGGCAGGCGGGCGGCTATCTATCCGAACGGGTTGGGTTATGGTGTCCCGACGAACGGCGGCCACACGATGGAGATGCTCGCTTCGCTACCACGAATGCCCTCCCCGATATTCTATTTTGTGCTCCGTAAGAAAAGGCCCGTGCCATTTTTTGGCCCCAAATCTCTGAAGCCGGCGTCAGTAAGCCAGAGCCTCATGGGCCATTGTCACGAACTTGTAAAGCAAAGAGCAGAAATGGATAGATTCATTCAGGCCTAGAACAACAGGGAATTTGGGATAGAATTGAGGAAGAACAGTAGAGTTGGGACATGCATGAAACTAGGGATGTACTACATGAGACAAGAGCCTCATTGAGGTCTAACTTAGACACTTCCTTCTTACCGTTGGAGCAGATTGATTAAATCTCAACACCATTGTGGTCGTCGTCGTTTATGTCACAAATGAATCCGGCAGACCAGCACGTAGTTCACGCCACGAACTAGTGCTTCTCCACGGGCGGGTTGGCCAACTCCCTCGTAAATGGATGACGTCATAGTAAAAAAAAAAACACTGACGAGTGTGTAGTTAGAAATGGAGTACTACTCCTAGCTTGCATGCAACTACGTGGAGTAAATGACGGATGCCTCGGCATACATGCACTGTCCGGTATTGTGGGATGTCTCGGCATACATGCACTGCCTGGTATTGTGGGCAATTTGAAAAACGAGTGTACGCCGGGTAAAACATGATGGATGGGTACTTAGGACCGTTGGGATAAAAGAAATGTACCAAATTCTCATCGAAATCGAAAGAACATCCAAACGAGAATTCTGTCAATGGAATCGAAACAGAAATGTTCCGCGCTTCTTTTAGTGAGAGTCAAAACGGTGATATAGTTGTTTCCCACATGGGACATGGCCCAAAATTTTTGAATGGTCCATAAAATCTGAAGGAGAGCTTGTGATTTGCGCGAACAACCATGTAAGGTTGCAAATGCGGTTGTTTCAAATAGGTCAGGTCCTCCCTTGAAATTCTCTCTATGATATATGTTTATAGGTGTGATGTTTCATTCTTCGCTAAGCTCTTAACAGTTGTTGTTGAATCATCTTTGTTGACAATTCTCTCTTGAATAGCCAAGCAAGTGCTTTAGGATCAATGATACCCAAATGCCTAAAAGTGTCTTCATATAACACTTTAAATGGTGCAGTGCCCAATGTAGACTAATAAGAAGCATTATACCAAAATTCTACAACTGAAAGTTGTTTACTCCATTCTTTGGGACACGAATGAATATCACACCTCAAAATCCTTCCAAACATTGATTTTATCTCTGAGTCTGACCATCAGACTATGAAGGATATGCAGAGCTTATCATCAGCAAGTAAGAGAAAACAATTGTTGCAATAAAATACTAGTGAACACTTTCTATCTCTGTTAGTAGCTTTTGGTAGACCACACAATCTATAGATGTTATTGAAATAGGTTTGTGCAACATGCATAGCAGTATAAGGATGAGCTAATGGCAAGAAATATCCATACCTGCTCTGAGAACTTATGAATGGTCACAAAAATGACATCCCATTTATCCGACTTGGGTAAACCTTCGATAAGTCATAGATCGACAATTCATCAAGCTTGCACAGGTAAAGGCAGAGGCTGTAGTACTCTAGGAAGCTTCACATGTTTCACTTTAGCCTTTTGACATATTTCATATTGCTGCACGACTATTGTTACCGAATGTTTCAACATTGGTCAAGCAAACAAAGATTCCATAAGTAGCATGGATTCCTGAATGTCCTCTTTCACCGCTAGCACGAAGAGTAAAAAAATATGTTGCTCAACAACTTTGTTATTAATTGTTTCAACTTTTCATTTGCATTTCTTATATTGGGTCTGTTTGAATGCACCAACTAATATAGCTAAAATATCAGTTAAAACTTAGTCGAGTTTAGTTATTTTAACCTAGCTAAAGTCAACTAAAGTTTAGTTGAGTATATTGGAGCATCCTAATACTCGAGATAAAGTTTAGCTACAAAATATTTTAGTTAGCTGATGTTTAGCTTTGTAATTTTAGGTAGCTAAATTTAAGTTGATGTATCCGAACAATGTAAGTTGGGCTATTGTAGAATAAAAGCTTGTACAACCAACCAAATTGGTGGTGGGGATCTCTTTTCTCGAGACTCAGTCACCTAAATAACTCCGTACTCACCCCTATTAACGTACGCCGCACATCCTACATGCATATTTTAGGCCAAATTTCCTCGTGGTCAGCTTATGAAAACACAAAGCAAGAAAGAAGTTGTGGGCTAGAGCTATCTATATTGATGCCTACTTGCTAGGTCCAAAGTAGCCAAAGGCCTCCAGAGTGACCTTGCACTGGAACAATGTATGCATCAACAGTGTTCAAACAAATTATTGAAGCAACTTTGGTCATTCTCGAGTTTCTTGTTTCAGAAATTACCTAAGCTCTTGTAGGACCTGTTTGGATGTAGGATTTTCACATAAATTACACAGGAATTTATAAGAATTAATTTATTTTCACAGAAAAACACAGAAGCAAGAAAAAATTTACAGTTCCAAAGGCCGTAGAGGTGATGAGGCGGGCGAGGTTCCAAACCGATTTGCTCCATCTATTTCGTTCAACGCGTCTCTATCACTAGTTCACTCTACCCGCGGAAAATCCAACGCTCCACTCTCCGCCATCCATCTTCCCGCGGCGGCCCAAATCCAACGCCTGCAGCTCGCGCCAACTCATCGATCCGCGCCACACCCATCTCCACCAATCTCCTTCCATCGTGCTCCTCTACAAAAGCTCCCCTCCCCCCCCAATCCCCCGTGCCCCGTTCCACACCAAGAAAAGAAGCCTCCCCCAGAGTCTCGAACCAACCGCATCGCCTCCCGTCTCCGTCGTCCCCGACACCCCCGACCCGATGGCGCCCAAGGCCGAGAAGAAGCCAGCGGAGAAGAAGCCGGCGGCAGAGGAGAAGGCGGAGAAGGCGCCCGCGGGGAAGAAGCCCAAGGCCGAGAAGCGCCTGCCCGCCTCCAAGTCTTCCGGCAAGGAGGGCGGCGAGAAGAAGGGGAGGAAGAAGGCCAAGAAGAGCGTGGAGACCTACAAAATCTACATCTTCAAGGTGCTGAAGCAGGTGCACCCGGACATCGGAATCTCCTCCAAGGCCATGTCCATCATGAACTCCTTCATCAACGACATCTTCGAGAAGCTCGCCGGCGAGGCCGCCAAGCTCGCGCGGTACAACAAGAAGCCCACCATCACCTCCCGCGAGATCCAGACCTCCGTGCGCCTCGTCCTCCCCGGGGAGCTCGCCAAGCACGCCGTCTCCGAGGGAACCAAGGCCGTCACCAAGTTCACTAGCAACTGAGCGACCTCCAGCATCCACGGACGGATTTGTTAGGTCTCCCTTTCTAGTAGGGTTCTTCATTGTGTCCTCTCCCCCTCCCCCTATGTATGTGCTCTGAAATCGTTGATGTTCTCATCGGGAACAAAGACCAATAGCTAGCTTCCCTGCTTTATAAATCGTGCCTGATTGTAATGGTTCTCTTAGATTTGATGCCCCGTCGTGAAATATAGTTGTGTTGATGCTTTCTTCCCTTGCTAATTTTCTTCCGCACTGATAATTTGGTGATCTAAGATTTACACCGTGTGATGAAGTGATGATTCGTTCTGTGCCAGAACTTCTGAATGCGTGATCATAATATCATCTTTGCTTGTGAGGGATGTGGATTTCAGGGTTTGTAAATAGTATCTGATGCTATCAGAATAGCTTTCTTTTGATGGTCACACACTAACTCAGCGACAACGATGATCGGTTGGTTAGTTGTATGTTTCTCCATTTTTGTTAGCCCAATTGCTTCTTTGTTCCTCCATAAGTAGTTAGCCATAACATATGCTGATGAATTTGGTGTATTCGTGCATCTAGTGTTGAAGCAGCATTCTGAATAGCTCTGGCACTTCAGCGCCTTCATCTTTGGTGGAATGTGTGGTAGGCTGTCATCTTCACCCTGTCAATTGTGTTTTGGAGATGATTCCCATTGGTTAAATTGAAAGCTGCTGTAAATGTTTCCTATTTATCTTTTTTTTTCCTTTTTAGTAATTTATTTTTGTGAACTTTCTACTATCTATGCACTCTTATGAGTGATGAAGCTGTACAAGTGTGGTATGTTGTCAAATGCTGCCTATTACTAGTATTACTTTAGTGTGGTTGTGGCATACCACATCCAGTATTAACTCTGTTTTATTATGTTTTTGTAGGATTGTTATTCTATACAACAGAGGAAGAACTCAAAGAAGTATCTTCACCATTGGGCGGTGTAGAGGAAGAAATATCTTCAGTTGGGAATCTTAATATTTCTTATAAAAACTTGATACTTCATCCGTTCCAAATTATAAGCCGCTTTAACCAAAATAGCTTATTTTCAGTTTTGTGCTGGTCTCTGTATCTTATCATGTGCAGCCTGACTTATGTGAGACCAGCAAACTGGAAGGATGAAGGGATTTGGTTTTGTCAGATATTCATTGCAATCAGAGAAAGCTGTTTAGGCAATAGAATGGCAAGGTATATGGTATCTGCTCTGCTCACTTGCTTCCAATACAAACTTGATTTACTGATGCTAATTGTGATGTCTACAAACTGCTAGCTGCAGTTGTATAGTTGCCATTTATCCAACACAAAACTGTAGAAAATTCATGACAGTGCAAATGAGCTCTGATGTCATCTTTGGTAACTGAACCATTCCGTATTTGTTAGTTTCTTGACCTAGTCATTTGCAAATATCCATTCAAATATATATATCAAGCTGGAAATTAACCAGATGTTTCCAGCAAGCCTAACATTAGTTTTATGTTGATTTATAGCTTTATTGTTTCTTGTTTAATGAAATTGTATTTTGGCATATGTTCTACACAGAAAGCTTCTGCTGGTGTGTAAATACTGTTAGTGATTTTTTTTGGAAAGGTGATTGTTTATGACCGTTCCTCATATTTACTGTATATATTTTTTTTCTATTATCTTGTAGTCCCATACTGCAGCCACCACTAATAAGTAATTGAAATGACAAATATGAAATTTCTGACCCACCAAGATTATGTCCACTTGAATACACCTTTGATGAGATGCAAGGATTTTTCTTGTTTTCTGCAGTTTTCATGTGAAAATATGCTGATTCCCGTGAAATTCATGTATGATTCCTACCTTCCAAAGGGTCATAAACAATTTTTTTCTGACTATTTCCACCTGTTTTCATCCCTACGTACCGATATAATTTCAACTTGTGAGGGTGTTTAACCCAGGAATTCCACTGCCACCCGCAATACTCTCTTCTGAATCCAGTTGTTCTCTGTATCAGATCTGCTGATTTGCATATGAAGTCTGCCACAACAAATTCTAATCGAAGAGGATATAAAAAATCCATGCCAACCAGGTTGAAAAACACGAATCACAACAATGCAGTCATGAAATCATAAGACATTTCTTCTTCCATTATAATAAATCACAGACAACAACTTGGAGCAAGACAGGTACAGATCCAAGCACATTCATCCCATCTACAACCAACGCATCACCGGTAACAAGGCAGTACAAAACATCAGATCCGCCTCGACACTATGCTTTCTTGGGGGACTTGGCAGCCTTCTTGGGCGACTTGGCCTCCTTGCTCCCGCCGCTGGACGCCTTCTCCGCCGTCTTCTTTGGTAGCAGAACCGAGTGGATGTTGGGCAGGACGCCGCCGTGGGCGATGGTGACGCCGCCCAGCAGCTTCCCGAGCTCCTCGTCGTTGCGGATCGCAAGCAGCACGTGGCGGGGAATGATACGCGTCTTCTTGTTGTCCCTGGCAGCGTTCCCAGCGAGCTCCAGAACCTGATCACGAAAAGGAAGCAAGGGGGAATCAGCACCTCAGAAATACTAATACGCCGTTGCAGGATTAGATTCAGTACAATGGTCTAATTGCAGACGCGGATCGTGAGGGAGATGTGGTTTACCTCAGCGGCGAGATACTCGAGGACGGCGGCGAGGTAGACGGGGGCGCCGGAGCCGACGCGCTGCGCGTACCGGCCCTTCTTCAGGTAACGCCCGATGCGGCCGACGGGGAACTGGAGACCGGCCTTCGCGGACCTCGTCACCGACTTCTTCCTTGGCCCGCCGGCCTTGCGCCCGGCCGCTCCCTTCTTCGCCTTCCCTCCAGCTCCGGTGCCAGTGGAATCCATGGCCGCGGTGGCGCTTCGAGTAGCTTCTCGGGTCAGAGGAGGACTTGGGAGGGAGATCGGAGGAATGCGAGACTGCGAGATGATCGGCAATGGTTGGCGGTGCCGGGAAGTTAAACGCGGAGGCTAGTGGGCCCGTCGATCCGCGTGCGAGAGAACGGACGGTCGGATCTGAAGAGGCGCGGACGGCTGCGATGGCTTCATCAGGCACGATCCGTGGGAGTGGTCGATGTGCCAATCAGATACGAGTAGATTTCGGGAGCGCCAAAAACTGCCTCTGATCTCCCGCCCATGACAGCAGATGGGTTTTTTTTTTCATCCAGATAAGTTGGAACTCGAGAATCGCCAGTTTTGTTTCTCCTTAAGAAAGTTTGGAAGAAATTACTTTTCACCTAAAGTTCATAATGTAGATTTCAGTATTTTTCGAAACATTAACAAAAAAAATAAGATTTGAGAAAACTTTACTCCAAGTTTCCTATCAATTTTTTTATAAACTCGGAGAAAATTTTAGAAAATACGGAGTAGAAAACAACTCCATCTGTCATAAGAAAACTACAATCAAAATTTGTCTAAAAAAATTACACACACGTAATAGCAGCATGTCTAGGATACTAGCGCCCATTTACTAGCCAACTACAGGATAATATTAACCCGTCTCCATTTAAAATATATTTCATCTCTAGTAAAAAAAAGTGTCCCCTCTTAAAAAAATAGCAACAAACTTACCTCTCACAACGCCCTGTTCGCTTGGTCAGTTAGCTTATCATCCATCAAAACAGTATTTTTCTATCATAACAAAATAGTCAAACTTAGGGCTATATATTATAAATAATTATATTGTTTTATATATTATATATTATAAATATTTATATTATTTTATATCTAATCGATCAAAGTTAAAAAAAAGTTTAACTTCTATTTAAGGATGCAGGGACTAAATCATAATATAGTCCAACTTAAGGTTATTCGATTAACCGAAAGTGCATTTCCGACTCCTAGAAACTTATACTCCCTCTATCCCTCAATAAGAGTCGTTTTAGAACCCGGTGCTACTACCAACCAAATGATCTAAAGACGTTCATACCCTTATAGTTGTAATCATTGATTGATTGCATTAATTGCTTAAAACCACACTTGTATGGAACAACAATCAACAAATGAACTATGGAGGATGGAAAGACTAAAGTGTCTGACACCCTATGTGCTGGGACTACTAATGTGTTGCGTTGAGAGTAGAGAACGACAATCTTTCGAGCACAAAGTTTGAACTCCAAAACGACGATCTAGAACGGAGGGAGTAGAAATTAGACAACAATCAAAGAAAGAATCGTCATTCTAGAGAATAAGTCCCCGCTAAACAGGAAAACTCTTAGGCCTTGTTTAGATCCGTAAATTTATCACTGTAGCGTTCCGTTTGTATTTGGTAATTATTGTTTAATCATAAAATAACTAAGTTTAAAATATTCGTCTCGCAAATTACAGATAAACTGTATAATTAGTTATAATTTTTTTTAAAATTAATGCTCCATACATGTGTCCAAAGATTTGATGTGACACGAAATTTGGAATTTTAAAGGGATTCTTGGTTAGTGACCCATTTTGATTCGCTAAATATTTAGTAAACTATGGCGGTCACAAAAAGTTTGGCGAACAAAACTAAAGTCAAAGTTGTGGCAAAGTTTAGCATAAAAATGAGTGTATGACATGTGAGACAGGATGCTTAAAAAGTTTGGTATGTCATAGTTGTGGTAGCGAATCAAATAACTGCTAGAATAACTATGACATGACTAAACTTCTGGCCACAAACAAAACACAACTTTAATTTTATCTTAATAAAAGTTGGATTTTTTCTTACAACAAAATTGCGGCAAAGATATGGAACCGCCAGAGGGCCTAATCCCTAAGAGCAGTTTCTGTGAGATATGAAACCGCTAAATTAGATCAATTTGAACGTTGTCATTGTAATTTGCAAAAATAAAGATGTCACTTGTATTTCACTAACATGTAAAGACAATGATATGTGGGTAAGATGATACATCTTTAATGTAATAAATTATAATAACAATCTTCAAATTTACTATAAAAAAATTATAGACAAAATCGAGGACACTGCACCCAACGTTCCTGTAAGAAAGCAAAAGTAAACGGACTATGGAACCATGTCAAACAAATAGTCCAAAATTAATTTTAATGTTGTCTTCTTTTTTCATCGGCTTACAATGTAAGATCATCTCCAAGAGACTCTTCATTTCCTTCTTATATGCTAGGAATAGAGATTTTGGTGAAAAACTACAATTCAACAGCCTATCTAAATAGTTTTCTAAATAAAGAATGACTCTTATGCATGAGATTTAGAAAAGTTGTTGGAAAATGAAAAAGATATACAAAACAATTTTTATGCAAATAACTTTCCAAATGATTGATTTAGAGAGTGAATTTTAGAAAGAATTTTGGAGATGCTCTAAGTAGCAAACGAATTTTGCAATTCAATCCCAAGTCTCGGTTCGCACAAGTACTACTCTTAAAAAATTAACCATAATCCTAGAAATAATACGCATGTTCTGTACAGTAATACTCAAAGATCGAACACTCAGCAATACTAAGTCCATAATCCAAATTATCACTTCGACCAGCATCAGTGCTACCAGGGCCAATAGAATAGACTGACTTGACCAGCATCAGTGCTCAACTCATAATCCAAATTTACTACTCATTGCCAGAATTTGCATACGTTCGCAAGACACATTGCACAACGATAAACATCGAAATAACACACCTTCCAATTTTCAAGAAACTAGGCATTTCTTGTATAATTTGATTAGAATCAAAGATAAGTTGCTACAAGACCGTTTAATATCCAAACCCATCGATTCCATCTACAGCCTACACATCACAGATGATACGAAGCTAAACAACAGATCGGCGTCGATACTCTATGCCTTCTTGGGGGACTTGGCAGCCTTCTTAGGAGACTTAGCCTCCTTGCTCCCGCCGCTGGACGCCTTCTCCGCCGTCTTCTTAGGAAGCAGAACCGAGTGGATGTTGGGCAGGACGCCGCCGTGGGCGATGGTGACGCCGCCCAGCAGCTTCCCGAGCTCCTCGTCGTTGCGGATAGCAAGCAGCACGTGGCGGGGGACGATGCGAGTCTTCTTGTTGTCCCTGGCAGCGTTACCGGCCAGCTCCAGAACCTGGTCACAAAACGAAGTAAAATCAGTAACTCAGAATCAAACCGCAGTGGCAAGATCAGATCGAAGCAAAACACAAGGTTTCATTGCAGAGCGCAAGATGGGATGCGGTTTACCTCGGCGGCGAGGTACTCGAGGACGGCGGCGAGGTAGACGGGGGCGCCGGAGCCGACGCGCTGCGCGTACCGGCCCTTCTTCAGGTAGCGCCCGATGCGGCCGACGGGGAACTGGAGCCCGGCCTTCACGGACCTCGTCACCGACGTCTTCCTCGGCCCGCCGGCCTTGCGCCCGGCCGCTCCCTTCTTCGCCTTCCCTCCAGCTCCGGTGCCAGTGGAATCCATGGCCGCGGCTGTGCGTCAAGTGGCTTGCTTGTCGGGGGAGAGAAGAAAGGGCTCAGGAGATTTCAGAAATGTGAGGTGATCTGAAACTGCAGGCGACGTCGGGTATTTAAACAGCGCGGCGGTGGAGGGTGGTGGGCCCGTCGATCCGTGTGCGAAGGCAACGGACGGTCTGATCTAGAGGGGCGCGGAAGGCTGCGATGGTGCCAGCGGGGCACGATCCGTGGGAGGGGCATCTTGGCCAATGAGGTGCGAGCAGATTTCGGGGGACGGCGAAATATTGCGCCTTTGTTTTCCCGCCCTTGACCTTGAGAAGGGGAATTTCGGCAACACGCGCCACGAAGCAGATGAATTGTTTTGTTTTGGCGGTGGAAACTAGGCAGCGGCCAGCACCGAAGAAGAAGAGGAGCCAGATAAATCTGAATTGAGGATCGACAAATTTTGTTTTTTTGCTAATATTAGAAGGAATTTAATTCCTCCTAAATTCGAAACTAAAAGAGCTTCTAGGCTCAAAAAAAAAAAGAATAGCAAAAGTACGAAGAGAAAAATGCAGTATGGAGAGACTTAACCTGGGTTAAGCAAAAATATTCATCAAAACTCAAACAAAATTGATAAAAGATGTCAAGAGTTGACACCGCCAGACAAGGAGAGACTCACTATCTACCTACTACTTCGTCCCACACACAAAAAAATCGTTATATGAGCCTCGTTTTGAGGAATTCATGGAATAATTCATTTTTATGGCGGAAGGTCAGAGGTGGGAAACAAGGAAACAGAGGAAATGCTTACTGTCGTTATTGTCGCAAGCATACCACTCATAATGAAATAAAGAAATAGGAGCATCGTGTGTTCGATTTTTCCAAAGAACAGAAAGAGTAAGAACATCTTATTAAATATATAGAACATGGGGGTTCAGGAATTGTTAAATTTAGATATAGGACCCTGACCTCCCCCTCTATGCCTTGCGGTAATGATTCCTCTGGCATTACGACCTTTACCACAACGGTGTCGTCCATGGATCAATTTATTTCGTGGATTGGATTTCACTTGCCTGTCTACGGTTCCCTTGCGTGTGCTTGGGATAGGTGTTTTGTATAAATGTTTTGCCGTATTATTAAGTATTCTCCTTTAGTTCGTTTCTCTATCTAGAGGTGGAATAGAATAACCCGGTTGAAGGGTAATGATCATACGTCTGTAATGCATTGTATGTCCCAGAATAGGTCCCATTCTTCTACCCTTTCCGGGTAGTCGATGGCTATTCACAGCTACTACCTTAACACCAAAGAAGAGTTCGACCCAATGTTTTATTTCTGTCTTAGTGAATCCCGATTCGACATTAAAAGTATATTGATTCTTTCCCAATAAACGAGGGCCGACCAAAGAAGACCACTATGGAAGTGAAAGGGGAGGGCGCTAAGCAGAAGTCTAATTTTGAGCACAAAGCGAGGGTGTCACAATCCTTGTTCGGAAGGAGTCAAAGAACCTTTGATTCGAGAAAGGAAGAGCAGTCATACTTGACCTTCTTTACTATACTATATAGAATAGAATAGAGTAGCGGAAAAAGAAGATAGCTTCCTTCAAGTGGAGTTTGAAAAAGGGAACGGAATGGTCAAACCAAAACTGCTAGAGGACATTCGAGCCTATGGAAATAAGATACTCTGTTTACATGGAAATCCCTACGTCCTTACATTCTATTTAGGATTAGGTCAATTTTTTCAACTTTTACAAGATTTATAAAAAATATGTGCAATATTTATATCTCCAAATAAATTTATTATTAAAGTATATATATTAACGACCTATATAATCTTCCTAATTATATATTGTAAATAATTATAATATTTTATATATAATTGATCAAAATTAAGAAAGTTTGAATTCTAGAGATGTGACAATGACTTTTATTTAGGAACAAAGTGAGTAATTCGTAAGTATAACACAATGGACTAGGGCAGGACATCCCTACCCTATGGCGCTATTGACATCACGACTCAATGATGTGCGAATAGGGTGGAATCTCGTGACTTCCACGACTTTGGCCCCGAGAACAGGTATTATGGGGTCCTCGGAATCCGAGACGGACAAGGAAAGAGGATGACACACATATGAGTAAGGACAGAGGGCCCCTTGTTCTTGTTTACTTCATTTGTTCTCTTTTCCATTATCCCCTGTTGTAACTAGGCCCCTAGCTGGGAAGATAATCTTTTATACATCTCTAAATGGATCAATCTAGTTAAGAAATTGGTGGGATATTGCGAGATCATATGAAACTCTTAAGTAGTGTTTGGTTCCAAGGACAAGGTGGAATATGATGGGATGGTTCCATATTTTGTCGTGTTTGGTTGGAAGGCAATAGGGGTGAAGTAATTTCACCAGGGAATAATCTCCATATATGCAGGGCCTCTCCGTCCATCCAGAAGAGGTGGGCCAACGTTCATGGGACGGAGGCACAATTGAACAACGACTTGACCCATGGGTTTGCAGGTTTGGGTACTAGACCCTTAGACCCACAAACTTGTTGGGTCTAGCTTATTATCCATCAACAGTCCCATTGGTAGATAAATTGACCCGCCCTAAAAGTGTAAAAACCTATCGGGTTTCAGGTACCTGTCATCATCTTTAGCATCGAAGTATTTTTTTTAAATGTCGTTGAACCCTAGGTCCTCGATAGTCTTCCACCCGTACTACAACATTTGAGCCCTCGTACTCATAAGCACGAACAAACACTATCGAAGTGGACATAGAATGCATTGCTTGAACCAGTATGGATCCTAAATCTCTAAGTGCTAGCCATCCGAATACATACACACGATTGCAAATTTATAAGTTAATGCTATGAAATGTAGGTAGTATGCAACATAATGATCTCCACTTCATCCATTGAATCATCATCTTCATCTTATGAACTATTTACTAGCTAAGCCCTTTCATCACATTCACATTCCATCTATTCTTCACGTCTTTCATGTCCTGCTCAACTAGCTTGTGGACCAACTTAACCATTCATCTACAATGAACACTACCACAAAACGAAATACCCTTGAGGGTAAAAAAACCCTCAAGGAAAGGTGCAAAACCGACAAGGAAAGGCCAACACTCAAGGAAATACCGCCAAAGGTAGAGAGTCAGGTAATACCTATTACCTTGAGGGTTGACCGCCACAAACTAATTTCTTAAGGGTTGAGCCTCCAAGGAAACATACCAGTGGTCAGATTTTTAACATGGTCAAGGAAATGTAACAACACACATGGATATATGTTTCCTTGAGTGTCGTCAAGGAAATATATCACCCCTCAAGGATTTATGTTTCCTTGAGTGTCCACTCACACTCATGGAAATGTGTACGAAAAAGAAAATTTACTCACATGTTGGTTGTTGCGAGGAATCGAACTCAACACCTCTTGTTCAGGTATGAGATTTGTAACTTGACCTAAGAATGGTTAGTGATGTAGGTGTGGTGCACACTCGTCAAAACTATTCCTAGATAGTCTACAAACAACCATTGCGTGATTTAGAGCAACTTCCAATCATAAAGTTTTGAAATCCGAAGTGATTGGGAGCCTTAAATGGGCTCCAGACCAGTTGCCCAGTGGGGTATAGACCAATTGGTATTGGTCTGGTTGCCCAGGGTTTGCTCAGAGAGAGTCGGGAGGTTCCGAACTCTATGACACTAGGGTCCGGACCAATAAAGATGGTCCAGAGGTATAGAAACGAGGGGGAGCGATACCCTTGCGCGGGTCGGCGGGTGCTCCAACGAGGACTAGGGGGAGTGTCGACTCCTTGATACCTCGGTAAACGTCGACGCGTCAAACTCCTTTCTCCTTCTCTCTACTTGCAATTACTTTCAAGCTTTACTTTCATTACTCTTTGATATGCTTATGATCATGTTTGACTAGAATTGCATAAGGTTTTATTGCTTTACTTATTGTCTAGGTACTTGCTTTGCTTAGCTAGATTGATACTTGTAGATACTAGGGGGTAATTGGTATTTTGTAGGTTTTAATTTCCGTTTTAGAAATTCAAGAGAACCCCAATTCACTCACCCTCTTTGGCATCTTGATCCTTTCAATAGGCCCCAAAACTTGTCAATGAGCAACTAGACATGAAAAATGTCTCTAATCAACGAGAAATCATAACGTAGTAGACTCCATAGTGGAGCCGGAGATGTGTCCATGCTCTTCCTCGTCATTGCCGCTATTGTGTTCCATCCGTGTCACACACCATGTTGAAACACAGGCAAGTTTACCCTAATCAGGGAGATTTGAATCTTCGGCACACTAATAAGTCTAAGATGCATTTTGAGTGTCGGACATAGTCACCATGAGTCAGTTTTAATATCCAGTACACTTTAGTCTCCCATAATATAATTAACTATTCATAAACCTAGAAATGCTGCCTTTTTTAAATCAAATATGACTTGCTGAGATTCGTATAAAAAAGCAACGTACATAAGTTCAAATAAAAAAATAAATCTACAATATCTATCAAATATAACACTTAGATAACATTGGTCTGACTGATCTCACGAGGAATAATACAACCGCAACTTGAAGTCAAGGTTGCCATTGCAATATGAAACTACATTCTCCTGATGGTAGTTGTACCCATTCATCATTCCAAGAAGACATTTTTTTTCTCTCTTCATGGCAAACATATATCTCAGGTCGTATATTCAGCATTTATTTCAACATATTTGTAGCTCAGATCACAGCCCCATGCCTTTCCATTTCCTCCTCCACTCCCTGTCAATAACACAATGAACATCACAGCCCCGGTAAGGTAGCAATTTCATAAGGTTACTTTTTTTAGTAAGAATTTGGTAAGGTAGTTGAGACGGAGCACCAAATAGCCTCGTACAAAATGATGGGTAACAAATGGCATCAGCTTAACAAACAAAAATCCAAGTGTTTGTTGAACTCATATGATGCCAGTTTAGTCTGCCTGGCCACTGTGATAACATAGGAGCAACCAAACTACTGATGAACAAGAAAAATGCCATCAAATCAAATGCAGGAACAACAAATTTTTGCTGGATGCAAGGGCCCTACCGACGAACCAGATTTTTTGAACAGTTGCAAAGATAAATAAACACCATAATAACTAATAATCTTCACTCGAATTTGCAATAAAGAAACTGAAAGCTTACCAACTGATATATCAATGTTCACTGTACCATGGGCATCTCCAGCATCTTTGAGATAACTGCTAGCAGTGGATCTAAAGAAAGAGAATAAGCATTTAGATCCTAACAGAAGAGCTAAACAAAGTCTAGTCTATTTACAGTGACCAAAACGATGAAACATTGATTGACTATGCAATAAAACTTTCTCTAACCTGTCAAAGGGGAGTGGTTGACCATTTTTCATTAGTGGAATAACTCCCAGAGAAATATCAAGTCGATTTGCGTCAAATAGAATGCCTGAATAGCCAACTGAGCAAGCAATTCGTCCCCAATTTGGGTCTCTTCCAAACACAGCTGCCTGTCACAAATGAGATAATCATTCTCACCTTCTGGGGAGTGAAAGAAAAGAAAACTGCTTTGGCTGATATACTACTGAATTGCAGAAATTGGTAGATAAACAATTGACATACCTTAACCAGAGAAGAAGATGCTACTGAACGAGCAATTTTAGCAGCTTCTGCCTCATTGTTGGCGCCACTTACAGTTACCTGCACAAGAGAAGGCACATTAAAACATTATGTCATATATTCCTGAAAAACTAGACATGAGCTATATAGTATGCACTAAAGTTTTAACTTTTCAGATAAGCCTAGTTTTAACTTTTCAGATAAGCCAAATTGTTTGTTAAAACTTAGAAGCCCAATTATCATGTATAAAATAAATAGCATCAAAGAATTATGTCACCAAACCTCAATTAGGCATGTTGCACCCTCACCATCCCAAGCTATGGATTTCGCAAGACCTTGCATTACCTACATGGAAGGAATAAGTCAGCATAGGAACTTAACAGGTAAACAATATCTGTTAAGGGGGCAAAAACTAAGGTGCATAAATGTGCTAATGTGGACAACATAAAGCTCATTTTGGTCTATCACATGTAACCTAGAGCGAAAAATAGCTGAATAATGGTTGTGCAGCATCAAAGTACATCTGAACATAAGCGCTTGCTGACATACATGAAAATATTAAGGAACAGGGAGTAATACTTACTGCATCTAGGCATGCTTGGAACTGTTGAGCCTCGGTGCTATCAAGACTTTGAATTCCAGATAAACCAGACAACCCACTTGCCATAGCAATAACACAGTCATTGGTACTAGTATCACCATCCACCTTAAGATTTATTGCACAAAACAGATTATTGGTTTCTATGTCTACTATATGAAGAACATATAATCCATAACAGTACTATGAAATAATGGACCTGGGTAAAGATCCTGTCAGTTAGATTGCCGCATTTGCAAAAAAATAAATTTCGTTTTAAGGAAAAAAGTACTTCATGATCTAATACGCACACTACCTATTGTAATATTAATCCTTTAAAGTAGAAGTGTATAACTCAGAGTAGTATTTTTTTTGGTTCAAGAAATGAACAGCATACTCCAAATATATTGAGTATGTTCACGAACAACTTGTGGTGTCCCCCCACCCCTAGTAACAATCTGGGATTTATGTGCATGTGCCACACCGTTTCCTTCTACATAAATGATCGATGGTGCCAAAATTTCCTACCCATGTTGTGTGATTGCTTACACGCGATCAATACAATATACAAGAGCAAAGACTCACTGTAATTTGGTTGAAACTTCTACTCACTGACGTACGGACCATTTCTCTCCAGACATCACTGCTGACTTGAGCATCTGTGGTTAAAACCTGTAATAGAAAAAATGGCTAACAATCTTTGCTACACGCCTCAATAGAGGGAGGGAGAAAAGGAGGGTGGGAACATACACCGAGCATTGTTGCCATGTTTGGGTGAATCATTCCAGAACCTTTAGCCATTCCACCTATTCTGATAGCCACTCCTCCAATCTAGTTTTGAACAAGAATTGATGAGAACAAAATCCAAGGGAAGAACACTACAAGTAAACCAAGAGACTCAAACCTCAGTCTGGACAGCAATGCTCTTGCTAACAAGGTCGGTAGTTGTAATGGCCACAGCAGCAGAATTTGCACTATTGAACAAGGTATAATAGGTTAGCGACACTAAGTAACATTAAAATTATATTGATGATTATCATGATGGTTTAATAATTTAAAGGCTTGAGCTATAGCGCTATTCATGATACTGGATATTATTACCCTGAACTGAAGAAGACAGCGAGCCCACAAGTCTAGGCAGTGAATTTAAAAGTGCCTCCTACAATGTCAAAGCCCAGAAATCAGATAGGCCATCACTGGGCTAATGTGAAACCAGTAGCCCAGTAATATTGAATGTATCATTGTGTACCTTCTTTATCCTTTGACCAATGACACCAGTAGACTGAATCAATATGTTATCTTTGCTCACATTGAGAAGCTGCAGCAGTGGTTAGGAGTTAAGCATAACAGTAAATGACTTTACTTGCAAACAAACACTAAAGGGCAGATCCCTACCTTGGCAACAGCATCTGCACTATCCACTGCATCCTGATAGCCAAGATCACCCTGATAGCCAATCATTTGAGACAAACAGCTCAATATCAGTCACTTAGTTCCGATATACAGTTTTCATAACTGCTACTGATGAGTATGACAGATATGGTACTTATAAACACTTACAGTTGCAGCATTTGCTTGTCCAGCATTAATTAACACAGCACGACCCTATGCAACAGAGTGTTGCAAAAGGCAATAAATTAACGAGTGATTATCCCAAATTGGTCAGCAAAGTCCTTCAGTTTGAAGGCAGATGAGAGGCAGGGTTAGCTTACTGTTTTTGATGTACTAAGGACATGCTTGCAATACAAAACAGGTGCAGCAGCAACAACATTTGTTGTAAATGCTCCTGAAAGGAGTTCAGCATAAGAACTGAGCCTAACTAATACATTACCAATCGTATAAAGTATAGCAAGTAAATTCAGAAGACAATAGGCTCTGTAACATTGGCAGCAGTAACATATCTAGTTGTTCAGTTCATCCAAATCCAAATTAGCATAGAGCCATAGACTAAACACCTAGCGTGCCAAAGTGGCGTTCAGATATTACAACTTACTCCGTACAAGAGCATCTTGCTACCTGAGGCATGCCACATGTCAGTGACCATAGAAGTTCATAAGAGTCAACTCATACCTGCTACAGTGGCATCGACATCGCAGGCGACCAGTGCCAAGTCAGGCTTCTCGCCCTTGGCACGCAATCCACCGTAGATGCCCGCCGCCTTGAACCCCTTGGCGGCAGTGACGCCCCCTTCCACCTGCATTTCACACCAACAAGCAACCAAGTTCAGTCTTAAGCCCAACCAAAGCCCTCCCATCGCTGCCCTGTGTCCGCGCCTGCGAGCCTTGCCATTTCGTGAGTCACCTGCTTCCAAGGGCCCTCGGAGAGGAGGATCGGCGCTGCGGAGATGAACCCCTCGGCGGAAGCTACGGAGCAGACGACGACCCTGCTCGGAGCTGCTTGGGAGTTCATCCTGAAGGGGCGGGGCTGAAGCGGAGCGCGGGAGTGGAGAAGCAGGAGGGACGGGGGCGGCATCGCTGCTGCTGGAGGCGGCTGGTCGTGGCGCGCGGAGCCAGGAGGGTGGAGCGTGGCGGTTGGTGGGTGCCAGTAGTTGGCGGCGGCGGCGGCCTGGCGGGGCAGGTGGGTCTTCGGCCTCAAGAGCCCGGTCAAAAAAAAAAACTTGCTATGCTGAAAGCCCAAAACGGGCCCCTCGGCCCTAAACAGATTACGGGCCCACCTGCTACGCTTGCAGTGGAGTGAGTATTCTTTTCTGCAGGTATGCAGGTAGCACTAAAAAAACTCTAAGATCATTATCTATCCAATGAAACCAAATCTTAATCTCTAGTCCCACATCCACGTTCCAATGGAAAAAATATGAAATAACAACATATAATATGTGCAGTTGAGGAGGTACAACTAGGGTCCCAAGCAATAATGCCAATTACCATTATAATAGATAGATTATATCATTACTTCAATTTGGAAATTCAGATCTTATAAGTTTTTTATTAGAGACGTATTTTTTTCACCTTATTATGCTTATGAAATCCTTGATTATGTTTTTCACGCACTGGACATGCGTACATGACATCTCACCCAATATTTCACGGTTACTTCATTGGATTCGTTAAGAAAAAACTTTATTATTTAGGGCATGTTTGAGACTGCTCCACAAACTTCACTATAGAGTAGTCCACGAACTCTATGTTTTTGTGGAGCACCTCTTTATGTGCTCTCACAACTCCACTTTTTTTTTCTGTAGCTGTGTGCGTAGAGCTAAAATCGTTTGGCTAAAAAAACCGTTTAGCTAAAAAACGTTGGAGCAAAGCAATCCCAAACAGACCCTTATTCAGAGGCAGCGGGAATTGAGTGTAGTTTCCTCGTAGAGTTGCGGCCAGTCCATCCAAGTTTACAGTCTAGACTACGTATATTATTTTTCTAAATTTATTTTAAAACTTAACGACACTACTGTTTTCGACAACGAGAAACTTATGGACTTCACCAATTCCAAAACGTCCGTTGGAAGTCTTCATTGAGGAGCAACATTTCGAAAGTCCTGAAGCAAGGGCGCAAGGCTATAGGAAACTAGATGCGAAGTGAATCGGCTTTGCCACCTCCCGCAGCTCGACTTAGCAAATATACTTCCTCTTTATTATATTTAGAAGTCGTTTAAGACAGAGTCTTTCAAACACAACTTTTAACCTCAATTTTTTTATAAAAAATATTCATGGAATAATGATATGTATAGTTTTATTAAAGTATTTTTCAAGACAAATCTATTTATATAATTTTCACATTTACAATCTCGTCATCTTAAAATTTATTAATAATTTATATTTTCAATATTTGACCCAAAACTTGTCCAAAATAAATTATAAATATAATATGGAGGGAGTACTAATATAACCTCGAGTCTCCATCTCCACCCTAGGAGGCTTGTCAAAAGTTTATATGAATTTTATGAAAATTATTTTCACCCTGTTTGGCTCATGATTTCTTTGGCCGATAAACCAGTTGCGCAATAAGTTAAAGCGATGTTTAGATTTAGGGAAAAATTTGAAGATAGTCATTATAATTTTGTTAAATTGAAGATAAGCTATTCTGAGTCCTGACCCACGTATCATTGACTCATGTTAGTCCTCACATATCAGTGAGATATCAGTGACATATCTCTAACCTTGCAAAATTATAATGGTACAGTTCAAATTGAACCGATTTAATACGAATGACCTGTTTGGTACAACTCTATTTTACTAGTGAAGTTTTTTTTAGAAAATAGCTTCATGAGCAACTCTATGTGAAGCTGAGCTATTTTGAAAAAAGTGTTTGACAAAACAACTTTATGCATAAATATGAGAGAGAAAGAAAGAGAGTTGTGATAAACTACTATTTTCAGCTTCATGACTTTATATCTTTGTGAGAGAAAAAAAATAGTTTCATGTGTGAAACTGTTTTGAAAAAAGTGTAAGAAAAAAAAACAGCTCACAACAACTTCAACAATCTTAGGTAAATCTTAGGGTGTGTTTGGTTTAAGACGGAAGTTAGATGGATATCAGCACATGCAGAATCCCAAAACAAACAAAACGAGAAGAATCGATTACAGCCTCTTTGACTTTAGCTATCCTAGGTTTGAATTTAGACCTTTAATTGGTTGTCATGCTGATGTGCAATTCAACAGAAGACAGACAGGGCTGCATCAACACACCTGCCTCAGCCTTCCTTTTTCTTGGATTGTATCCGTAGTACAAGTAATTTATCATTATACTAGCATTATAATAGATAAATTATTATCATTAGTTCGTGACGTAATACTGTAGTATATATCCATTATATACTATAATAATAACCTCTCGAAGATCGTGAGTAATTTTTATTTGTCCAACAAGTGAAATTGAGTTCTGATGCTGTAACAGTGTAACTGAAGGCCTGTTGACACCAACCGCAACCGGAGATGCCATGTCTGATGTCTCGTACTCCTACCGTCTACCAACTGAACCATGGCAGCACGGCCGGCTACAGAGTACCGAGGCAGCGCCAGTGGTCCTCCGTGAAGGCCGTGTCGCGGTGGCGGAGCGCGGCCTCTGCCGACACGAGCTGAACGACGGCCGGGGACAGCGGCGCCACGCACAGGCCTCGCCGGCGCAGATCCGTCGCGCCTGCGCCGCCCTCTTCCTCGCCCGTGTCCTGCCAACCACACAAAGCCAATCGAAGCTTCAGTTTCAGCGCACATCTTTCGTGTGCAGCACATTGAGAATTTAGACCCAAAAAAAAGTCGCTTTTATATGCTACATATATATATGATCCCGTAATCAGGTACCTGCTGTGACTCTGAAGAACTAAATTCAGGGTAGGATGCAGTCAGAATCTGCAGGGAAAAAAAAAGGATGATGAAACGGCGTGTCGCATGACCATTCAGTAAGAAGCTGACGCAACATCTGCTGCTCACCTGGATCTGCTCGTGGAGATGCTTGATGCAGGTGGCTGCCTCCTGGAGTACTGATGCCGTATCCGTCTGCACACGCGAGTAGATCCTTATTAGGTTTCAGAGACACAAACGCACTTCAGATTGGCATGCTAATAAGCACGCAAATCAAGATCTGTTGGAGCTTACGACCTTGCCATACGGGGAGACTAGCTGCTGAAGCGCTGTGATCTTGTCCCCCAGCTTCTGGCTCCTCTTACATGGTGCCTGCACAAAGTATATAAAAAAACATTCAGAACGCAGAACGTTCAGGTGATGTTGATGTCCGGGATCAGGCAGGCATCGAAGCCTCCTGTTGTTGTGCTTGTGCATACAAACGGGTTTACTACATGCGAACAAAACAACACCTTCATAGACGACTGATTTCTTGTTCGTTTCGGATTGCACCGCTGGCCCTGCTGTGGACCTTGCGCTGTCGCCGCTGGCGTCGTTGTCTTGAGCCTCTTTGATCCCCTGAGACGGCTGCCGTCACCGGTCACCGTCTCCCCCGTTGCCGTCCATTTCATCGAGTAGTGCTGCTGACAGAAACAAGGCATGTCGTCCAAGACCGACGTAAGCTTTAATACTAGAACCATTAATTAGCATGATACTAGTAGTAGGTTTTGATTTGAGCAATGTGAAGTGAATTACAGCAGCAGCGGCGGCAGTTGGCTGGGTGAAGCTGAGCTGCGAAAACGCAGGCCGGACCTGGCTGCTGTAGATCGGATTCGCGCCTATTCCTAGTATAGTTCATTCATTCATGACGTCGTTGTTGAACACATCAACACGCACAAAAGAGAGAGAGAGAGAGAGAGAGAGAGAGAGAGAGAGAGAGAGAGTAAAGTACCTAGGCAGTTCTCTGAACCGTGCATAGCAAAAAGCGTTTGCGCCTGAAGGCCGTGGAGTGGCGGCGACATGTTGAGAGAATCGAACCGGCCATACTCCGCTGCCAGTCTGCTCATCAGTGCAGAAACAAATTCAGTTACTTTTTTTTGAGAGAGAAACAAATTCATTTACTTGAAGTGACACGATGAAAATGTCCAGGAAGAACACCAACTCACATCCTGTCTAGGCCCACGGATCCTGCCGATGAACTGGAGCTCTCGCACCTGGCTGCACGCATCGAAGAAAAGCCACGATGACTAGAAAATTCCAGCGCGAATCTAACGCGACGAAGAGTATTGTACGTACTTATTAGGACGGTAGAAGAACGTACCGTAGTCGTCGCCGTACTGCTGCAGCAAGAGCGGGTGCGGCGCAGAGCAGTTCCACATTGTGCACCGCCGATGAAACCCTGATGGGCCTCACCACACCAGTCACCACCTAGAAACCAAACGCCATGCCGTGGTCAGAGGAAAGGAATCCAAGAACATGGTGGAATTAACAAGCTTTTATTTTGGTGGTGATCCGGCCGGGTCCTCCTTATATATATATTATGGATTCTAGCGGATACATGGAAAACCCAGCAGCGAAACACTGACAAGAGCAATTCAAGGAATCGAAGTACCTAACACCTCCACATACAGCTTCTAGGGGCCAAGGAGGCGGCAAACCACGATAATAATCAGAAACCACATGAACCAAACCCCAAAAGAGGCCCAAAAAAACAGGCACGAGAGAAGATCGTCAACAGCAGCATGTTAGCAACATGAAAGACAGAGCCAAGCAGAAGTTCATCTCTCGTGAATCGTGATACTGAATTCCCTCCCACTACCTAGCTAGCATGGGTCCGAGTCCGAGATACATACACTACAATGCCATTTGGCAAGCAATGCAAGAGAAGGCCGTGAAAGGGTGGACCGAGCAGTACAGGATCCATGGGCGCCCTCGCTACTTACATGCACCGGCGGCAGCGGCCGGGTGGACGATCGATGCAGCAGACTACGATCGAGCGGGGAGAGGAACGGAGGAGCGAGCCCGGAGCGTCGGTTAAATAGAAGAGCGAGCGCGGTAGTAGCTAGCAGTAGCAGGACGTGCGCGCCGCCGTGATGATGAGCAACGATCAATGCGTGGTCTGCTTCGGCTTCGTCTCCTCGTCTGCTGCCGTTTCCACTCGGACGCAGATGGGCAGGCAGGCAGCCAGGCAGAGAGGAGAAGCACGCAGCCAGGGCAACGGAAAAGGAGGAGCCCACAGCTCAGTGATCGATCGATAGATAGAGAAGGCAGGGGGATTCATAGCCCCATAAATAGCCATGCCCCTGTTTCTTTCTCTAATATAAATAAATAAACAAACAAGAAACTCTAGCACTGATCCTGCCGTTTCGGGCTTTTGTTTTCTCCATGTCCAACTCCGAAAACCCCTTTGACTTCTTACGCGATGATGATTAGATCAGACCAGATTAGATGATAGGCTCATCACTAATCTCGCGTGGTAATCACGAATGCAATTCGCTATTATTATTCGACAGCCGACTGCCGGTCGCCTCGTTGTCAGATTGTGGCCTAGGCTCTTGTCTCGCTCTGCCCGTCGCTCCCGTGCTGACGAGTGTCACGGCGTAGGGTTTGGACCCCGGTTGACCAGTGTTGGAGTTCGCTGTCCTATCATCTCATGGCCGGAGATGAGATCAAGCAGCCCGGTTAGGCATAAGCTTATGAGGCCGGCCAATTGTTTAAGGGACGCGTCGCATCAGAATCAACCACACCCTCCGTCCGGCCGTGCTTTGTTTCCTCAAACGTCACAATTCTTTTTTTAGAATTCAATAGGCTCTTATGGCCATGTATTTAAAACCACACGCTCAGCCGAATCGAGAACAACAATAAAGTTTACAAAATCTGGGAGGGAGTATAGCAGATTGTCCCGGGTCTCAACTCGAACCCACCTTCGCAAAGTCTATGGGATGGGAAAATGGAAATTGCTTTGTTTTCCTCAAACGCCACAACTAAACATAGTAGTAGAGTATACTTGCTTTCCAGAGATTGACAAAGATATTGAAAAGGGTTAGAGCTCTCTACTTGGCCGTGATCCGTGGGCGCGTGGCAGAGTTGTCCATTTTAATCTACACGGCCAGACTAGAAGTAGAGTAGTTCACTTTAGCTTTTATATCGCTTTATTTATCCAGAGTCGAGCTTGATAAATCTGTCTTGCCTTTACGGCCAAGGAACCCATAATTGATGTCTAAAATAAAATCACCCAGGAATGCGTGTTAGGCGAGAAGAAAACTGTGTTTTCTACTTACGTACGATTAAATGAGCACTTTCTGCGGATTCCTTGCGGCCTCGAACCGCCGCGTATTATCCAAAACAGAGAAGATTGTCAGATGAGGAATTTCTTTCCCATACCCCGAATTCAGCCGCAAAGCAAGCTCAGACCATCAGATGCCCTCCCTCGTCCACATTCCCGATCCATTCGCGTTCAAGACGTTTCCAGTATAAAAAAATGCCGTGTAGGAAGACATCACGCTGCTCTGAAGTCGGAGCAAACACCAGCCGCAAGATTCGTCAAGAAAACAGGAGCAGCTTGCCAAAAAGACCACAGGAAAGATATAAAGGTGCCAGACATTTCATTACAGGAGCCTAATATACGCCAAAAAAAACTCTACTGGAGTCTGGACTGGACTGTAGAGAGGCTCAGGCCTTCTCCAAGACGGCAAAGGATATTTGTTTCATATGACCATCGCGTTCTGGTTTATTAGATGCTTCCTGCGGCTAGCATTGCACATCAAACCTTTTTCGCCACGGCCGCGCCTGCCGTCTCTGCCAATCTATAATACTAGTCGCACCTGCCGCCGACGAGTCTCACTAACAAGTCAGAACCTGTCGCTCCTCGCAGCTGCAGCACTCCCAGCCAGCAGCCTTATATTTTACCAGCACATCAGGAAGCAGGAAGCAACTGTTTCATCTCACAAAAAGTCATGGCAGGAGTAGCAGCAGCCAGCAGCACGAGATTAAAGAATGCAAGGACAACTCTGACCCGGTGTGTTTGGTCATCACAAGCGCCGGTTCATTACAGGACAGAGGACTGCTGTTCCAGCCTCATTAGTTTTCTTCAAACTACATTACACAGGATGCGTGACCCACATTGACCGCAACTACTACTAAGGGCTTGTTTACTATTGTATCAACCCTTCCAGGCTTAAACTAGGGACTAACTCTAGTTTATGCAGGTAAGGTGTGAGCAGAAAAGGGCAAATGAAGACGATGGCAGCATGATTCGAATCATGGATCTCTTGCCCAGAAAGCTTACATTTGGATGCTACTAGTCCACTACAAGAATCAGGAATCATCTATGTGGCAGGTAAACCTATACTCAATTCAACAGGAGCACACTTGGTCATGCTTTGATGCAACCGCTATTTCATTTTTTTTTTCCATCAGGAAAAAGACAGGGATCTCATCTTGCCTTTCACTAGCCAATGACCAACTTATCGGCTAGGAAGCAGACTAACAACATCTATATAATCTGTACATATCATAATTCACATGTTTACTAGGTGGCAGGAAAAATCAAACACTAGCAGGTATATATGACAGCTTAAAGAGATGCAGACTAGAAGGCAACCACGCTCAATGACAATGCTAACCATGCAAACTACTTCAAATGACCTCAAATTGAAAGTTGGAAAAACAGTCCAGAATCCCCAATTACACAACTAATAAAGCACATATAATACTAGTACCAAGGTCACTATGGACGATAGTCGTTTGTTTGCTTCTATTCAAATTGTATAGGTTGCATCTACTTTAAGGAAATCAGCTTAACCTCTTTCAAAAACAACAACAAATCAACAGATCTAGGCCAAGATGAAACAGGCAGGTTAGAAACCACAAGTTAAACAATAACATGGTAAGCAACCACAAATCCCGGAAGATATATGAAATCAAACTCAATCTACAAAGAACGATTCTGTAACTATCTTGGTTTAATGTGATAATATCGCAATAGCCAAGAAAACCTTTGACTTTACGCAAGGGGATCCCTGTCCGTGACTTTTAGTATGTGAACAAAACTGAATGTTCAAATGGTTGACCAGTTCAAATGTCTTAGTAAAGGGTAGTCTAAACAGGCTATGACCAATAATCATAATTACAAGAAATGCCAGAACCTTAGTAATCAGCATGGATTTATGAGGGTTTCAATAAAGAGGTGGTCGAAAATTTTAGTCTGCTAGAGTCATTCGCAGAGTCATAGCGTGTCAAAAACAATTTTCTTTTAACATGTTAGTAGGCGAAATAACAAAAATTTGGAGAGTACCATCTAAAGCATACCATGTTATATGCTAATACCTTGTAATAGTAAGATGATACTCTAAAAGATTTTGAACATTAGCAGCAGTAAATAGTAAGAACAACTTTAGTCCACTGATAATTGTATAAAGGCCTCTCAGAAAATATATACAATGTAGTTTCAAATAACCCTTTTAACATCCCTGCTGAAGAACAGCTCTAAAGTTGATTCAATGAAATAAATAACCATCAGTATCATGTGGTCCTTCTGGCAACAAATTATCGGAAGTGTAACAGAAAAATCTGTGGAGCTACAAGAATAGGGCTTGGTTAACAATCTTCCCACCGCAATTACACAAGTCTGGATGGTCTGTACAATCATTCAGAGTAACAACACAACTATGTTGTGGCCTGCATCCAGGCATGAGCCTGAAAGTCCTAGGGGCTTAATGATCCATCAACAATGACAACTCAATTAGAGTAATCATGATCTTCAAAGAACAAAATAGCGATTATCAAATGCAGCCAATCAATGGTTTCAGGTATACACAAACCATAGATTTATCCAACTACACTCTTCCTATAGTGCTTTCTATGGAAACCACAAAGTGCAGTTACATGCAGACATGCAGTTGGATAATTTGAAGGCTGAATAGTAGCAGCAATAGCTGTTGAGATATATTGCACATCTCAACAGAATGTGTTCAAGGTAGGCAAAAACAATGCTTCACCAATTGCAATGTTTATTTACCTTTATGACATTTCTTCTCACAAAATCAGATATACCTCCAAGAAAAATCATTTTAAACATATAACAAACCATATATACAGTTGGCAGTGATACTGTACCGTTCAAAACACATAAAGACACCCATGACAGCAAGTTGTAATGTGTAGACCAGGATGCCAAGCACTGGAAAAAAAAAATCAGCAAGTATCTTGTGTACCAATGCCTGATCTCTCAACTTTGTATCCCAAGAGGCAAAAATATGTTCACATGAGCAGCAAGAGCCACATTTAATTGAACAAACTGCATATATGTAGTGTGTTGAAAACTCAACGGAACTAATTATATCTTTGAAGAACAAAAGAGCAACTAGCAACTGAATGCAGCCAATCAATAGTTTCAGGACCTCAGAGCATACATTTACTCAATATTTACCATATTCTGCTTTCTGTGGAAATCACCTGTGTGGTAATCCAAGTTGAATAGTAGTAGCAACAGTTTTTGCGGGATATTTATCACATGCCAATGGAATGTGTTCAGGACTTCAGGGTTGCCAGAAAACAATGTTTCATCTACAGTGATGTTTGATTTGTTTACCTCTATGACTTTCGTTCTCACAAATCAGATATACTTCCAAGCAAAATCACTAACCATAAATACATTTTTTTGGGGGGGGGGGGGGGGGGGGGGGGGGGGGGAGGGGATACTAAATAAACACATAAAAACACACCCATGACAGCACGTTGCAGTGTGTAAACATGAGGTTATAGAGTACTGAAGACAAAATCAGAAAGTACCTACCACGCCGATTCCTGATCTCTCGATTTTGTATATGAATCACATGAACGGCAAGAGAAAAGAGCCCATTTAACTCATCAACAAACAACATATATGTAGAGTAAGTATTGAATAAAGATTTCATTTAAGAACCCAAGAGGTAAAGTGTATGGGTGGTAACAGAAGCAAAGTATAGATGTGATTTTCTCATCAGAATACAATAGACAGCTTAAACAGCTATCAGCGGGAAAAGAACAACCAATATTTATTTGCTTTTGTCACACGGATTGATGCACTGCTTCTTCCACCAAGCACACTGCAATCTCTAGAAAAACCATTACCTAGCAGGCGTGGGAGGGGCATTGACGACATTCCTGCGCACTACTCTGGGCCCTCCGTTGCTGCGATTCTCCTTGGAGCGGTTGACATTGCCACCATTGTCAGAGTCCACGACCAAATCCCGAAGCCCCATGCTCAAATCCTTCTCTCTATCTCCTTCTCCTTCTTCTTGGCCCGGGCTGTGGCAGCAGCGAGCGGCTCGAAGTGGTTACCATAAATGTACTCTGCGGAGTATCCGTCCTCGTCGTCGAACAGCATGACGTGACCGTGCCATTCCCAGATGCGATACTCCCCGCTCGCGTCGTCATGGAAGCCGACGCAGAGGTGGTGGTCGCCGACGGCCACGGACTGACCCGAATTGGGCTTGAGCTTGTCCTCGGCCTCCCCGGCCAGTACCATCCGCACGATGTCCTTCTCCAGCTTCGCCTCCTCCCTCGCCAGCATCCGCCGCCGCTTCGCCTCCCCGGAGCCCTCCCCGCAAGCGAGGTCCTCATCCTCCTCGTCTTCGTCATCATCCGACGCCCCAGCGGCGGCGGATAGTGCGGAGAACTCGTTGAGGAGGAAGTCGTCGAGGTCCTGCGTGAGGAATGAGTTGGTGTCGAGGAAGGGCGGGCGGAGCTGGACGCGGCTCATGAGGTTCTGGAGGAAGAGCGCGTCCACCGGCGAAGCGGAGGTGGCGTGACCATTGCCCGCCGCAGCTGCGGTTGCTGCGGAGGTGGAGTGCGGCGCAGGAGACGGCGGCGGCGAGGCCATGGGCGCCGTGGTAGGGTTTTGGGTTGGAAGGGTTTGGGGGTTGCGTTGTCTGGTTGCGAAAGCGGGACGGCAGGTTGGGGATTGGAGAATGACCACGCCAACTCGGGTGGTGGACGGCGACGATGGCAGAAGCGATGAGATATTTTTCCTTTGGAAGTAAAGTGTTTAAATATGGGCCTCTTTCGTGGGCCGTGGGCTGGGCTTGAGTCTTGAGATGCTTTGACCTTAGACTTTTGGTAAGCATAGTAGTGGCCCATTTTAAAGTAAAATGACCGGAACTGACAAAGTGACACCACCACCAGAAGCTGAAGAATTTTCTTTTTTTTATATATAAAAAATCTTTCTCAAATAAAGTGTGTTTTATAAAGGTATTTTTCATTTTCTAATTTGTATGTACTATACGAAGTTGTACTGGAATGAGTAAATAGGGTAGATAGATTCAACATACAGAGATGTAGCACAGTGGCTACAAAATTCACTTTTTTTTTTTGCTAAAATTCCCACCACTTTCTGGCCTCATGTATCCTTCCATATTTTTACTCAAATTTAGAGACAAATTAGAGCATATTTAATCAGCTATGAATTATTATAATCTATACGGTGAATGATATTAGAAGAATACGAATCTATAGAATAATAACTTGGGTTTTAATATTTTATAATTTGAGTTGTTTAGGTACTTATGGCTTGTTCGGTTGGTGGTTTCTATGGCTAAAAAACTAAGTGATAAGTTCAAGCGAACAAGTCGCTAAATTATAGATGCCACATTAAATATTGTTGGTTGAAAAAGTTTGAGGGAGATCATGAGATTTATTAACCTGTTTATTGGACTATTATATTCTCTGGTATACTTTGAAATGTTTGCATTACCTATTATTTTTTTATTAGATTTCTATGATCCTTAGATAATCCTGAAAGTATCTTGACGTCATCTAAAGGTGCAAATAGGTGAAACCAAGATGCTAAAAAATTCGCATGCCTGGTAGAGAAAACCCAGCTAAGCCGAATTTCACGTGTCTTAGCAGAGCAATACCAATTTAAAATACAATCAACCCTAAGTTGTATCTCAAACCAAACTTTGTAGAGGTGTTCTTGAGGTGCCCAACAACTTGTTCACGACAAACTTTGTAGACATGACTGTATGTATATAAACATGTAAGTAGATTAATTTAAAAATGATAAAAGTAGAATTGGAAACATAACCAATGATTATTAGGGTGATCCATATGTAACCTACCCCCTATGTTATATAAGGCTTGTTGGGGTGCCCTTATTGACTATTCCCTACTTGACATCGAACCCTAGCATTCGACGGACAAGAAATACAACATCAATATATGCATGTTAGACGTAGGGCACCCTCTACCTGAACTAGCACTACGTCAAAATGGATTTTGCGCAGCATTGTAAAAATAGCCTTAGTGGCGGACACCCTTCCTGCCCGCTGTGGTTATTCCCTGCACCGGCCGGCAGCTTAAGCGCCCACTACGGTTAACCATTTACCGCAGCGGGCGGCATAACGTGACCGCCACGGTTAATGTGTTTACCGCAGCGGTCATGTTATGCCGTCCGCTGCGGTTAATCATTATTAACCGCAGCGGTCAAATAACAATGTCCGCAACGGTTATTTCTTTTCTATATAAGCTACAGTTCGACATTCTTCTTCCTCAAGTCTTCTCTCTTCCAAACTCGTGGGGGGAGAGGTTTTGCCCGATTTTTTAACCAAACCATTGGATTTCGGTTTTGAGTGTTGTTTTGGAGGAGGAGGAGGACATCATAAGAGGTATTTAAAATGTTCTCATGGTCTATTTTCTCTCTTTTCCTTACTTTTTGACCTCTTTGGATGATCTAGATCTAGTTTCATGGAGGAAGGAGAGAAAGCTTGTGTTTTTTTATCTAGAATCATAATATTAGGTGACTAAAAGCTTTTGGAGGGCTCTTTTCTCTCTCTTTTTCCTTGCTTTTTGAGCTCTCTAGCTATAGATCTACATCTAGATTAGATTAAGGGAGGAAAGAGAAAAGCTTGTGTCTTTTTTATCTAGTTTTATAATTTTATATGCCTAAAAGCTTATGTTGTTGATGTGTACGGTTTGCAGCCAATATGGATAGGTCAGAATGGATGTATAAGATTAGTAGGGTACTTGATCCGCGGTATCTCAACGAAGTGAGAAAGTTTATTGCCGCTGCGAGAGCTCACCATGACCGATTGAAGCGGAGGACAATCGTGTGTTCGTGTTCTCACTGCAAGAATCTGACAGCCTTCACCAACGATGGCCAGGTGCAATCTCATTTGATTCGGTTTGGTTTCGTAGAGAATTACACAGTCTGGACTCAGCACGGCGAAAGTGTCAACCCCAGTGGTGGTGGTGCATCTGGAGTGAGCTCGACATCGACGACGGCGCACCAAGAGCCATGAGCGCCACACGTCTCATGTTCAGATACAACAACGACAGCCTGCAACGACAACAACGATTGTGATTATATCATGGTGGAGGATCTACTCGAGGACATGGAAGATGATCATGGTGGTCAGGAGGCCACCGTGCAGGAACCCGAGGATGTGCAACTTTTTTATGATTTAGTGAAGCACATCGATGAGGACGACGTTGTGTATGGTTCCCCGAAGTGGTTAGAAAATTTTAGAGAGATGAAGAAGGCGTCACTTGATTCTCTATATCCGGATGGTGGCGAATGTCCGAAAGAGTGCACCGTGCTCCATTTTATCCTCCACATGTTGATGATGAAGGCCCGACATGGTTGGTCTGACAACAGCTTCAATGAGTTGTTAAGTTAACTTGCTACAACGTACCCGAAGGGTAACAAGTTTCCCGTGAATACTTATCGGACAAAGAAGTTGATTCGTCCAGTGTCGATGAAAGTTCGAAAGTTCGATGCCTGCCCTAACCACTGCATCATGTATCGGTCGGGCACTAAGTATGAGACGATGACGAGCTGTCCGCACTGCAACACAAGTCGTTACAAGAAGAATGCTGGCTGTCGTGTGGATGCAGATGGCGATGAGTCGTTGCGAGGTGGTCCGAAGAAGAAGAAGGAGGGCAAGAAGAGCACTGCTACAGAGAATCGCATCGTGGCTCAGCAGGACGAGGAGGAAGAGGGCTACATGCAACGGAGAAGCCCGACAATGTCGGTGTGGTATCTGCCTATGATCGACCGCCTGTGTGCACTATTCGGGAACCCAGAGGATGTCAAGCTGATGTCGTGGCATGCATCAGATGACCGCAAGAAGGATGATGGCATGCTTCGGCACCCATCTGATGGCCAACAGTGGAAAGATTTTGACAAGGCATATCTAGAATTCGGCAACGAGTCAAGGAACATTCGGTTCGCGCTCAGTACTGACAGGATGAACCCTTTTGGTGAGCTTAGCAGGTCGCACAACACCTGGCCCGTCATACTCACCATGTACAACCTACCTCCCCATCTGTGTCAAAAGCGCAGGTATCTCATGCTGACCATGCTGATCTCAGGACTAAGACAACCCGGGTAATGATATTGATGTTTTCCTAGAACCGTTAATGGAGGAAATGCAGGAGCTATTTGATGTTGGGGTCGAGATGACTGATGCGTACCGCAAGGAGAAGTTCACCCTAAGGGCCATAATATTTGTCACGATCACCGATTACTCTGGTCTCTTCTCACTGTCAGGGCAGATCAAAGGGAAAACTGGCTGCGTAAAGTGCATTGATGGGACAGGCCACCATTACCTTAAGTCATCGTACAAGACAGTTTACATGAAGCATAGGCGGTTCCTAAGAAAAAGTCACATGTATAGAAGACTTGCTATGAATCAATACTTCGACAATCAGGTAGAGCTGGGTGAACCACCGGCGCAGACTTGCTGGGGTCCAAAGGTGTATGAGATGGTGAAGGATATGACTGTCATCGAGTTTGGCAAGAAGAAGAAGCCATCAGAGGAAGGGACAAAACAAACAAGAAAGCGAAAGTGGGTCAACAAGACAGATGAGGAGGAGGAGGAAACACCAGTACATGTTCCTTTCAAGAAGAAGTCGATCTTCTTCGACTACCTGTCATACTGGAAAACACTAAACACACCTCATGCCATCGACTGCATGCATCTCGAGAAGAATGTCTTCGAAAGCACGATCGGTGTATTGCTCGACATCAAGTTCAAGACGAAGGATGGTCTCAAATCACGGATGGATCTTCTCCATCAGGGCATCAGGCATGACCTTCACCCGGGACCGCCTCATAATGGTAAAGTTGACATACCAGGTGCAGCATATAACCTAAGACACGATGAGAAGATATCTATGCTCAACTTGTTGAGGGGTATCAAGGTACCGACTGGTTTCTCCTCAAATATCAAGAGCCTCGTTTGCATTAAAGACCTCATAATGTCTGGCTTCAACTCTCATGACTGCCACGTCATGCTGACGGTATTCCTTCCCATTGTTATCAGGGCTATCGGTCCAGAGTACGTGAAGATGGTAATCACTCGGATGTCGTACCTTTTTAACCGCATCACACAAAAGGTCATCAGCAAAGCTGAACTGGTAGCCCTGAAGGAGTTCATCGTGGAAACCCTTTGCCAGCTTGAGATGTGCTTTCCCCCCTTCTTTCTTTGACATTATGCCTCACCTAATGATACACATGGTTGATCAGATCGAGCAACTGGGCCCCGTGTACCTGCACCAAATGTGGACATACGAGCGGTTCATGTCGACCCTGAACAGATATGTCCATAACCGTGCTTACCCAGAGGGCTCTATGATCGAGGCATACACAACCGAGGAGTCCGTCAACTGGTGTATGAGGTACATAAAGGATGGGAGGGCGATAGGATTGCCTGTTCATCAGCACGAGGGTAGAACCTCCGGGAAGGGGTGCACAGGACGGCAAGTATGCACCGATATACCATACAAAGATGTGGAAGAAACTCATTACAACATCCTTCATCAGTTGGCATGCATGGACAAATATGTTGAAAATCACCTAGATGAGATTCGCGCCGCACATGACGGACAGCGCACGGAGGATTGGGTCCAAAAACATCACAAGAGCAATTTCATAGAGTGGCTTAAAGAGCAATGCATCCCACTGGAAGGAAGCCCTGATGAAGATACGAACACCGTTAAGAAGTTGATACAAGGGCCGTCCACTCAAGTTACGACTTGGCAAGGGTACGACGTGAAGGGGTACAGGTTCCACACGAAAGACAAGGACAAGAAGAGCGCGTCACAGAATAGCGGTGTTCGATACGAAGGAGTCGACGGGGCCACAAACAAGAGGACACAATGCTATGGACCGGTTGGCGAAATATGGGAGCTTGACTATGGAAAAGACCTTCGCCTAGGTGTCTTTCGTGTCGACTGGGTTAACTCGAAAATAGTTGTTGTCGACAGATTAGGGTTAACCACAGTGAACCTCAAAAGTACCGGATATAAAGATGATCAGTGGGTACTTGCTACAGACGTCGCGCAAGTGGCTTACTATATCTACCCAGAAGACACAGAGAAGCATGTGGCCGTGTCTGGAAAGCAGAGGATCGTGGGAGCTGATGGTATCCAGAGTCCAGAACAATACAACAACTACGAAGAGCTCCAACTTTTCACTGATCTACCACAGAAGGTCAAGGCCATTGAAGATCGTTACAACAAGAGCGGTCTAAAGCCCTGGGCCCGCCCCGATGGTGAGGTACGATCCGTGAAAGCGGCAGCACCAAAATGAGATGTAATAAAGTAGTGGACAAGTCATTTTTGTAACAAACTAGTGGACAAGTATGAATAAACTAATGGACAAGTCATTTTTGTAATTTACATCTCATATATGAATATACTTATATACTTATATGAATATATATCAAGTATACTGAATGAACTGATGAAACTGAAAATTGAAATCAACTGAACAGATCTTGGTTAACCGCAGCGGGCATTATAATCCGCCCGCTGCGGTTAATATTTATCACAGCGGGCATTATAAGGTGCCCGCTGCGGTTAATATTTATCGCAACGGGCGGCTTATAATGCCCGCTGCGGTTAAGGTTTTCTATATATACTTGTTCTTGCTGGTTCTTCGATTGCTTGCAGGACGGGAGCCCTAGTGGCTGGTTGTCACGCCGCAAGATCACGACAACCATTGGAGGTGGTGTATCGGTTGCTAAGGCGCAACGTCCTTGGACGGTTGTAGTCGAGCCGTGAACGTCATCTCCATCCACCAATCGAGTTATCCACTGTCTTTCATCGAAAGATCGGACCGCGAACCCTACGGGTCGTCATCACGGGCCCCCCACGTGTCTTCTTCATCGCTGCGGTTAGGGTTATATATTCTCCCCGAAGGGCTGCCCAAGTCCAACGCCACCACCACCGGTGCTCCTCCCCGCTCCCCGCTCCCCGCTCTCCGCTCAGCTCCGCTCGGTGCCCCTCTCCGGTGCTCCTCCTCTCCCCGGCCGCCGGTGATTCAAGTCCTCTCCCCGACATCGGTGCTCCTCCTCTCCTGGTGCGTGGTGCTTGCCTGGTGCTTGGTGCTTGGTGCTCGGTGCTGCCTTGGTGCTTGGTGCTTGGTGCTCGGTGCCCCCTCTCCGCTCCGCTTGGTGCTTGGTGCTCGGTGCTTGGTGCTCGGTGCTCGGTGCTCGTTTGGTGCTCCTCTCCCTCTACTCCATCCCCTCGGTGATGTCTGTGATTATTTTCTCTGTGATTATTTCCTCTGTGATTATTTTCCTTTGTGATGCTGCCCGTGATGCTGTGAGATATGCCTGTGATGCACCGAGGATGTGACGAAATTTTATTTTTCACTGAGCATATTCCACTGAAGTCATGAAATGAAATGTTATTTTTAAGTCACTAAACTGATGAAACCTGATTTTCACTGAGCAAAGTGTCTTAGGTCAGTGATATTTTTTCAATTTGGGAATGATGATGACTATTTGAATTCGTACACACTGAGCAAATGTGCAGTAGTAATATGATGTCATTGTGCTTCCTGAACATGATGTTGGCTTTTTTGATTTGTAAACTCTTGTTGGCGCAGGAGGAGCACCTTTAGGTGCGGCAGCCGCGCCATAATTGTTTACTACAATCTTTGCTCTAATAAGTACACCTGCACATTGCAATGATGAAAATTTGTAATATGAACTGAGACCTAAGGCACTTTGCAATGATGTTGATTCTAAAAATCCAATATTGGGAACACTTTGTTGTTATCTTTCTTGGACACTTTGATTGTTTTGTTGCTCGATGATATAAAGAGGTGTAGTGAGACAATGTGACAACCGAGAGTTCTACAGTGTTTGTCATGACTCTCATCAAACCGTGGCTCACATCCATACCTAAGCAAAAGCATAGCCATGCTGTGCTGATGGTTAGGTTGGACGTGTGCCACTTAAAGATCAAGAAGTGAAAAGTTCAAGAAGAAACATTCATACCACTTAAAGATCCGGCATGAATTCCCTGTAAGTATTCCAAAGATTCAGTCATGTTTTCATATATATGTATTGTTTCTAACATTTTTGTTTCGATCGTGCAATGCGCTAAACAACCATATGGATCAAAGACATATGGCTTGTACACCTGCGCACACCTAAGGCAGTGTAAGGAGTACACCAGCAGTTGGAAGAAGCTCAAGGCGGGAATCAACGATTGGGAATGCATTACGAGAGACAAACTTGCTTTCAAGCAACTCAAGGCCGACATCTGTAAGTTCCTACTGGAGAACTGTGTGCTAGAAGGGCAAGAATTCTTCGACGATGAGGGTGACCTAGCGGTTCTACCTGAGTTCGAGAAGTTCAGGAAGTGGGACACCATGCTCCGTCCCACGGATTACAAACACCAAGTGGAAATTTGAATTTGAAATGTAATCCAGTGTTTCTTTTATGTATATGGTGGATGACAACAACTTATATCTGCTTGTGTATAGATATTTGGCTATGTGAATTTGAATCTGTGTATGGATGTTCAATGTATATATATGATGTTTATCTCTGCTATGATTTCTGTGAATTCTGGTTGTTGTATGAAATCTGTAAATACTGCTCCAGATTCTGAAACTGCATTTTTATTTTTTTTTAATTAAAAAATTTAATTGTGGCGGACATTGTAACTTGCCGCTACGGTTAATACATTAACCGCAGCGGGCGCTGTAGGGTGCCCGCTGCGGTTAATGCTATTTACCGCAGCGGACGCTGGTGACCGCCACGGTTAATGCTTCATTAACTGTGGCCTTATCATCGCAGCGGACGGCTTTGACCGCTGCAATAAATAGTTTTTGACCGTCACCGTTAATAGGTTTTGATGTAGTGTAGTCTACACTTCTATGACCCAAGTAAGTGCTACTCCTCTCGTATGTCCATGACATTAAATTCATTACCGGTGGCAAAAAAAAACACAAACATCATAGATAAGCTATAAAAAAGCCTAGATCAACTAGTTGGGGGCAGAATGTGTGATTGTATATCCAACCACTCAAGTTCGTGTCTTTTTTAGATAATAGAATCAAATGTTTCGGTTTCAGCTTCTCAGCTTCTCACAAAATAGAAGCATCAGACCGAGCTTATTACAAACTCACTCCAAACAAAACTCACATTGGTGCAAACTAAACCCCAAGACGATAACTAAAGTTCCAACAATTTGAAGCAAAAATAAACATAGCTATTGACTCTAAGTTTCTGTAAGCATCTTGGATAAGCACTATCTTGGATAAGCATCCTATGTTCATCTAACTATTGCAATGGAGCTCAAACCAGAGCCAATAAGTCACCTTGAAGAGTACCTACAAAAAAAATTTGGTTAGCATTTGTTAAACACCAAATTAAATGCCGATGCACCTGTCAATAATAAGAGGTCGTGTTTTTGTTGACCCAATTTAGACCAACCTCCAAACATATGTGCTATGTTCCTTGGTCTCAAACGAAAAACCCAGCGAACCATACCACCATAGAGCCCAGTGATCTCAAGTTTGTGTCAAGGTTCATATTTTCTTCTTATTAATAGTGAAAAGTTTCCCAATTCGTCCTAGATTGAATCTCTTTAAAAAACATTAGACATTCAAATTATCCTAGATTGATTCCATGTTTTTTTAACAGCAAAAGTGGACATGACAATAAATTCTTAATAAGGGAACTACATGGGAGCAATACAGATTAAGAGACACAGACCTATATATCGGAGAAGTTTCCTGGTGGAAATGGTGAGAAAAAAAAGAGATGCATATATATTATTATCAAATCCCTTGAAATATATATAAATATAAAAAACCAAATGCCACATAAAGTCAAACCATACCATATAGAGCCGCCCCACAGAGCATTAGAAGTATCCTCATACATTTCTGAGAAAAAAAAACAATGTACTGTAGAATTTCTAATGTATCGAGTTGACCTCTGGGGAGGCTTAATGTGTGTAGTAATAATAATAACAATAGTTCAAAAATGGAACCGAGAAGATCAATAATCTATTCCATGTTCTTTCTTAACGTAAGAAGTCAACTACTGCTACGGGGAATTCGATAGAGAGCCCGAGCTTGGCGCGATCCTGCTCCTCCTCCAGCTCCGGCACGGCGTTAAGGTCCAGCACCGCCAGCTCGGCCGGCGGTGCGGCCTTCTTGCGACCGTCGTCTTTCGGGGCGAGTAGTAGCCCGCTCCCGAGGCTGAGGCCAAGCCCGAGTCCGAGGCCGGGCCTGCCGCCGCCGGCGTCCGCCTGATCGGCAGCCCGGTGTCGGCGCATGTGGCCGCCGAGCGCCTGGCCGATGGCGAACTCGAGGCCGCAGATGGAGCAGCCGTGCACCTTGGGCTTGGGCGGCTCGGCGTCGGCGGCAACGCCGTCCGCGAGGCGGGGCTTCTTGTGGCTGGCCCGGTGGCCGCCGAGCGCCTGGAACGACGGGAACTGCCGGTTGCAGGTCTTGCACTCGAACACCCGCTCGGGCGCCGATGAGGAGGCCGCGTCCGTGGACGCCACGCCGGCGTAGTAGTGCTGCTGCTGGTGGCCCGAGAAGAGCATCAGGAAGCGCGCGACGTCCGCGCCGTCGGGCAGCCAGACCATCTCCTCCTCGGCCTTCTGGCGTGACCTCTTGCCATATGCCATGGATCGTTGAGCACGTACGAATCGTCGAACGTACGAGAACAGAGATCGTCGAAGCTAGCACGCACTTAGCAGCAAAGATGATCGATCGAGCGAGGACTGGAAAAGCTGGATGTGGTGAGCCCGATCGATGATCGACCGAGTGCTTTGGTTTCTCGGAAGCGTACACGTTTGAATGCAGAAAAGATGAGGAACCTAGAGCGTATATTTATAGCTAGATATATAGCTACTGAGAGAGATATAGGTCTACACATGTACATGCTCCGCGCGACTTGCAGCATTGTTAATAACTTGACTTGTGGAGCTAGTGAATAAACATTATGTCAAGTCAGAATTGCCCTTTGCCGTGGCTAGATGGCCTTTGATCCGTTAGTTGGTTTCTGATGAGGTGTGTGTGACGACTGACGACGCGCGCGGCGGCCGATGATGCAGGAAAGAGCTGAGCTGCTGCGGGGTCGGCGCGGCGGCGCAACGAAGCCGTTTTTTAGTCGCGTATTGTGATCACGAGAAGCCGTTCGAAGACATTGTCTTGACCTGGCCGCTCGTGTCCATATGCATCACTGCTACGCTTTATTTCGCGTAAAATTCGTGAACGTGCTCCGGGCGGGATTCGAACCTGAGACCTCACCCTCGCGCGGTACCTCCTCTACCACTCTATCCATGACTCACTTGTGTCTAGATTCGTCTCATATTCTATACTAAACCGAGTGTAAATTGATTGTTTGAGCCACTAAACGAATTCAAATGAAAAAGTTGTGAACTACAAAGTTTCATAACTTTTCGAGATCTACAACTTTCATGTAGCAAGTTTTTTCATCCGAGGTCGTTTACAAAAATTTGAATTTCAAATTTGACACATTCGAACATTCTTTTTCGATGACAAGACAATTTTAAATGAAAAATTTATGAACTACAAAGTTTCATAACTTTTCGAGATCTACAACTTTCATATACAGAGTTTTTTCATCTGAGGTAGTTTACAAAAATCAAAAAAATTAACGGTACATGTATATCACTGTCGGTTCCAGCCATGAACCGGCAGTGAAGCTCCTCATCACTGCCGGTTCGTGGCTGGAACCGGCAGTGATGATAAGCTTCAGTGCCAGTTCGTGGATGGAACCGACACTGATATACCTGTAGAGTTGACATTTTGGATTTTGTAAACGACCTCGGATGGAAACACTTTCTACATGAAAGTTGTAGATCTCAAAAAGTTATGAAACTTTGTAGTTCACAACCTTTTCATTTGAAATCATCTTGTCATAGAAAAATATGTTTGAATGTGTCAAATTTGAAATTTAAATTTTTGTAAACGATCTCGGATGAAAAAACTTGTTACATAAAAGTTGTAGATCTCGAAAAGTTATGAAACTTTGTAGTTTACAACTTTTTCATTTGAATTCGTTTAGTTGCTCAAACAATCAATTTACACTCGGTTTTTCCAGAGAGGCTTCACTGATTTTTCAAATTACGAACTGGCAATGACGAGGACCGGTTCGTGGTTCGAACCGGCACTGAAAGGCATCACTACCGGTTCAAACAAAACCGGCAGGGATAGAGCCAGCAGTGATTGCCTATTTTATAGTAGTGCATGCATGGTTGCGAAGTATAACTTACATGCGGGAAAGTTACTAGCGTGTACGGCTACTACAATAACTATGGTGACGTTTTCATTATTTTTCTTTCGTCGATTGAGTCCCAACTGAGCTAACGACAGGCCTTTAATTTGTTTAGTAACTATAACTGGCCGCAAAGACACGTTGGTTTTTCTTAGTCATGAACTTTTTATTTGTTTCTTTAGCCGTGTGAGTGGTTATCAGTTAATACAACCAAACTTTGTGCTTTCTTTCGGAGTTTGTAATAATTGATTCGATTCTATTTTGAATAGATGAAGCCGAATATTTTATTCATTATCTAAAAAAAATAACTGGCCGGCATGATCGTTGGCAACCTTTGCAGGTAACCAACCGGCTGGAACTCTGTATGCTAAGGCCAAATTAAAGGTGCTGACCGAAAGGCAGTTGGGATTATATTATTAGAGGAATATCCCAAAATGACTTTAGTGTTTGACAAATTTCTTTTGCAGAAAACTCCCACATTAATTCTGTGCATTTTAAAACCCCTCCTCTACATGATTGGGTTTTATGCTAATGATATCGACCTATATATCTCTAGGTCCAAGAAAGCTAGTACACGATAGAAACAGATGTGTCTGCGTACGACAAGCTAAGGTATGATACTGACTGAGAAGGACCATGCATATACTAATCGCCAGCTCAGTTTAATTATTGATCATGATACAATGTTTTTTTTTCATAACAAAACAACATCAATCAATTTATCAGCCATATATGCTGAGTGTGGTAATATAGATTGGTGTGTAAAAGGTTTACTTCTGAGAGCGCGAAAGCGAAACAATCTATATTCGATGAGGATTGAGACAAATGTAGGGGTCGCACAAACGGCTTCTGTTTCTGCTTGGAACTACCCAATGTCTGCTGCATGGCCACATGCACTGAACCCAGCGCAACGCCCGCAGCCGTGGTCGTGCTCATCATGCTGCGGTCTCGCACACGCTCGGCCATCTTCAACGTACGTACGAGCTTGCTTGGACTTGGACCAAGAGATTTCGTTGTTCTGACTTCTGACTGATCAAATTCACATAATAGATGGACTATCGTCACCACAGCAGGATCGATCTATGCGGTTTTCAGAGGGGCCGGGTTAATTTGATCATGTGTGTTTCCGCGATCGAACCGCACATCTACGGAACAGGAGGCTGCTAATGCATGGTGGATTCATGCACGCATATACCGACAGCCGAGATCGACAATTACTTAACGACGACGACGGTTTCACAGCAGCTCTGACTATATATCATCCCTCTGAAGTCTGAACATCTCTCGACCTCTCGCTTTGGTTGCAGGATCAGGAATAATTCACCAGGATGTACAGTACAGTACGTAGTAAAGTAGTGACGGCACGTAACGCTACTACGACGTACGGGCGGTGCTGTGTGACTGTGACGACTGACGATACGAAGCGACGTGCGGCGGCTGCGGTTAGCTTTTTCGCGACTGCTTCGTAATCATATCATAGCAGCCAGACGACGACGGACAGCCATTGCGGCTGCTGTTAAGCATATCATTTTCGCCATACGGCTGGTCGGTGCTGGACGCATGCAGGAAAGGATAGTCGCCTTCCGCCTAGCTAGCTAGCTAGCTGCAGCAGCCTGAAAGACGATGTTGATTGATGAGGAGTGTCTCGATCTATGTGCCGCGGACCGCGGTGGCTCTGCACTGTACACAGCTAGCTATATATATATATATATATCTGACGTACAGTCCTTGAACTCTTCGATTTTCATCTCACGAGTTCCATGATCGACGTGTCTCACCGATCAAGCTACCATTTTCCAAGTCATCAGGTCAGCTGGCTAGCTAACTACCACGCCAATCTGAAGCTATCTCACCATCTCACAGAACTCTCTCGCGCTTTGACTTTTTGGGCAACATTTTTCATCGTGACGAATGCAGAACGTCATAAAACTACTTATATATGTTAGATGTTCATTATCTCCCCTCTGTCGGTTAACTGGGCCTTGAGGAAGACAACACGATATTCCTCTTGAGTGTTGACCTTCTAGACCCAAACTACGTACAGTACGTACATGGAAAGTCAGCTGATCCAGCCGAGTAAACAACAGCTGCTTCCCGAGTCAAACATGCTCCGATCCCTCCCCCTAGCTAGAACTAGGAGCAGAGATCGAGTGCATATAATAGGGATTATTAAAAGAAGAAGAAGAAATGCAACTGACATCAACTACTCCAGGTGTGGATCAGCAATCCAGAGGCTAGTTTAAGCGGGATTATTCAGAACCAACGTGCTGTGCAAAGTCAACAATGCTAGTTTGTGCGAGTTCAAACTGCAAGCAGCACGTATCATAGAATTGTCTGGTTCATCGACAGCGACTGAAGCAGTAGAAGCGGGTGTAGAGACGCATGCGCGCCTGCCCGTACGTACGTCTCTGCTGGCAAGTGAAATCGTGCTGCCGTTGACATTTCGATAATTCCGAATAAAAATTATTGCGAACCACTGTTTTTTTTTACCAATTGCAAATATAATTATCCTATATATCCGTGTTGGACTGCTGATTTTTTTTTGCCATTGATAAAGTCTTTTGACGTGATCGTGCCTTTTTTTTGCAATCATGACAAGTTAACCAACTTAAGAGAAACGAATATCCAAACTCAACTTAACGATCGGAGTCTGACCTGACTTTCGAGTTTTGACCTGGCTTATTCATGGGCTATATATTGTTCGGCGAAAGAATGTTCAGAAGTGGGCCTCAAATTAAGTTAGGGTTAGTCCCATGACGGCCCAACACACACATGGCCCATGAACGCATGCACCCCCGGGGCCGGTTAGCTGCCGACCAGGGTGGCATCCACCTGCTGACACAGAACCATCCCTCCCCACCACTAGACATCACATCCATTTGTGTTATATGAGTAAATAATTTTGTAATCGAATATATCATCGCATTTAAAGTCTAATAAAATATTTATCTCATAATAAATCTGTATTAAAGATAATCATCGAACATCATAGAAAAATAACATAGAACATTATATATATATATATATATATATATGTAATATGAAAAATAAAAATAGTGAAATAATTAAACGTATTCAAATAAAAAGAAAAAAATACTACTGTTACAAAAAAAAAAATGCTACCGAATATTACAAATATATCTTAGAGCATCATATTAACACTACGCGAACATCACAGAAAATAACATAGAACATATGTATACTACATGAACATTATAAATAGAAAATTATAAATAGAAAAATAGAAAAAGAATAATAAACTACACTAGAATAAAAATGAAGAAAGGAAAGGAAAAATAAATAAAAGATAACCCAAATAATAGAACACAAATAAATAAATGAAAAAGAAAAAATATATATAAAAAAGAAAAAGAAAAACTATACGGCTGTACTGCACAGCATGAATAACATAACACAAAAAAAAGAAAAAATGAAATGAAAATAAAAAAAAAAGAAAGAAAGAAAAAGACAGTATGTACATGTGTTGTCGGAGTTGTGAGGTGTCGCAGTCAATTGAAAAGGTGTCGGAGCTGTACAATGTCAGAGAAAAACGTAAATATTATCGGAACATGTGAAAATCACTACTACACGATTCATTTTCCATGGTGGTTGAAAATAATTAGCCGTGGCGGTTAAAACCGCCACGGTTAATAAAAAAAAAAGCTCAGATCCAGAGGGCTGGATCTGGGCCACGCCGTCACCGCTCCACGTGGGGCCGCCGCCACCGCCGCCTCTGAGGTCGCGTCGTCGCTAGAGGAGGGAGCCGCGCCGCCAGGAGGCCGCGCCCGCCTCCGGGGACGAGGTGGCAACTGGATCTGTCTGAGGGGACGAGGTAGCGGCCGGATCCGCTGCCGGAGTAGAGTTAGCGTCCAGATCCGACTCCAGGGACGAGGTAGCGGCTGGATATGTTGCCGGAGTCGAAGTGGGGGGGGGGGGGGGGGCGAATCCGCCGCTGGGGTCGAGGGAGAGGCCGGATCCATCGTCTCCGGGGACAAGGGAGCGCCGGATCCGCCGCCGGAGTCGAGGTGGTTGGCGGATCCGCACCGGCTCCGCCGCCTCCATCTTTAGGGTCGCCATGGCAGCCGCACGCCTCCCTGTGGTGGTCCGGAGGGGCGCCGGGACGGGGGTGGAGGGGCGCCTCCCTGTGGAGGTCCGGAGGGGCTTCGGGGAGGGGATGAAGGGTCGTCGTGGAGGGGGAGGGGGAGATGCGCCGTCGTTGGGTGGGGGAGAGCCCCGCTCTGGGTGGTGGCGGCGGCTGGGTAAGGGAGGGAAGGAGGGTGGAGTGAGAGGGGAAAAACCCTAAGTGTCGTATTTATAGTAGAGTGCTCTCTTGGGCCGCACCTGGTTATGGGCTTGAGCCTGATTTACCGTGGCGGGCTAGTAAGGAGAACCGCCTCCGTAAATGGATTTTGCGTGGCGGTTGTTTTAATCGTCTGGGTTAATGAAAAATAACTGTCACGGTTAATCCAAGCATTAACTGTAGTGGTTTATGTGTTTATCCGTCATGGTTAATAAAACCTAAGTGCTATGCAAAATAAATTCTGTAGTAGTGAATATAGCATACAACATCATATGTATGATATATCTCAACAAAAGAGAAAAGCTTAGAACAATAAAACAAGAAAATAAGTAAATAACATAAATTGTTATATTAAAATTATGAATAAGGAAAAGGAGATAAATTGGATAAAGAAAAAAAAATAACAATAAGAAAATAAAAGAGAAAGAAAAATTAATTGAAAAAATGAAAGAAACATATATAGGAATCACGTACCTGGATACTGTAGAATCAGAAACACATACGTACCTACGTACACTAGAATCAGAATAAAAAAAGAAGAGAAACTACGTAGAAGAAATAGATAAATATATTATATATAAGAAAGAAAAAGAAAAAAAGAAACATATTACGTGCACTAGAAAAGGAGAATATCGAAAAAGATATATCAAAAAAGAAGAAACATAAAAAGGAAAAGAAAAAAGCAAAAAAAAGGGAAAATAATCACGTTACACTAGAAAGAAAAAAGATAAAAACTAAAAAGAAAAGGAAAATAAAACACCATATAGAAAAGGAAAGGGAA
>CM039139.1:8192871-8320683 GCA_022036555.1 Microstegium vimineum | reverse complement strand
GAGCCATGCATCGAGAATACAGAAGAGGCCCGCACGACAGCCAGCATCCCGTGCGTGCAACATGCAGCATCAAGCGACCAGGGCATGGCGGTGCGTGTGCTACCAGCAGCGGCCGCGGCGGCCAGTCTGCCTTGCAGCTAGCTTGGCAGGGTTGGGCGAGGGACGACGCACGCAGGACGCAGGACAAGAACGTTCGAGGGAGAGGGAAAGGACGTGCGGCAGCTGCACGACGGGATGGATAGCGAGCAGGAGCGGCTCGGGAAATATGGACAGCGAGTTTGCCGGGATAGCCAGCTCGGGAAAAAGGAAAACGAGATACAAAGACTGTTGGACTCCTTTTTTTTTATTATAATAACTAAAAATAACTTTACAAATGAGTTTAGAAAGATTGTTGGAGTTGCTCTAATGATTTCTTTAGCAGTAGATGAGCCATCCAGCTAACTAGATGTTGAGTCACCACAAAAAAAAAAAGCTAACTAGCTGTTGACCTTCTGGGTCCATTATTAAAGGTTTATTTTTGAGCAACTCCTCACTTCTGAAAAGATTATCTTGTAAAACAAACTAGGCAGTTCCAAAGACATGCGAAGAAAGTGTACGTCGCGTATTACATAACGCTACCTATTTAAAATTATAGTTTATTTATAAACTTTTTTAATCCTAATGTTTAACCGTTCGTTTTATTTAAGAAATCATATAAAAATATAACAACTTTTGTTATAGCTTGTTTTACTAATTTAAGTTTGTAAAAATGAATTTGACTATATTTGTATAATTTTATTGAATAAAACAAGTGGTTGAAATTAAGATGACGAGTAGTTAAAATTAAAATTTTAAAAATTCAAATAAACTATAATTTAAAATGAAAGAAATACATCATAAAACACAAAACATAAGATCAAATGATTAGCGTATGACAACTTTCTCGTACAGCCTTGAATTGAAGTATACTTACTACTATAGTTTGATAGACGTAGAAAAATGCACGCAAGGGCGTGGGAGTCACAAATAATCTACACGCGATTTGTAATTGAGTAATCCGCCTCTTTCTACTTTTTGGCAGTCCACGATCTACTGAATTAATTTTGACACTCTCAGGCTCTTAGCGTATCCCTGTTAGGATTCCATTCAAGGAATCGCTAGGAGGTAGATCCAGTGGGTAAATACATGTTCGAGTAGATAAACAGTATGCAGTTCTATAAGATGCACAGACAGAGGAGAGAGAGAGGTAGAGCACCGACCGGAGGAGTCAACGGGAGGTGCGGCGGCGGTGGCGGCGCCGGTTAGGGTTGGTGCTGGTGGAGCCGCTGCCCGTCATAGTCGTCGGAGTAGGCTGCTCCTCTCCTGTGGCGTCAACAGTCGCAGTAGGCATAGAAGACGCCTGCATCCAGGTGCTCGCCGGCGTCGGTGGTACTTCCCATCGCTGGCAGCGCCCCTCAGATCGGATTAGGGTTAGAGTGTCGGTGGGTGACTGGCGGCTCAGATGAACCTCGTACGTCGTACTGAGCGCCCCGACCCCACCTCATCTATATAGTGTTGTGCGACGGGGGCCACAACCACAAGGTTGGGCGCCCCCGATCAGGGTGCAGATCTAAGGCCCGTTGGGCCGTTGGGCCTAAACGGTGGGAGATCTAATTCCAAATTCTCCCCCTAGATCTCACATAATTCTTTTCCATTCTTCAATTTTTATTATAGTTCAATATTTCAATCATTCTATTCCATCACAGATCAGTATATAGAGCATGCTTCATCGTCACAGCAATTCATGTCGTTAGACTGACAACTACTACACACCTTTCTATTTTGGAACAAGGTTTTCATTATTCTGGACCCTTCTTGTTGTTCGAGAATCATAGGCTCTCCCTTAAATCCATGTCGGCTATGTGTCCTCTGAACACACTGGGTGGAAGGCCTTTTGTGAGCGGATCCCTAGCATCTTTTCTGTTCGTATATGCTCAAGATTTATGATATGATCCCGAAGTTTATCTTTCAAAACATAGTACTTTATGTCAATGTGTTTGGCAGCACCACTTGACCTATTGTTGTAAGCATATTCTACCGCTGGGTTGTTATCACAATACAACCGCATCGGTCTTTCTATACTTTCAATTATTTTCAATCCGGGTACAAATTTCTTTAACCAATTTACCTGTCCCGAGGCCTCATAACAAGCTACAAACTCGGCGTTTCATTGTCGAGGATGTAGTCACTGTTTGTTTCGAACTTTTCCATGATATCACTCCTTTAGCGAGAGTAAAGATGTATCCCGATGTGGATTTTCTTTCATCTCCAGCATAATCGGAGTCTGAATACCCCTCTATGTGCAGGGAATCAGATTTTTCATATGTCAACATGAGACCTTTCGTACCTTGTAAATAACGCAAGACTTTCTTCACTAATTTCCAATGTTCAATTCCTGGATTCTTTTGATATCTGCCAAGTAACCCGGTAACAAAAGCTATGTCAGAGCGCGTACACATTTGAGCATATTGCAAACTTCCAATTGCTGAAGCATACAGTACCGCTTTCATTTGATCAATTTCATATTGGTTCTTGGGACTTTGATGTTCCCCATATTTATCGCTCTTGACAATCGGAAGCAGGAGATGGACTACACGCATGCATACTAAATTTCTTCAGAACCTTTTCTATGTATGCCTTCTGCGACAATCCCAAAAAAATACCCCTTTTCTTCTATCTCGATGAATCTCAATTCCCAAAACAAATGAAGCTTCACCGAGATCTTTCATATCAAGTTCGAGGACAAGAATTTCTTCGTCTCCAATAGTAGATTGATATCACTAAATAGCAAGTAAGATATCATCTACATATAGGATCAGGAATATGTATTTCTTATTCTTAAATTTCACATAGACACAATTGTCCTCGACATTTTCTTTAAACCCAAAACCCTTTATAGTTTTATCAAACTTCAAGTACCACTGTTTCGAAGCTTGTTTCAAACCATAAATGGATCTTTTCAGACGACATCTCATATTTTCTTTTCCTTTTACGACAAAACCTTTCGGTTGTGCCATATAGACATTTTCATCCAAATCCCCATTTAGGAATGCGGTCTTTACATCCATCTGATGTAATTCTAGATCATAGTGAGCCACAAGTGCCCTAATAATTCTGAAAGAATCTTTACAAGAAACCGGGGAAAAGATTTCATTGTAATCAATCCTTTCTCTTTGGGTAAAACCTTAGCCACAAGTCGCGCTTTGTGTCTTTCAATATTCCCTTGGGAGTTATATTTCGTCTTATAGACCCATTTGGATCCTACTTTCTTAGCTCCTTTAGGAATATTTTCTAGAACCCAAACCTTGTTGGTATTCATAGATTTCATCTCATCTTCCATGGCCTGAAGCCACTTCGATGAGAGTTCGCTTCTCATGGCTTCTTCAAAAGTTATAGGGTCATCTTCCATATGGAATTCTTCAGTTTCATAAATTTCATAATCATCTGGAATAGCTGACCTTCTAGTTCTTTGAGACCTTCTAGGGGCCTCTGGCACTTGGTCCACTATGGGCTGTTGTTGGTCTTCCTCATTAGTGACATTTGGTTCTACAGGCTCCTGATGGACAGGTTCCTCTTGTTCATCCGTTGTCGCTATGGGGGAACTCACAACAGGCATTGTCACCACAACGTCCTGTACTGCTGGTGCAACATCGTAGCAGGTATCGTAAAGTATGGTTCTTCAACCATCGGAGTAGGTACATGTACCCGCTTCTCCTCAAGGCTAATTTCACGTGTTACCTTGCTTCCCCTGATCATGTCATCCTCCAAGAACACAATCTGTCTTGTTTCAACAAATTTCGTGTATCTATCAGGACAATAGAATCGATATCCTTTCGATCTTTCTGGATAGCCAATGAAATGGCAGCTGACAGTTTTGGAGTCTAACTTTCAATATTTGGGTTAAAAAACCTTTGCCTCAGCTGGACATCCCCACACACGTAAGTGGTTAAGTGAGGGTTCTCTTCCTGTCCATAATTTATACGGTGTTTTCTGCACCGATTTGCTTGGTACTCGATTAAGTATATGAATGGCGGTTTTCAATGCCTCAATCCATAAACCAACACTACAAGAAAAGGCGGGGCTGTAGTGACGCTTTATTTATATGTTAGACACGTTTTATTTTGTCTCTACAAGATTGTAGGCACATTTTTATAAAGCGTGTTAGAAGCGTCTTCGCATGGACCGTGTCAGGACTTGAAGAGACGAGTTATGTAAGCGTGTCAAGGTCATAAAGAGACATATTGTAGAGACGTCAGTTGTATGCCTACTAATATTGATACAATTTTATAGATACATTTATATAATGTGTCTACTTTTGTAGTTACGTTATATAGTCGTGCTTCTTATGTGCTAAGAAACGTTGAGACATTCTCATTGATACATTTATATAATGTGTGTACTAATATAGTGACGTTGTATAATGATGTTGTATTGTGTGTTAAAAAGTGTAGAGACGTTCTCATAGATACATTTATATTATGTGTGTACTAATGTTGTCACGTTTTATAATGACGGTCAAATTGTGTATCAAGAAGTATAGAGACGTTTGAATAGATACATTATATTGTGTGTTCTAACAATAAATATACATTGTCTAGTAACATCATTTTGTGTCTCAAAAAAATATAGAGATGATTTTACACACATTTGTATTTTGTGTCTACTAATATGGAAACGTTATCTAGTAACATTTTAAAACGTCATCTAAAAAACATTATTTTGCATCTATATAATATGTCTATTTACATAGGCATATTTATATTTATGCATTCTTACTAGAAATAAAGAGACTTCTACAAAATTGTACACAAATGAATTGGAATGATTAGATAATGAGGTAGTGAATCATGAAGGCATTGCATTGAAAATCCACTGTCTTTACAAAACAAGATAATGATTAATAACTCATTAAAGTGCACTCTCAAAGAAAAATAAACCATAATCATAAAGAAGCATAGGAAAAGTGGCAATATCACACAAATATTTATATTTTTTGCTAACATCTAAACTTTATCTTGTTCACTCCGAAACTTGAAGCTTGTCTTTCCATCCACATCAAGTTACACATTTCCATCAAGCTGCAAAATAAGAGGAGACTGAGTTGACAGACATGAATTCTAATAAAACCAATATAGCAAGAATGAAAGATACCAAGATCGTACCGGCTTGAGTTGAACTCTTAGGTTTTTTAACCTACAATGAGACATGTGATTAGAGGGATATTTAGTATATTTTTTTGGAAATTACAAAAGTATAAATACTTTGTTAATATGAGAGAGAACTTACATGCGAACGAGGCCAAGCAACAAGAAAGCCAATAGCATCTCTCATAGTTTTGACAGAATAGAGTGGTTGAAAGGTCCTTGTGTGATTTTGGTAATTGAGTGACAACTTAGGTGGACTAATATGTGTTTAATGTGAGACACACAGGTGATTTAGTCCTTAGGTACACAAGTGTGAGCAACCAATAAAGTCATGGTGGAGAGATGGCTTGTGCATATTGATGGTGCTCAACTTGGTGATGAAGGAGTTTATTGTACATGGTGACATGGAGTCATGTGACCAAGGTGGAGAAGATCAATATAAGGTTTGGCTTGATGGACCGGTTGCAAGTGTGAAGGACAAGCGAGTGATGCTTGGCGCAGATGGACCAACGCAACGGTGAAGAGCAAGTGAGGTCAAGATCGATGAACCAACACGGTCACGTGATGATATGGAGTGGATCATATCATTTGTGATAGGTTGGTGCGTATGTTTGCATCAACATTGGAGAAGAAGATGAAATGGAATGCACAAGGCAAAGGTATAACTTAGAGCATTTCATTTCACCGGTCATAGAGTTTTAGAGAAGTGTTTGACCGGGTTGAGTTATAGGAAAAACCGTACTATCAAGTGGGATGCATAGTAGACTATCTTGATGAGGATAAGAGTGCTCAAGTTACTAGTCTAGAGACGTTTGAGAGAAGCGGTGCAAATCGTTTACGTAGAAGAGTGCTTTGGTGGCTTTCTGCTGAGCCCACCGGTACTACTGGTCTCCCACCGGTAGTACCGGTGAAGACCGGTGGTACCGTTCAGCTACCGGTGAGACTTTCTCGCATGCGAAAGCATCACCCTTTTGAACTACCGGTAGTACCGGTGAGCAACGGTAGTACCGGTTGGATAACTTTGTGCAACGGTCGGGAAGCTCCAACGGTCAGATTCCTTGGACCGGTAGTACCGGTGGTGCGTCGGGAGCTGCGGGAATAAATAGGCCGCCCCTTCCCTTGGGGCGGTGGTTACCCCCATTATTCCACTTCCACATCTGAGAAAAGGGTCCCAAGAGTGTCTCTCTCTTCCTCCTTGCTCCTAGACTTCAATCCATGGTGGATTTGTGAGAGAGGAGTGAGATTAGAGAGAGGAGAGGATCGATCTACGACTTGAACATTCAAATTCCTCTTCTTGCCGGTTTGCTTTGCATTTGTTGCTCTTGGATTCTTGGAATCCTATCCGGCTAGGCGTTCTTCGTTCTTGCCCATGATTTGTTCTAAATAGGCCGCCCCTTCCCTTGGGGTGGTGGTTACCCCCATTATTCCACTTCCACATCTGAGAAAAGGGTCCCAAGAGTGTCTCTCTCTTCCTCCTTGCTCCTAGACTTCAATCCATGGTGGATTTGTGAGAGAGGAGTGAGATTAGAGAGAGGAGAGGATCGATCTACGACTTGAGCATTCAAATTCCTCTTCTTGCCGGTTTGCTTTGCATTTGTTGCTCTTGGATTCTTGGAATCCTATCCGGCTAGGCGTTCTTCGTTCTTGCCCATGATTTGTTCATTTGTGAGGGCAATCGAAGTGTTTGTAATCCCCATCCGTTCTTAGTGAAAACCTTGGGCACTCTTTGTGTGGGCCTCAAGGGAGAGGCAAGGAGGTGAAAGAGACTCCGACCTTCGCGGTCACCTCAACAACGAGGAGTAGGAACTCTAGTGTAGAGTTGCCGAACCTCGGTATAAATCGTGAGTCTCGTGTGCTTGATGTTGTGGAGATAGCTTCGACTATCCTTTGCTATTGTGTTCTTCGTGTTCTTCCTCTCTCCCTCAAAGTTCATAGGTTGGGAAGGCCCGATCTACAAATTGGTGAGGAAGCAACCCAAGCAAAGTTCAACATCATCACCCTCAACCTCAAGGAGTGTGGGGAAAAGCTCGGATCCGAATTCAAAGCACACTACGTTGAGATCCCGGAGCTACAGCGAGCCACCGGTAGTAACGGTCTCCTACCGGTAGTACAAATCAGTGGTTTGCATTCTCTATTCACTAGCTTGTACTTATTATTTATTACTTGTGTTAGTGTTTAGTGGTTGCTTTAGTAACTAGTTTAGCTTGTGTGGCTTGCCTAGTTACCTTCTAGCTTGTGTAGCATAGAAGTAGCTCTTGAGTGGTTAATTGGCTTGTGTAGCCTTATTATTCATATTGCTTAGTTTGTGTAGCTAAGTAAGTTGAGCTCTCTAGTTGACTTGTGTAGTCTTGCTAGAGAGCATTGCTAGTGAGCTTAGGTGCTTTGTACTTTGTTTACTAGTATGTGTAGGAGCTCCCTTTGCGCTTAGAGTACTAGTTGCTTAGGTTTGTGTGACCTTGCAACCTAGACTTGTTTAGGTGAGCTTCCTAGCTTGGCACCTTAGTGAGCCCAATTAGTATACTTTGCTAGGTGCTAAAGTTATAGATAGAGGGGTGTAGTCTTGGCTAGACCGATAGTTTTAATTCCGCATTTGTTTCGGTTAGCTGTTGCGCTTAAGTTTTTAGAAAAGACTATTCACCCCCCCTCTAGTCCGCCATCTCGACCCTACAAGTGGTATCAGAGCTTGGTCTCTCATTTTTTGTCTTTACCGACCCGAGAGGATGGCGACTTATGGGCTAGATGTTGAGTGTCCACACATTTTTTATGGCACACACTTTGCACAGTGGAGAAATTGGATGGAAAATAATTACAAGTTTATTTCTCTCCAAATGTGGTGGATCGTGGATGTAGGTCTCTCTTGTGCAATTGAGAGAGAGGATGCAACTCAAGCACAAAAGAAGTGCCTACATCTCGATTGCCAAGCTACTAACATTCTCTACCATTCTATGAAAGATAACATTTTTGGTGAGATAATGGACATGGAGAGCGCTCATGAGATTTGGACCTACCTCATTGAAAAATATGAGACGGTTCCAAACAATGATGATGATGTGTCCAAGTTGGTGGCACATGAGGATGTTGAGCATGACCACAACTTGGTGGTTGTGGAAGATTGCTCCACCTCATGGTCAAGTGATGATAAAGATGATATATCTACCACAAGATCACTTGACAAGGATAATGAAGGCCCAACATCAAGTGTTGCGATTGATGATGCTACTCCAAACACACTTGATGATGATGATGATGATGATGCATGCTCGGGCTATGAGAGTGATGTCTCCACAAGCTCTTCCACTTCATCACAATGCTACATGTCACATGGTGACACTAAGGTATCAATTGGCAATGTAATTGTAGATTGTGATGACCCAAATTTTGAGCTTGTGTGCAAACTCTCAAAGGCTTTAGCAAGTAAGATAAATAAAACAAAGAAACTAAAAGATAAAAACTCACTTCTAAAGAACTCATGTGAAGAACATAAGCACGTACTTGATGTTCTTAAATCTTCACATGAGGAACTAAAGCTTGATCATGAGGAGCTTCGTGTGTCTCATGAAAGCTTGGTTCACAAACATGGCTCTCTCATTAATGAATTGCTAAATCTTAAAATGAAGAGAGCTCATCACTTGGGTCAAATGATCAATCACATGTTGTTGCTAACCCTTGTGATGTAGGGAAGAAGAATGTATCCACCTCTTATGATGATTTACTTGATATGTCTTGTTCTTCATATATAGATGCTTGTTCTACTTCTATGTCTTATGAGACTAACCTTTTGAAGGAGAACAATGAGCTCAAAAGTGAATTGAAGAATATGAGCAACAAGCTAGAGAGGTGCTACAACTCCAAAGTCACCTTTGAGCATATGTTGACAAACAAGAGAAGTTATGGTGACAAGAGTGGAATTGGTTTCCACAAGGGCAAGGGCAAGGAAATGAAGAAGCAAGAACAAAAGAAGCTATCTCATTTCATGTGCTTCAAGTTCCATGGGATGGGACATCTTGCAAATGTTTGCCCAACCAAGAATGCTCAAGCTAAGCCATAAGTCAAGTCCCAAGTGCAATACAAGATCAACCATCAAGATGGTGATTTGGGGACGACAAAGAAGAAGAAGACAAGAAGAGGTGACAAAGCTAGAGCAAGGCATCCAACTCCTATCCATGATGCCAACAAGATGATGATGAGCAAAGATCAAGAGAAGAATCATTTGGCTCATATCAAGTGCTTCAAGTGTGAACATATGGGACACTTTGCCTCGAAGTGTCCTACCAAGCTTGAGATGAAGATTCAAGCAAAAGAGAAGAGGCAAGACAATGAGAAGCACAACATGAGCAAGGAAGAAAAGGGTCAAGCAAAGAGAGTGTGCTACTCATGTCGGGAAAGGGGACACATGGCTAATTCATGTCCCCTAGGTATGCCTTCTAAGCTCATTTCAATTGATAATGATCATACTCTTAGAAAGGATGGTAGTGGTACCTCTATGGTTGCTATTGAAAAACATCCCGCTATTCATACTAAGGCATTGCCTAAGTATGTTTTACCTAACTTGAGAGGACCCAAACTAGTTTGGGTACCATCAACAAGTGGATGAATGTGTGTAGGTACCGTGTGCATTGGAGACTTGATTCAATTGATTGAATATTGTTCATCTTATGATTGAGTCAAGTAATGAAGCTTAGTGCTATCCTTATCCCAATGCAAAGTCAAAATATGAAGTCCAAATGCTACAACATACAAGTGCATAATCAAGTTGTGGTGGGTGATTGGATTATTTGAAGGCTTGCAATTATCCAAGTTGAAGCTTGCTAATGGATTGATCATGGTCTAAATAAGGTATATTTATTTTTGATAAAGTTCATTTGGATGTGTATAAGATATTTGAATTGGATATACACATAGTGCATATGAGTTGCTTGAATTGGATATATATGTGCACTAGTTGCTTGCTATAATATGTTTGAATGGATTAAATGTTTAGTGATCAAGTTTGAGTTGATTTGAATGAATATGATCATGAGACTACTTTTAGTAAGAATATTGAATGAATATATGTCTTGTAAGAGTGTTCAAACAAGTTGGATTCAAATTTGGTTCAATTTGAAGAAGCATAGCTCAATTTGTCAACTCTTGTCAATCTTTCAAAATCTGAGCTAGCTGTGATCATAGCCATGTTTGAGAGTTCAAATCTACTTTGATTGGCTTTAAATTTGGTGTGCATGCTCTACACTTGTGGTATTAGTTGTTGTTTAAATTTCATGGGTATTGGATAAGGGATACTTCGTTGTGGAGTGGATCTTGTCAACACATATACAGCAGTTTTCAGCATGTACCTAGGTGGAAAGATGTGAAATCTGGTAGCAATCTAGTGGTCCAATGAAGCTCAAATTTTTATGGATGCTAGATGACTTAGTGAATCACATCTCCACCAAAATTCAAGGTCATTGGATATGTACTTTGGGAGATATGAATTATTCTTTGAAGGGTACAGAATCTGCCAGAAAAGTGACAAACATTGGATTGATTTAGAGTCACTCAAATTGAAAGGTCCTCAAGTTGGAATCATGATTATAAGTGATTGAGGCACCTATGTTTTCTTTTGGTTCAAGCTAAAAGCATGACAAGCATTGAGTACAAGTACATTTGATTGTGGAGTGTATTTGGCACATGTTTAGTACTCAAGATGAGGATCAATCAAACAAAGTCATTTCAAGTGAGTATCAAGGATGGTTCTTGGAGAGGTCACTTCTCCCTTTTGTAGGGGCTTTCCGCCTTTTGTAGGTAAACCAAGAACGTTACTTGGAAGGCTAACATGGAAGTGGTGATCTAGGGATCATTTGGAGATGCTTAGTTGAAAGCTATCAATAGGATTGATCAAAAGAAATTAGCAAGCAACACCCAAAAGAGAGAGATTCATGAATTTGACCTACAAGTGTATCATGACATTCATGTAGTATCACCTTCTACAAGTGGTACATCATTTGGTATTCTCTCATGCAAGCAAAGATCAAGAAAGAAGCAAGTCAACCACAACAAGAAAGTGCACTTGATCATTAGTGGGACTCAAATCATATGGGTGAAGATTAACATTCCAAGTGGTATTCATTGGTCTTCACCATGCCCTTAATGGGAATTCACATTGCTAATTGGAGATGAAAATTGACTATCCTCTACTCCAACATAGCAAAGGTGAAATTGTTTGAAATATGCATACATCTAATACTTAGAACTTGTTTAGTGCATATAGTCATACATAGTGATCATTCATTAAAGATCAAATGAATTTTATGCTTATAGCCTACCACTATTGCTTGTTTGAGTTATGTGATCTAGTGGTAGTATATGAGTTTGTTCATGAGCTAGTAAACCCAAGTACTTGATCTATTTTGGAATGCAATCAAGTGACAAGTACAACCTCTATAAGATAACCGCTTAATGTGTGTGAACAAGCTTAGAGAGGGTTTAAACCGTACTTGGAAGCTTATGCTATTCATTTTAGTTCAAGTCCAACATAGAAGCTCATGAAGATGAATCTAGTTCAAGCACAAGACAACTATGCAAATGGATATCAAGATGTAATCTACAAATGGTATCTAGACTTATGCTAATCTTTCAAAGAGTATCAACTTTCATATTGGTACTTGCAAAACATGTCTAGTTCTAGCATACTTGTGATGATCCACATTGAGTTAATTCAAATAATTCTATAAGTGGTAATCTCACAAGTAATATCCTACAAGCTAACAAGTGATCCTCAACTTTAAGTGATCAAATCATAGTTCTCTTACTTGCAAAGCTCATTTGGATGACAATTGCTTTGACCAAAGGGGAGTTGCTCTACTCAATGGTATAATGGTCAATGATCTTACATGAAGAGTCATTCCAATACAAATGTGTTAGTGTCCATCAAAAAGTATCAACCATCCACCCTAGTGCAACCTTTGCATCAATATGAGCATACCTTTTATGGAAATTGATGACAAAGAGGGAGAGATTAGTGAACAAAGATATATTAGTGAATGTACATGCATTAAGGGAAATAGACATGGACATGGACAAGGGAACAAGACCAAAGGATCAAAGTCTTGGACTAAGAGATGCACACAAGTAGGGGGAGCAAGCTCATGAACTTGGTTGATTGCATTTGATATGTGCATAATCATGTGCTTGCTTTCATATTGCATAAGTCTTATCTTTATATGCATGCTTGTGTAGTGTATGCTAGTTATAGGATTTGAATGATGATTTTCTAACTAGCATGCATAGGTTGGTAAGCTAGATAGGTGTTCTAATAAGTGGTATCTAGAAACCTTGCTTCTAATGTTGATCTCACGGGGTTTCTAGTGTTGTTTTTGTGCTATCTAGCTAACCATGGTGGTGCTAAGGATGAACTTCAAGTGGAACTACAATGAGTATCTTTAAAGGTTTATCCTATATCCCTTAGCATCACTTAGTAGTGCTAACACTCCCAAAATTCCTATTTATGCATGTGTGCAAGGCTTAAAAAAATCTTGTTGAGCACACATGTAGGGGGGAGCTATCACTACCAAGTCGGATCTTGTAGCATTTATCCAAATCATGGTATAGAGCTTAAATGATGGATAAATGGCATAATGTCCAAAATGATCTTAATTTCCATATCTTTGTAGAGTTGTCATCTTATCAAAAAGGGGGAGATTGAAAGGTCCTTGTGTGATTTTGGTAATTGAGTGACAACTTAGGTGGACTAATATGTGTTTAATATGAGACACACAGGTGATTTAGTCCTTAGGTACACAAGTGTGAGCAACCAATAAAGTCATGGTGGAGAGATGGCTTGTGCATATTGATGGTGCTCAACTTGGTGATGAAGGAGTTTATTGTACATGGTACATGACATGGAGTCATGTGATCAAGGTGGAGAAGATCAAGATAAGGCTTGGCTTGATGGACCGGTTGCAAGTGTGAAGGGCAAGCGAGTGATGCTTGGCGCCGATGGACCAACGCAACGGTGAAGAGCAAGTGAGGTCAAGATCGATGAACCAACACGATCACGTGATGATATGGAGTGGATCATATCATTTGTGATAGATTGGTGCGTATGTTGCATCAACATTGGAGAAGAAGATGAAATGGAATGCACAAGGCAAAGGTATAACTTAGAGCATTTCATTTCACCGGTCATAGAGGTTTAGAGAAGTGTTTGACCAGGTTGAGTTATAGGAAAAGCCGTACTATCAAGAGGGATGCATAGTAGACTATCTTGATGAGGATAAGAGTGCTCAAGTTACTAGTCTAGAGACGTTTGAGAGAAGCGGTGCAAATCATTTACGTAGAAGAGTGCTTTGGTGGCTTTCTGCTGAGCCACCGGTACTACTGGTCTCCCACCGGTAGTACCGGTGAAGACCGGTGGTACCGTTCAGCTACCGGTGGAACTTTCTCGCATGTGAAGGCATCACCCTTTTGAACTACCGGTAGTACCGGTGAGCAACCGGTAGTACCGGTTGGCTAACTTTGTGCAACGGTCGGGAAGCTCCAACGGTCAGATTCCTTGGACCGGTAGTACTGGTGGTGCGTCGGGAGCTGTGGGAATAAATAGGCCGCCCCTTCCCTTGGGGCGGTGGTTACCCCCATTATTCCACTTCTACATCTAAGAAAAGGGTCCCAAGAGTGTCTCTCTCTTCCTCCTTGCTCCTAGACTTCAATCCATGGTGGATTTGTGAGAGAGAAGTGAGATTAGAGAGAGGAGAGGATCGATCTACGACTTGAGCATTTGAATTCCTCTTCTTACCGGTTTGCTTTGCATTTGTTGCTCTTGGATTCTTGGAATCCTAGCCGGCTAGGCGTTCTTCGCTCTTGCCCATGATTTGTTCATTTGTGAGGGCAATCGAAGTGTTTGTAATCCCCATCCGTTCTTAGTGAAAATCTTGGGCACTCTTTGTGTGGGCCTCAAGGGAGAGGCAAGGAGGTGAAAGAGACTCCGACCTTCGCGGTCACCTCAACAACGAGGAGTAGGAACTCTAGTGTAGAGTTGTCGAACCTCGGTATAAATCGTGAGTCTCGTGTGCTTGATGTTGTGGAGATAGATTCGACTATCCTTTTCTATTATGTTCTTCGTGTTCTTCCTCCTCTCTCCTCAAAGTTCATAGGTGGGGAAGGCCCGATCTACAAATTGGAGAGGAAGCAACCCAAGCAAAGTTCAACATCATCACCCTCAACCTCAAGGAGTGTGGGGAAAAGCTCGGATCCGAATTCAAAGCACATTACGTTGAGATCCCAGAGCTACAGCGAGCCACCGGTAGTAACGGTCTCCTCCCGGTAGTACCGGTCAACCACCGGTAGTACCGGTCCTACTACCGGGAGTACAAATCAGTGGTTTGCATTCTCTATTCACTAGCTTGTACTTATTATTTCTTACTTGTGCTAGTGTTTAGTGGTTGCTTTAGTAACTAGTTTAGCTTGTGTGGCTTGCCTAGTTACCTTCTAGCTTGTATAGCATAGAAGTAGCTCTTGAGTGGCTAGTTGGCTTGTGTAGCCTTGTTATTCACATTGCTTAGTTTGTGTAGCTAAGTAAGTTGAGCTGTCTAGTTGACTTGTGTAGTCTTGCTAGAGAGCATTGCTAGTGAGCTTAGGTGCTTTGTGCTTTGCTTACTAGTATGTGTAGGAGCTCCCTTTGCGCTTAGAGTACTAGTTGCTTAGGTTTGTGTGACCTTGCAACCTAGACTTGTTTAGGTGAGCTTCCTAGCTTGGCACCTTAGTGAGCTCAATTAGCATACTTTGCTAGGTGCTAAAGTTATAGATAGAGGGGTGTAGTCTTGGCTAGACCGATAGTTTTAATTCCGCATTTGTTTTGGTTAGCCGTTGCGCTTAAGTTTTTAGAAAAGACTATTCACCCCCCTCTAGTCCGCCATCTCGACCCTACAGTGGTCTAGGTAACATCTCATCTCCATTGTTTCCATTACCATTATTTTCAATGGCCTCAACATAAACCCCAACAAATTCTTTTCCAAGTACAGTGCCACCAATGCTTTTAGTGCTGTCAGTAGTGACTAACTTTCCTTTGGCCACGACTTTATAATGGTTTCTTAGTGAAATGAGATAGACATCCAGTGGGCTCTATCATTTTGTAAAACACAAATTCATGATCATCAGACTTGTAATTAATTTAGCTTCAAACAAGGAAAACAAGCACATACCGATCCTAATGGATCACAAGCTGGAGCTTTAGTTCTTTGAGATCTCTGCAATAGACAAAATCAAACTATATCATTGATCTAGCTAGTTCAGCCATACTATGAAGGGTTATAATAATATAAAATATAGACATACAAGATTGGTCATTGTGCTAGCACGTGGAAAAGTTAGACCTTCAGAACCCTTATCTGCTTGACCTTGATTCTCATGTGCCACCTACAGTCATAGTTGCACTTTCAATTTTCTGACATATACCATGGTTTATGTACCACCCAATTCAGATTTTTGATAATAAAAATAGATGTACATGACCAATAGTTCATAATGTTAGCACACATCATTAGTTCTTAATTAGATTATTGTTATCAATTTTATACTCTGTGTAGGACCGGTTTTAATCAGATTATTGATGATGATGAGTTGTAGATATGCCTCTGCTATCTACTTGAGGTTGAGCTCATCTACAACTCTATATCTCCGACACAAACAAGTTAAGTGCTCCATGTATTTTCTTTGATTTATGGTTCAGCATGTACATATACTAAATACTGTGCAGCGCGTACTAGTACTAGATCTCCATTTTTCTCTCCAAAAATCAATTGATATATGCTCCAATGTGTGTAGACTGCACATTAGTACTAATATCAGATTCTTTTCTTTACAAATCAACTCATATATGCTCTAGCATGTGCATGCTAAGAGGCTAGTGGCTCTTGTAAAGAATAGAGATTTTATTTCAGAAAAAAAGTTTAAAGAACAGAGATAGAGATTGCAAGAATTTCTGTCTGCTACAGTACCGGACACAGTTGTTAAACTAAATCAATTTCTATCTGCTCTAGCATGTGTGTGCTAATTATGATGTGTTATTATTTTATTATGACCTTATGCTATTAGATTTAGCAGACTAGCACTTAGTTTCTTAATTCTGAAAGTCTAAAATATGAATATAACATGTACACAATTATATACTTCTTGTAACTTATTGTTCTGTGGCAATGGCTCCATTATGTACTTTACATGAATGGACTTGTGCCCTTTGTTGTACCAATAACTTATAATTTGTGCTATACTGTTTTTAGGATGCATGCCTTGAAGAGATATATTGTAAGATGGGTGTATGTGCATGGTAATTAGTAGCAAGTTGTGGCCTTTTGGCTTTCCCCACTTGCCCTGCCTACAAGTCTATATAGTATACACTGTAAATGAAAAGTACTTAGACAAAGCTTGCAAACTCCTTTTTCTAACTAGCAGTGTTTCTCAAATCTCAACTATAGTTTGCCAAAGAAACACATTTATTATTTCAAGAAAGGGTCCACAACAGTCATATGACGCATGCCAATTGTGAAGAAATGATCTAGCAGGTAGCAGCCAAGAAGTAAACCTATACATTCCTATGCATTCAGACAAAAAATGAAGCTTTCTCGCACATTTGGGCTACCCTTTTTTGTAGGGGCAAAGTTACTAATTTGAGATATAATTGAACAATGCTAGTTGGATAACACAAGCAAAGTATATCAAGCGTAGTAACAATTCATCTATTTTATAGTCACTTATGCATTGTGTACATAATTGAACAGCACATCAAGGTTTCTATAGGCTGCACTTAACTCTACATACCTTAGCAACCATTGGCTCACGTGTTAACGATGGGCGCACACAATTCTTGTTGACTTCACTACAATTCTGGTCTTGTGGCTCCTGCATATTTGTAACAATAGTATTTAGGACATTAGCATGCACTTACATACTATATTATAGCAAAGAAAATAGAAATAAGAGTTAGGCTTGTTCTAAAATTCTTATGGCTATGGCTACATCTCATAGCTGCAGTAACATAGAATCATAGATAAGTAGGTTGAAGAAAGGCAAAATATTACCTAAACAGAGTTTTCTGAAGAGTAAACATTATTTTCTGGGTCTCTAGGGTTCATATCAATATCATTATCACTATGTGTGCCATGGATACTATCATCACTACAATCCTGCTCATCATCATCATTATAACCATCAATTTCGGTATGAACAACCTGTAGAAAAATAAAACATCATACAAATAGTTATTAGATATGAATAAACTCATCTGTAACAGATGGAGACATAGACAAGGACCCATGGAGACTTACTTCATCATGTAGAGCTCTTTCCATTATTTTTATCAAATTATCATTTGGGTACTTTTCTGACATAAAAGCAAGCCAAAGTTTCATAACACCACTCATGTGTTGCATCTTATTGTCCATTGTATTTACTTTGTCACGGTACCTCCTCTCTTCTTTAGTTTCAGTAACAAAAGTAATACCTTTAGAAACTTGCACTTGACTCCAGTACTTATCATCATAGTACCCACGTGCTTTTAATTGTTTAGCAACAATCTCATTGAACACCTCATTAAAGTCATTAGTTGAAAGATTACCATTGTTTTGCTCTTTTCTTTTTTCTAATTCCTCAAATGATGCATCCTATTGACATAAGCATATAAGGTCACATAATCATAACAATAATTTCAAATCAATCCACAAGTAGCAGAAAAATATACCATTACTAGCTTCACTTTGTTGGTGCTATATCTGCCACTCTTTTTCTTATGAACGACGTCCCATAATTCTATCCCATGAACCTTTCCTTTCCTTTGATCTTCCTGCACAAGATATTAAATTTGAGGATCCAATCACTTCTCTTACATGATCTTTGAATTTGAAAGATAACAATAGTAAGAATATATATCACCATCTCTTTCTTTAGTCTAGCATGACTTTTCCTCCCAGTTGTGTGTGTATTCTTCTGTTCTTTTGCACACCGAGAGTTTGTTACACACAATTTCTGTAAATATAGCAAAGTTACAAAGCAGAAAATGTTACAAAACTTTCTTTCAAATTTCTTGGAAATGTGAGATAAAAAGATATCACCTTATGTGTTTCTTGACACCAAAAGCTAACAAGAGATCTCCACTGATGTTCATTAACAGTTCTTGGTCTGCCTTGTATAATTTGTTCTAGAGATCTCTGTTCACGATTGAAATGTTCTTTCTTCAACTTAGATTTGTAGGCTTGCCACCTATTGTTTACAGTTCTTAAGATCCAATCTCTTGTAAGCTGTAGTGTTTGGCTAGGAAAGACAAATTTGGACTGTACAAAGAAAAAGTAAATATTTGTTGATCACAACAAACAGTAGTGAACTTTTTTTGTATTATACATATTACATTTACCTCAACATCCACAATTATTTATTCCTTGTGTTTATTGAATAGATCATTGTCCCATCTTGGAATGTGTAATGGGGCAAATGTTGGTTTTTGTGCTAGATCCCCAAGGTGTTGTCCAAGAACAGAGGCTGACCTTTCATTTGGTACACCATTTTCATCGGTCCCTACAATTACCTTTCCTCCTTGTAGTTTTGATAAGTCTGAGACTCCAAAATCTCCTAAAACTTGTCGTGCCTGTCCATTCGGCCCTACATGTATGAAATTATATTATTTGACATGTTATTTAGATTTGTCACCAACAGAAATGTCAATCTTACATATTATCTTGATTGGACTTGCACGTCGATTTGGCATGTGGGCTAATATATTGTCAACATCTGGAGGACCTTGTAAATTCTCCTCTATCTCATTGTCTTCCAAATCATCAGGCTCCTGCTCCTCCTGTCCTGCATCTTGTGCTTTGTCACACCCCAAAATTTCTATTTTGGGTTGTGAATAGAAAACACTACATAAATTGAAAGGATTTATGATTTTCCTAAAATATATAAGATTTAATTAGGCTTTTAGCAGATAAAAAAATGTGCAAAATATGTATTTTAAAATTGTTTTAAATATAATATGAAAGGGGTGTTGCAATCATTCCTTTGCATTTAATTTTATTGAGTGAAAAACAATTTGTTAAAACTCGGTTTTGGTCCAAAACGATTTTGATCTATTTATAAAATAAATAAAGTTTCAAAAGTTTTTCTTAAAAACAACTTCAAAGTTTGATTTTCAAAACTCAGAAAATGATTTATAAAGTGTTTCAAAACTTATTTGGATTCAAAAGGATTTGAATTTCGTTTTCAAATGAATTGCAAAACAAAATAAAAGGAAAAGAGTTTCTTTTATCTCTCTCTCTCCCTCTCTTGCTTTCTAGCCCAATCCCAGAAACAACCCAGCCTTCTCCCTCTCACCCGCACTCCTCTTTCTCCACCTCGGCCCAGCCAGTCGGCCCAACCAAACGGCCCACGCGGAGCCTCCTCTCTCTCCCCGCAACCCTCCCTCCCTCTCACTGTCACGTGGGCCCGACATATCGGGGCCGGATCAAGCAACCGCACACACGCGCTCCCTCCCCATTCTCTCTATCTGATCCACCGACCCCACCTGTCACCCTTTTTCCTCACTCTCTCTCTCTCTCCCTCAATACCAGCGGACCCGCTGGTTAGCATCATCCCCTATCTCCTCCCCGCTCTCTGTTTCGCAAGGATGAACACGCAGCGCTGGGAACTCCAACTGCCCGCGTTTCAACCGCTCCCACTCCCCCACGGCCCTCCCTTCTGCTTCGCAACCGACACCGCACACCCCGCACTCTCTCTTCCGTGCTATAAAGCGGAGCACCGCCCCTGCTCTCTCTTTTCACCCTTAGTTCTCCATCGCAGAGCACCACCGTCCGCCGAAGCACGTCGACTGCCCACTGTGAGCAGTCTCCGGACTCCCAGCCGCATCGGTAAGCCCCGTTTTGTGTCTGCGGCGTGTTTTCGGGTGCTCAGAGCGTGAGCTCTCCCTCTATGATCTGTCCTAGGCCGTGGAACGCCCGTCGGCGCGGACACGAAGGTCGCCGACCGCTGCCGCACGTCGACCGTCTCTCTCGAGCCTCTGCCGCCCTCTTTTTCCCCTTGGTAAGCTCCGCATCCTCCGCCTCTCCCTCCCCGTCCTCTTAATTCGGTCAATTAGGCACCGAATGCGTCGTTCCAAGGCACACCGAGGCCGGCGTCAATGGCGCCGCCGTGAGCATCACGCTCCGGCCGCCCACCGCCTCGCCTGTTTACCCCACCAGCACCGCATGGGCACACCACACCTCCCTGTGCCCTCAATTCGAGTTATAGCGCTCTGTACCGCTATTTCCGCACAGCACAGAGCACACCGGCCAAGGCGCCATCGCGGCCATCCCGCACCGGCAAGCCGCCGCCTCAACCGAGCCCACCTTCACACTCGCACGGTCACGCCGGTCCTCTCCGTGTGCTTGGTTGAAGCCGAGGCGGTCGGGAGCGTTTTCCCCGCGTTCGCCGGCGAGCTTGTGTCGCCGGGATCCATGGCACCACCGTGCTCGTGCCGCCCCGACGACCCAACCGCCCCAACCCACTCATGCCGTCTGATCCACGGCCAACGGCCGGGATTAGATCCACCCTGAACCGGTATGCGCCGGCGGTGGACTCGGTCCTCTGTGTCCACGCGCATGCAGGTCCACGCCCACACGGTGGACCGCACCACTCACAGCTCACCGTGTGGCACCACACGTCAGCGTGACGTCGGCACGACGTCAGCGCTACCACCGCAACAGTCATGCTCCTTTGCAGTTTAGCCCTTGTAGTTTCCAGAAATAAACCCGCAATTCAAGTCAGTTCATTTCCTTTTAATTCCAGTCCTATTTTCTTCTGATCTAGCCCCCGAGCTTTCGGATAATGGAACCCGCACTCCAAATCCCTTTTCTTTTTCTGTTTATTTATTTAAAATCCAAAAAAAATGAGTTCCTTTTATTCACAGTTTTGCCATCCAAATTCAAAAGCTCATATCTTGTTCATTTTAACTCCATTTTGATCCAAACAAAATGCGTTAGGTTCGTAAAATCATAATCTACAGTATAGAGTCCTTTAATACCATGTTAATAGCTCTGTAATTTCATGATAAATCCCTAACTTGATTAAATACTATGCAATTGCTTGTAAATAAAATAGATAGTTCTACTTTAGCTTCCAAATTCAAATATAAGTTTGACTTAATCCGACTTAGGTATTTCTTTGAAATACTTTATTCACCCTTTCCATATATAAAACCAATAAATCCCTTAGTTCTCTTTTTAAAATCTAATCTTCCGTTAGTTGTATCTTGCAAACCGTAGATCCGTTTTTGGTGGTTTTTGCGCTCACGAGTTCGTAGCAACGCGTAGAATACGTTAGTTACCTTTATAGTATGCTTTTGTAATGTTTGATGTACTGTTTTTAGGTTCTTTTGTGATGCTGGAGACGTTAGATGTGGATCTTTGCAAGGATGATCAGAAAGGAAAGTTGGAAAGTTGAGCAAGCTTATGGAAGGCAAGTATAGCATGGGACCAACCTTGTTATCCTATTCACCATAATCATGATTTCATATGTGTGTGTTTAATTTTGATACCCGTAGAATATTTCCATAGAATTGAAATCCTTTACCTTGACTCCTATGGTTTATGCATATGGGTAGATGGCTAGTGCAAAATGAAATGATACATGATCCCTGCCAAATGTTTAATGTTTTGAATGAATTGGTGAACCTGATTATGGCAATTGGAACATAACCTTTATAACAACTCACTGTTGGCAAAAGCTGGGACTGACAGTGCAACCGTGAGAGCTACATGGCTCTGGCTTTAACTCGGTAATAGGCTCTTTTCTAGCTCGTTAGCGGTTACCGAAAGGGCGCATTAGGCTCTTGCCGAGCTGGTTATAGTGCGGCCTCTGTCCGGGTTTGAGCGTAGACTACAGTCTTTATGCTACTCGGAAGGGGGGCTCTATCGCCCCTTGCCAATCCTAGCGGCCCTAATCTTGTTAGACGAGATATTATGAAAGGTTTCATAGTGAACCCTGCCGACCTTCCTTGGAAGAGGGTCAAGAGGCTGATCCCCTCGGGCGAAAGGGTAAATCACGACTCACGGGTAAAGATGCACAACCTCTGCAGAGTGTTAAAAATTGATATATCAGCCGTGCTCACGGATACAAGCGACCCAGAAAACTGACGGATTAATTGTAATTAACTGGATGAACCTTTATGTTCCTATTGATATTATGGTGATGCTTATGATTCACTTAACTTTGGCAATGATATAAGTGGGATCATTTGGGGCTTAAGTAGAACTTGATGTTACTTGAGTGCTAAACGCAGTAAGACAGTGTCAACCTTTTGAGCTTCATAACCCATGTTATATTTGCTGAGTACGATATGTGCTCACGCTTGCTTTACTTTTCAATATTTGGATAATAATCCCGGATGGGTACCAGTTTGCAAGAGTTTGGAGAAGATAGGCTTGTGATCAACCAGTTAGTCGTCCCTGTGGAGTTGGAGTTTTCACCTGAAGATCGGAGTTGTCCTTTCGTTGTTTGATGTCTGAGGTTGTTTTCTTATTTTAATATGTTATGTATAAGTATTGTCCTTTGATATTGCCTTTATTTGTGGCTATATGTGAGATTTGACTCCCTGGGCTCACATATAGTGTGTATCTGGTTTTGTCTTTAAAACCAGGTGTTACATGCTTCAAGGTTCAAATTTCTTAATCTTCGAGGTCCTCTTGCCATGATTTCTACTACAAAAGAATAGTTTTAGTTTTCTGCTCAATAAACAGATAAGCAAAGAAAAGTTTCAATGCTGATTAATTGTATACAATATTATTTATGATAAAACACAATGAGAAGCATACATACAGAGGAGAAAATGAAGAAAGTGAACCATTCTGACAGAAAAAAGAGAGATGGATAAGTGTAAATTTGCAGTGCTGACAGCACTCTAGTAATACATAATGGGATCATTAGATTTTCACAGAATGACAGAACCAAATCAAGAATAGAGCCAAATAATTACTCCATACAAAATCTAGGAGACAAATAATTACTCCAACACTAAAATACAATTAGAATCCAACACTGATCATAGTCAGGACATAGACAGACATATAAGGTGATCTGGCTATCTGGGAGTGACTTACAGTAATGCAACAGTGAAACAAAATGAGTGAGGATTATACAGGAAACAACAAAATGGTCCCTAATAATAAAACCCACTAAAAAAAGATTCATTGAACCAAAAAAAATATTTTATGTAAACGAAGAAGCCAATTTGTGGTTTGCATCTCCATATCATTTCATAGGCGTATCAGGTTAGGAAACAATTACAGGCAGGACCTTGTGGCACACAGGTGTGTCCTACTGGTCGACCAGCAGCCTGATCCCATAGATCGAGCTACACGGAGGATGCCTTCAGAAAACGCTGTCAATAGCACCTTATATAATTGAAAAATGTACTTTTCAATAGAAGATAGCAGTCAATAGCACCTTATATATATAATCTATTAATCCAACAAACACTAACTAAACAAGAGTCTAAATTCCAATTATCCAAGAGCTAAAAGACCTATATGTAAATTTGAAGAAAAAATGAGTTACTATATAATATATGGTTAAGTGTTAATAAAATTAAAAAGCACACAACAATAAGGAGACATATCAATGGACACTGGACCACAGCAGCCCAACAGGGGCTCCGCCTCTGGGCACAAGCCCGCAGGTGGAGGTTAATCAAAGGCCAGGAAGGGAGAGGTCCACCCGTCCATGGATTTCTTGAGATTTAGGGGAGCGGAGGAAAGGGTGATCATCAAGTGTGCTCACCGATGGCAGATGTGGGCGAATCGACAGCCGGTGAATGGACTGTGTGCCGTCCGAAGAGCGTGGAGCGGCCAAGCATCGGGACGGTCTGCGTCGTCGTCGAGGAATTGGGGGTGGGGATGTGCACGTGCTGCGAACTCAGATGTGGACTGTGGAGACGGGGGTTGAGGGAGGGGAATAGATGCGCTTTTTCCGTAACTAGTATCATGCTCGTCCGTTGCTACGGGACAACAAAATATTTATACTTAAAACACATGAATCGCATGATAAGATAAAAATATTATAAAATTAAATACCGACATTAAATTAACATTTAATCCAAAAGTAAAGTTCATGAAGTTAACACAGACATGGATAGTGGCATTGAAGGCTCACAAATTGTCCTAGTATAGTGTTCGTTTGTTGCTACTGGACAACTAAACTTTTGTACTAAAAACACACGGATCACACGATAAAATAACAATATTATAAAATTAAATACCGACATTAAAGTGACAAATCTAAAAATCAAAAAGTTCGTAAAATTAACATAATCACGGATAACACAACGTAGTAGGCTCACAAACTCTACCTTATAGACCTTTTCGTGATGCAGCTAAGATTTTTATTTTATATCAGCGGGAAGATACCTCCGAAATCCATTTATCTCATGCGCCAATAAATACACAAATATTAGTGTCCGTCACATGGATAATACCGTGTCTTGAAAGTTTTCAAGAAACCTTAAAACAAATATGTTTATTCACTCAGTGATGCAAAATATGAGGTACCAATATTAAATCACATTCATGTGATTGTTCTTTATTTGCAGGAGGAAATATAGTATTGGCAACTCTAATTACTGGCATTAAAAGTTGAGAATGTAACACAATGTTAGGTTAAAGTGCAGACACAAATGGGAGAAGACAATTTCAGAATAGTTTCTCTATTCAGTTCATAACCATGACACAGGGGCTAATATAAGCGCCCAACAACCAACTCAAGGCTCACCAAACACCAATGTGAGCTGCATGCTCTAACCGACCCATCAACGCACCAGCCTGTGGCCCAAACGTCTCACCTTCTATGTTGCCGGATCTCGATCACTCCTCACCTTCTGTGTTGCTGGATCTCAACACACAAGCTGATGACTACTCATGCCTCACCTTCTGTGTTGCCGGATCTCGCAGTCTTCTGAACCGCGCCTTTCTTCCCAATCCTGAAACAATTTACTACAGACTATTACTTAAAGGATATTAATTTAGGTAAAAGCTTTCGATAATCTGGGAGTATGGAAAGACACATTACATCAAATAATTTATGCGCAATTGTCTCCCAAATAGAGTAATAATATTTTTCTAACCAGGTCCAAGGCAAACATTTCAGTAACATCACACCTGAATTTATATTTTTGTTCTGTTTAACAGGTGGCTAGCTGCTCCATCGGGTGTTACAAGTCAAATATGCAGAAATAAATTTGTTTAGCCTCTGATCTATACATTGGGAGCTAACACCCAACAGGGGCCAATCATTAAATTACAGCTATATTTGTTTAGTCTCTGATCTATACATTTTAAGTCTTATCTGACCAGGGCAAGGTTTTTGAACCTTTTTAGAACAAACATAGAATCATGAGAATATTTTCTACTGCTCAAAACATGATTGTTGTACTAAGCAAATATTTTCTACAACTCAAAACAAAAATCTAAACCAAGCATCATCTATCGTGAACTCACCTATTCGTCTTGGCAAGGGCGAGGTGGTGGCCTCCAAGTGCAGTTGTGCACTTAGCCTCTAGATTCCAGAATAAAATAAAGTCTATCAGAGCAAAATCAGAATATATGCCGAAGAAACAAAATACAGAAGTATCTAAGGAGAACTTTCAAGTTCCAAGGCCACCCCAATAGGCTCCAAATTGAAATAAAGAGAAACTTGCTCAAAGAGCTACACTCCATTGTTCTTTTTCCCCTCAATGAACTGCCATCGATGGTGCCTTTTATGCTTACAGTTGCTTTCCAAATTCCAGATAGGGTCCGAGAAAATAGCCTTGAATAATCCAAACATGTCACTGACATTGCTAATCAGTAAGGATTTAATGTTTAGGGCAAATATATAGTAGAAAAGAACCAATTACAATAAGAGAGAGTGTTTACCTTAACAGGTGTAAATTATCTGAGAGGAGAAAGTAGTGAAGCAACATGCAGGGCCAGTTGTCACCATAGAAATTTTAGACGAGCCGTTCGCTGCCCTTGGTGGTAGAAAAGAACTCGTTCCCCAGCTATGTAATTTGAGCAACAATTTCATAGTGTTCTTCAAACTAATTAAGTATAGAGCAAAAGGTGCAGCACACAACCAGACATATAGTGTCCAACTTAATACTACTATTGGAATAATGCTACTATTGGAATAACACTAATTTTTTCTGTTCTTCCAAAAATTACTTTCCTGGAGCTTAATATTGGGGCAGACTTGCCCAAAGTAATTGTTAAATAAACAAACATGGTATGCAACAGAAGGTAATTACCGAGATGTACGCATTAGGTCACCCGGACTCAAAGTTTCCAACAATCATTTTCATGTGCTCCTCTCCTGAATTAAGGGCATTTCTTTAATAAATGCATAAATTGAACAAACAAAATCTAGCAAGAGTATGCTAGGTACAAATTACAGACATGTCCATGTTTCCTGTCAATAGACGCCATACCTATCCAAGAGATCCTTATTTGGGCATAGCATTTTCACAGAACTCATGATCACAACCTCCTGTACAATTTGGACAGTGAGAAATAGCATTGTGTTTGACAATGGATCTTGCAACCTGAATCTATGGAAGAGAAATTTCAGATAAGAGCTTGGTTTGGTCTGCAAAGCCAAGCAAGCCACGAAGAGACCTCTAACTATTTGGAGAGACAATTTTCTATAAAGTTATTTAGATATTTATTTGGTCAGCCTCTGGTTGGCCTAGAACAGAGATCATGACAGGAATTTCAGCAAAGATATCACAGAAGTGGAAAACAGGAAAATCGTGCATGATGCCTAGTAACATAACTGAAGTGTATAAAGAAGCAACTGGACAGCTGGACTTTAGGTTATGGAAGCTGGACTTAATGTGATCCAGTTTCAGCTATCGAGTTATATACAACTTTTGACCACTTCATGTAATGGCGTCAAAACGGCGGTATAAAGAAGCAATTGAACAGCTAGAGCTAACAATGATTTAATTAGTCGATGAACCTGTAATAAAAGTTCTAGATTTGATTTCAACGTCTGAAATATTTTAACACTTGTAGTAATTATTTTGTATGAATTTGAACATGATTTCAAACCAATTTTAAACTCTATTTTAGGCAGTGAACCAACTATGCAGTCATTTTGAAGCCTATAGAGATGTGCCCAACATTTCAGAGCTGAAGCTAAATTTGCACTGTCTCATAATCACAAATCCTGAACCCGTTTGCACTTCTGGGTTTCAGCAGTAGTTCTGTAAATGTGAACTCACCAATGGTCGAAATAAGTGCATGATCTGGACCGTAATTTCAGGTTAGAGCCTGAAATTTTGAGATCCATGAAACAAGATGGAGATGGAAGGGAAGGAAGAGTACTCACACGAATGGATGGACGAAGGAGCTGCCCCGCTGTTCAGGGGTGAAACTCGTTGCTGCCTGTAGCCGTATATCTTTTCATCCTCCTCATCCCTTTCGGTGGGGTGAGGCTATAGGAAACGCTCAATGCCTTCTACTGCTGCAGATTAAAATCAGAACGCAAGAATCGCTGCAGCAAACAGAAAATATTTATTAAAATGGAAATATAGAAGGTCAGTCATCTTCTTCTTTTTAAATCTACAAGTAAACAAAAAATATTGTGTTCTCGTTAACACCTTATCTATTTTCATGAAAAGCAATAACTACTTGATGCAGAAGGGCAAAAAATATAGAAAGTAGTTACTCACACCGTTCCAAATTACAAGTCATTTTGACTTTTGTAGATACATTGCTTTTGCCATGTATCAACTTATAATTTGGAAAAGAGGGAGTAACAAATTGCCTTGTCAGTTGTCACATTATAATGAAAAACAAACCTCACAAGCTTGCTTAAGATCCTTTTGAGTTGATTATTTAGGAACAATTGACTTGTATTGTAATATGTGTAGATGATATATAATCTTTAATTAGTTGATAATATATATGATACAACTAAAAGACCAGTCCCCCATATTTTTTTTATGCACAAAATAACCAAGGGAATGTATATGGGGGTTGGCTGATACTAATCTTTAGCACCCTTAAAGGATATCAGTCCCATGTATTTCTTTATTCAGAAATCATGAGGAACAAAGGGATATCAAATTTGTATCAACAAAAAGATATAAGGAGCAATACTTAAGATGTGACATTAAGTGTTAAGTTAATTGAAATGAATACTTAAATGCAAAGATTCAGACAAAGAGAACCAACAATAATTACATTGGTTCCATGAAACTAAAATGGTATGAATTAAATTATGTCTTTAATAGTAGAAGTGTTGAACTGTGTGGTCAACTGGAACGATAATCTAGCATAAACAGACATCAAATATACACCTAACACTGAAAGCCTGATAACACATAAGCTTGTCATTGTAACTTTTCCAACAGATGCTAACCTGGCTAAAGCCGACGAAGTGCCTTTGGAGGGAACACTGCATGGAAGGTAGGAAATTAAGAATGTATTTTTTTAGTAATAATCTACACACATTAAGGGGCACCGATGAAGTGCCTCTGAGGGAATATTGCAATACAATAATAAGATATTGACTTTGATATATGGATGTACCGGAGAACAACAATCTCTTTACCTATGCTGATGTATACCCAGTCATGTCACGAGCTTAATCGAATATTCTATTTACTTGAGTAGTTGTTCCTCTTCGTAGACCACCAGATCAATTAGCCAATGAAAGAAGAAGTCAGAACCCAACTGCATTACTACATTCAGTCAATAATAGATGATGTTCAGTCACACACCAGCAGAAGCAATAAGTTGTTTTTCTTCTCGAAAACATAAAGTGACATTGTTTGCTGCAGGAGAGAGAAGTATTACCTTGTGTCCATTTCATCGAACATGTTGACTGCATGATCCGTGGAAGCATGCATTGATCTCAATGGCCACCGGCAACAGCAATCTGAACACGTGAAGAAGAGGCAGAATAAGAGATGGGGAAATCTGGACAGAGAGCAAACCTTTGGCATCGACCAAACTGCAGGACAAATTGGTCGACCTTGACGTGGGTGCCAAGGGATAGCGCTACCTTTGAACTCGCCGGTGAGGACGACGGGGCTTCCGGGCAGGGGCGTGGTCGGCAGGGGCGCGGACGGCGGCGGACATGGTCGGCGTTGGGCGTGGCCGGAGAAGGTGCTTCCGGGGGGTGGCGCGGCCGGCGGAGGGGCGCATCCGGGCGGGGCGCGCCCGGGCGGTCGACGCCGCTGGGCGGGGGCGCGGTCGGGCGGGGGTGCGGGGCCGGGGAGGCGGGCATCGGCGTCGGGGCCGGAGCCGAGGAGGAGTCGCGCGTGGAGGCGCGTCCGCTCGTGGAGGCGCCGGGGGCCGGGGCCGGGGAGGCGGGCGTCGACGTCGGGGCCGGAGCCGGGGAGGTGTCGCGCGTCCGCTCGTGGAGGCGCCGGGGGACGGGGAGGGAGGCAGGCGTGGAGGGGGCGTCGAGGCGGGCGTGGAGGGGCGGTTGCCGGGGTCGTGGGCGGTCACGCGAGCGAGCGAAGCCGGGCGGTCACGGGAGCGAGCGAGCGAGCGAGCGAAGCTTGACGATTCCCTTCCGTATGTTTTAGTTGTTGAGATCTCACGGCGTGGGGTAGTTTAGGCGCCAAAATAAAATGTAAAGCACTCTTTTTACGCGGTAAGTTCTACAATTCTGGCGGCAAAAAAAATGTTTATTCTAGATTGCAATCTGAATTCTTTTGTACATATTATAATAAATATATATGAACTTTGCACTTTGCATTTTTTTATTTCTAAGCACCAAATGTTTTTTTGTTGGATTTATATTTTCAAAAAAATACTCCCTCCATTCCAATTTGTAAGTCATTCCAAGAATCTTAGAGAGTCAAAGTTTATAGAGTTTGACCAAATTTATATAATAGAATAATAACATATTTGATACCAACTAAGTATCATTAGATTCTTTATTAGTTATATTTTCATACTATACTTATTTGATATCATAAATTTTTATGTTACTCTCTATAATCTTTGGTCAAACTTAAAATACTTTAACTCTGTAAGATTTTTGGAATGACTTACAATTTGGGATGGAGGGAGTATATGTTAACGAACAATTTGGAATGACTTACAATTTGACAAAATGATTTTAAATGAAAAAGTTGTCAACTATAAAGTTGTGTAACTTTTTGGGATCTATGACTTTTGTTTTGGTAGTTTTTCAGTCTGTGAAAGTGAGCATTTCAAAAGCCATAACCGCTAAACCAAAGAGACTTTTGACTTTCTCGCAGCTACTTTTAGGCCAGGGTGGAGGCAGGGCGCGCCGGGGAGGAGGTGGGGCTCGCTAGAGAGGATGCCAACCGCGTGGGTACTCGCCGGAGAGGAGAGGGAAGGGAACGCTAGCTGGGGAAGGGACGAGCCATGCACGGGAGGAAGAAAGAAAACTCGCGACCGGGAAAGAAAACATGAAAATGAACCGGTACGCAAAAAACCAGTGGCAGGTGGGTAATTATTTGACTCACAAGCCAATAAAAGCATAGAAATGTGCTTTTGGATTTGTACAATAGCAAAAGCTGCTTTCGGGAAAAAGCGCCTATGATTTTTAGGTAGAATAAAAACTCTTTTGTAGCAGCTTTCCCCACAGCCCAACCGAACGAACCCTAAAAAGAGAAATCCGACTTCTTCAACAATTTGAGAATTAAATTTCATACACCATTTTAAAATAGTAGATAATTTCAAATGGAAAAGTTGTAAACGGTAAAGTTCTATAACTTTTCAAGCACCGAAACTTTTCTTTTGATTTCTCTATCCGAGATCATTTGAAAAAAAGACATTGCTACAAATTCTTTCCGTAGCAGTGGCACATGCATGATTTTCACTTTTCAGGCGCTTGAGCCTTAAATTCACGAACGCTACAGTTTATGCTTGTAAACAACAAGTCAACATGTTATCTAATGTTTATTGCAAGTTGAACACAAAACAAGAATTTGCATATACCCTCTATCAAGGTTTGTCTTCTCAACGAAGCAAGTTACCATGTATTGTAGTGGTTGCCATCCTCTAACGGGTCGGGAGATCTAGAGATCAAAAGCTGAACATCTATATTTTTTAAAAATATTTGTTTCCAAAATTCTCACACTCAACTATTCTTTAATTTTATCTCAATGATTCTAACGAAAGAAAACACATGTTTTTCCATATTTTTTTTCCAAAATTTTCTCACGCTCATCTATTGCCAAATATTCTCATGCAATGACTCCAGCAAAAAAAATACATGCTGCTTTTATGCAAACTTTACATATAAAATTGGTCTCAATTTCTCAGTCATACGGCCAATCTGTAAATGAGTTTATGTATGTCAAAAATATTCTCACTCAGACCGCTAAACATAAATGAAACTTCTTCAAAAAACAAATTACAAACTACAAAGAAAACACATTCTACCATGCCACATAAACTCATGCTCTTTGATCCATCTTGCAGGAACACACATCCTTCACCTGCGTGAACAAGAGCGAGGCACACCGCTGTGTAGACAAAAGTGGAGTTCAATTGTCCACTATACTCTCAAAAGAAGCCTGATAGTACCTGATAGTACCTGAAAGCCAGTTATGTTGAAGACCCAACATAAATATCACACATCAGTGACAATACTGGTTCTGGCATCAGCTGCTGCAACATGCATATGCAAACCACAGTAGTTGATGATAATAACACAAAATATGTGATACTTTTTCAATGATATCCGAAAGTAACGGTGATATATATAAATTAAAGAAACTGATGTGCCATGAGTCCTTGACCACATCCAGCGACCAAGAATGCAACAAAGATAACACTTTTTTTTTTTAAAAAAAAATAGCAATCTCTCACTGGAGGAAATTATATGTTAGAAAAAAATACTGTAAGCTGCTTTACATCGATATGATCAAAGAGCCATGATAAAGATTTTGTGTTCCCTCTTCTGAGCTGACTCAGCTAGCTCCTTGCTGGAGCAGCATTATATACATACTATCCTCTTTATCATCCAAGATTCCAAGCCACGAATCAACTATTGCATGCCCATCTCTTATCTGAACAGTTAGCTGAATAAAAAGAGGAAGCGCTTTTGGGCCAGTTAGTCTAATTTGCTTCATTTGCTGGCAGTTCATGATCACCCATGTCAAAAGTATCTCGTGGCTTGAATCTTACCACAACATTCCATCCTTCAGCTTTTGGGTCTTCAACATAAAAGACTTGCTCCACTTGTGAAGAAAAGACAAAGGGATCATGCTCTAGTTTTTCCCCAGTGTGTATTTTCTGAGAAAAATTCACATGTGTTAATCCAAACTCATCTTTTCATAAACCAGCACGATGATGGACATCATACCAATCACATTTGAAAAGAACTACCTTGTAGTCAGTGTATGCTAGTTCTATTATATCGGATAATCTGCCATAATAATGAGCCCCATCTTCTGCAATGTTCACAACACCACTGTTTTGTGTTGATCTTGCAGCCTCACGACTCATTGTTTGGAACCTAAAACCATTAATAATATAGCCACTATATCTCACACCATGTCTGCTCGGTTTTGCAGCCAAAGCTCGGACCATTTTAGTGATTCCTAGTCCATCACCTAGGATAACCTGCATTGAAGAAACTTATTAGATCAATTAATTCTATTATGGCCTAATAAGAAATTTTAGTTGTACTGCACCTTTTGTTCCAACCAGTCAGGAAAGTGTTGGTCTATCAACTTCTCAATGGCAGCCAGAGTCAAAGTAGTTGAAGGACACAATTTTTCGTTCTCCTCATCCACAAATTCTCTACAACAATGGGGTTATTCATTATACAGTGTCATGGATTCAACTTACTAAAACTTAAAAATCGAAGCAGGAGGAACTATATTACACACTTGCAGAATTCTTCAAGTTCATCACAGTGCCGCAACACGTATCGATGTGCCTGAACAAGAAGTTGACTATCAAACTGGCTTACAGTAGTAGCATTTCCAATTGGTTCTCCAACACTCTCAAACAAGTACATGTCTTTCATATTGTCTGAGGGTTCAGGGTTTCTAGCTGGTCTGGTTAAACGAGTAGTTCCATCAAGGAATCTGGAACAGAAGGTCATGCACTCTTCCATGCAATGTTCTTCAGCAATCGAACCTTCTGGATGAGCTCTATTCTTCACAAGTGCTTTAAGCCGAAAAAAATCTAAATGAAATCATGAACACATATTAGTCGATTGAATTAAAGACAATAACACTGCAATATGTCATTATATACCTCTCCATGGGATACATCCATCGGTAGTGAACGGGGCCACCAAGTCTAACTTCTTCTACCAAGTGCACCATCAAGTGCACTGTCACAGTAAAAATGATGGTAGGAAAATTCTCTCCATATTACATAGTGTTAACACAATACTCTCTTGAAGGTTTTGTAGCTCATCAACATCTATCACCTTGGAGCAAACTTCTTAAAGAAATTCGATATTCCAATAACTATTTCCATGACATCTTTGCTTGGGTAACAGGATTGGAGTGCCACTGGAAGGATGTCATGAAGTAAAACATGATTGTCGTGACTTTTTAGTCCACTCAATGTACAATCTTTCATGTTCACACACCTAGAAATGTTTGATGCATAGCCATTAGGTGTTCTCATGTTTTGGATTACTGAACAGAGAACCTCCTTTTTTCTGTAGACATGGTAAAAGGTGCATCAGGCACAATTTGCTTTCCTTCATTATCTACCACAGGATGAAGATTGTGTCGAATTCCAAGTTCCGCTAAATCTAGTCGTGCTTTAAGACCATCCTTTGTTTTAGAAGGAATATCCAATAAAGTTCCAATCAAGTTTTCACATAGATTTTTCTCTAAGTGCATCACATCTATATTGTGTCTTAGTTTGTTCTTTTCCCAATATGGTAACTCAAAGAATATTGACCGCTTTTTCAACCAATCTTCAGGCTTCTTCTCCTTCTTGCCACTCTTCCCATCTTTCTGTTTCTTTTGTCCTCCTCTTTTACGCTTGGGTTTCTTATGGATTTCATCTTGCTTTCCTTTCTTTTTTCCTTTGTTATTGTCCTTTGTATTCTTTGTTGGCTGGTCCTTTTTCCCTAAAACAAAAACTCTTCCTTCTAACATTCTCAAAATAGAAGTACCACTCATTGTTTCAGGAGCAAGTCCAACCTCTGTCGTGCCATCAAACTGGTTCTTTTGCCTTCGATATATGTAGTTTTGTGGGAGCCATCTACGATGTCCCATGTAGCACATCTTTTTACCATTCTTCAGGTGAAATGATTTTGTAGCCGCACCACATGATGGGCATGCATATGTACCACCTGTGCTCCAGCCATACAGGTAAGCTAATGCAGGAAAATCATTTATAGTCCACAATAGTGCAGCTCGAAGAGGAAATTTCTTTTGAGAAGAGGCATCAAATGTTTGCACTCCTTTCCACAATTCCAAGAGCTCATCGATCAAGGGCTGCAAGTATATATCAACATTATTACCTGGAGAATCAGGTCCAGGAATGATCATCGACAATAGTAAAGATGTTTGCTTCATGCAGATCCAAGGTGGCAAGTTGTAAGGAACCAACATTACAGGCCATGTACTGTGCTTTAAACTCATATTCCGAAAAGGGTTAAATCCATCACTTGCAAGACCAAGGCGTACATTACGAGCATCTGCTGCAAAACCAGGATATCTATGATTAAAATCTTCCCAAGCTTCACCATCTGCTGGATGTCGCAGTTTTCCATCTTTTTGTGCGTCCATCATCATACCATCGCATGTCTTCTGAAGTTTTGTTAGTTGAAAATAGCCTTTTCATCCGTGGTATCAATGGAAAATAACGCAGCACTTTTGTTGGTTTCTTTTTCTTCTTAGGTCTAACTGTAGAACCAATCTTCTTTGCATCTTTCCAACGAGAGCTCTGGCAAACATCACAAAAATCTTTCTTAGCTGCATCTCCTCGGAAAAGCATGCAATCTTTGGGGCAAGCATGTATTTTCCCATAGTCAAGGCCTAAAGCACGGATGATTCTTTTCACTTGATAATATGTCTTAGGTAGGTCTGCCTCAAGAGGATATGAATCAGATAGCAGACCCAGTAGGTTTGTAAATGATTCTTGTGTCCAGTCATTTAAGCACTTGAAGTGATATAAGTTGACCAAAAATGACAACTTAGAAAATTTACACCCAGGAAATAAGCTTGTGTGTGCATCCTTCAAGTATCTTTCATACAGATTCTGTTCACTCCCCTTAGCATTGTCATCTGCAGGATGCTCATCCTCAGTTACAGTTTGTTCCATATCTGCAAATCCTGATTCAACATCATCTTCTACACCTTCAGACATATTTGGTAGTGACTCAAACATTTCAGCCCTACAAAAGGCAGCTTGAAGTAGTTCTTGCATCCCATCTTGTACTGCAGCAACCCTTGGGACACCAGAAGTAGGCAAATTTGTAGTGTTATTTGGAACGTCAACAAATGCAAATGGTGGATTGTCATACATTTCTCCATGATGAACCCAGGTCGTATAACCTTGAATAATACCATCACATCTCAAATGTGTTCTGACTTCATCATGACTCTGGTTTAATCTATTTTTGCATTTTTTGCAAGGACAAAGTATCTCGCTATCAAGTGGAATGTCGCGGTAAGCAAAATTCAAAAATTGTTGAACACCATCTTGGTATGTAGTATCCTGTCTTGGCTTATTCATCCAACTTCGATCCATCACCCTTTTAGAAGAATAAAAATGAAATGGAATCAGTAAGTGTTTTTCTTTTGGAATACATAAAGATATCTGAGGATGAATAATAGTATTGCACGCCAACAAAATTAGATCAACAATCCTTTAGGTACATAATAAAGCATGAACTTATTCTATGCAGACATGGTACTGGATACAAATCTTATATTGAGCTGCAAGATTGGATTGAAATTTACATTTGTTTCTAAATCAAGAAAGTGAAAATACAATAATTAGGTGACACCACAACTGGATCTGCTCCATTTTAAATTTTTTTCTTCAACGGATCAATCTTGGACTGAAAAAAAATCATATATCTATGTCTAAATTGAGCCTCCTGGTTTTAGTTCACCTTGCAGCCCTCTTCTAAATTCAACCAACACACTGAGAAAGCTATAGTTGCAATATATATGCAAACTCAATTCTATAAATAAATAAATAAAATCAGCCCAAAACATCAGTTATCTGCATACGTGCATATTAATTAAAATCCTCCTTGGAGCCCATTGTATTGCTAGAAGTCAATTGGCATAATAAAAATATTTTATCCTTGTATTATTCAATCATAAATGGAAGACGGAACTCATATAATAAATTGCTAACAACATTGTCGGTGTTATGACCCGGGGGTCAAGACCACCAACGAGTAAATTTGTATATCGCGTGCTCCCTCTCTCAGACGTGATGCAAGACGGATACAAGATTTATCCTAGTTCGGGCAAGAAAGCCCTACGTCCAGCGGGGAGAGGATGTCTTGTATTATCTCGCACCCAAAGCGTGCTCGTACAGGGGGGGTACAAGCTGTGTTACATGGATCGGGCCACCCGAGGGGTCGATCGAGCGGCGCGGTGTGTGTGTGAGGCGTGGTATAGGGTCCCTGAGAACCAAAGTCGGATCAGAGTCCTAGATGAAGTGGGAGCCGACCGAGAGAGACTCCAACCTCCTCTTGAAATCGGGAAAAAGAAGTCCCCTCACTCTACCTCGGCGTCCCCCTTTTATAGACTAAGGGGGAGACTCGAGGGTACAGGGTCCTAACAGTAGAAGTATGGGCGGCGCATCCACGGCACAGTGTTGGCGAAGAGACATCGAGCACTGTGGCGGCGTGGTCTTCCCGTCCTTCAGGCGTCCCCGGTCGTGGCATCAGTAGAAGTCGTCGCAGTGCAGTGTCCGCAGGCGGGCACGAGTCCCACGGCCGAAGCGGGACGGGGCAGATGGGACGTCTTCTGTACCGGAGTTGTTGAAGAGGAGGGGGTCGAGCCCCCGGTCGAGGGGGGGAGGTCGAGCCCCGTATGACTCCATCACGTTCCCGAAGTCGTCGTCGAGGGTCACACTGTTCACTTTCCGAGGGGTACTGTAGAAGTCCGTACTCGCGTAGTGGCGGCAGTGGCGGCACAGTTGACGGGAGTCGGGGACTGGACGGGGAGTTGGCGGATTTGACAGTGGACGCAGGCGCCCATGTCGTCAGGTGGGTTTACTTTTACCCATGCCGGAGTGGTTGGGTTAATCGAGCCCTCGTCCGTCGACGGCGCATGGAAGGTTGAGGCGTCGACGGGTTGAGGAGGTCGAAGTCGAGGTAGAGGTCGGGGGGTCGTTCGTTTGACCCCTCGTCCGCCATCGAGGTGGAGCCGGGGGGTCGTTCGTTCGACCCCTCGTCCGTCGTCGAGGTAGAGCCGGGGGTCGTTCGTTCGACCCCTCGTCCGTCGTCGAGGCAGAGCCCGGCCAGTGGCTGGTTTCCGCAGTCAGTGTAGCGAGGGCCCTCGATTGATGGGCCGCGTCTTACCGAACAGTAGGCTGATCCTTGCCTTAAAAATGGTTGCTATGTTTAGCGTTAATTTATCGAAGGGTTTAGGGTACCCCTTACCTTCGTACCCGACAGTAGCCCCCGAGGCCCCAGAGGAGTGATTTAGAACTCCTCTGGGGGCTATGATACGCGTTTCTCGGGGGGAGCAAGAATTGTCCGGAGGTTTTATCCTCGGCCTGCAGGGTTAGTGAGAAATCCGATTCTCCGTGGGGTGCGCACGAGCGCACCCCGCGGGGGTAGCCCCCGAGGCCCCAGAGGAGTGATTTAGAACTCCTCTGGGGGCTAAAATACGTTATGTAGTGGGGTCTTTAAAGGATACCTGGAGACGCGGCACCCTGTCGAGGGGTCGATCCCGTTCCTTTTCCTGCAAAGAGAAGTGTTCGAGGGCGGCTGTCGAACCCTACCGAGGGCCAGCCTTCGCTCCCTCGAGCACCACTAGAGTCAGAGCGCCCCGCCCGAGAGGTCGACTCTGTCTGCTAGGTTACGAGTTTTCGACCCTCTTTCGTCGAGGGGTGCCGTGCGTAGTCGGGCCCTCGAGCCCTCGAATGGCTAGGCCTTCACTACCTCATAGCGTCCTTCCCACGGATCCTTTCACTCGGATCATGGGGTGAAGAGCATCGAGCTATCCTCGTTAGGACGACGAGCCCGAAGTCTTCGGTGAGCTGTTCTCGGGCATGAGTCCATTAGAAATGGTGCCCTGTACGGGTAAAAATCCGAGTGAGAACTCGACCCCGTTCGATAGGGATCGACTAGCGGCCCGGAGGCGTTCTCATTGTTAAGCAAGCCGTACGGCTCGCTAAGCACGACCATATGGACCACCAAGGTGCCAACCCCGTTCGATAGGAGTTGGTGGCTCGATGCCTCCCAGCGTAGGGATCCTTAGGTGTTCCTAGGTATGCCTCGGATATGTCCCAGGGAGCCTCGAGAGTTCGTTCTCGAGGCTCCGGGGACATCCCTGACTCGTGTACTCGAGGGCGGCTGTCGAACTCCGTTCGTGGAGCCAGCCTTCGCTCCCTCAAGATTTGGGGGTGGACCGGAGTCCGATAACCATGGGTCCTTCCTGACCTCAGGTACTCGAGGGCGGCTGTCGAACCCTATGTAAGGACCAGCCTTCGCTCCCTCAAGATTTGACGGATGGTTCGTCATCCGACGCTATCCTCAGGAGGAGGAGTCCGACCTTGTGGACCGCCGAGGAGAAAAAGCAGGTGATTGTTGTATTCAAATTGGGGACATACCTGTGTCGGAGCTCTCGAGGGAGGCTGTCGAACCCCCGGACGGGCCAGCCTTTATCCCTTCGAGGCCATGTACGATCTGCAGTTGACGACCCGAGGCCCTTGTCAGGCCTCGAGCACTCGAGGGGGGCTATCGAGCCCGTTCGTAGGCCGGCCTTTGTCCCCTCGAGATTTTGGGGGTGGACCGAGGTCCTAACCCGAGGTCATTTCTGGCCTCGGGCACTCGAGGGTAGCTGTCGAACCCTCTTTCGAGGGCCAGCTCTCGCTGCCTCAAGATTCCTTACCCTCGAAGACGACGTTTTCGGCCACGCGCCTTTTTAGGCGGTGTCCGTTCGGCGCAACAGTGCGGTTACAGCGCGGAGTGCGGCGCGGAACCCGATGATGGGACGTTACGCCTTATCCTGGAGGGAATACGAGGAAGGAAGTACAGGCGAATTAAATGCGGAGATTCTCTTGCCTGTTGCCGGATCCGTCCGTTGGCCTCCCGATATAAATAGTGAGGGTGCGGCGTCTGGTGCCCTTTACATGCACTTGCCTTCCCTGCCTCCTTGCCTTCGTCTTCCTTGCCTCCCTTTCTCCGCCTCTGCCTTAGGCGTCCCGCGAGCAGGAAATCTGCGCGAGTGAGAGAGAAAGAGAAAGATAGGGAATGTACCCTCCGCCTCCAAATCCGAGCAAACCACCGTTCCCATGGCCGCTTTCCAGCTCTTCGGCGCCGACGCCTGGCCTGCTTCCTCGGTCCGTCAGTCGTATCTGGAGGGGTTGGTGGAAAACGGGCTTCTCCGGCCCGTTACCTCGACGGAGAGGCCGGAGTGGATAGCTCCGCCACCGGACCACGCCGAGCCCAACCCGCCGGAGGGGTACGTGGTGTCGCTCGAGGCCTTCCACCGGGCGGGGTTGGGGGTCCCACCCAGCCGCTTCCTGCGCGTGCTCCTCTACCACTATGAAGTGGAGCTCCAGCATCTCACTCCCAACGGCGTCAGCCAGGCGGCGGTCTTCGCCGCGGTGTGCGAGTGCTACCTGGGGATCGAGCCCCATTGGGATCTGTGGATCCACATCTTCAAGGCCAACATCTTCACCGCCTCGGTCAGCAAGGGCGTCCGTCGGAAGGTCAGGGCCGGAAGCTGCAGCATCTACGCTAGGCGGCCTGAGCTTTGGCTTCCTGCGAACCCATCCTCGAGCCACTCCGGGTGGCATTCCGGGTGGTTCTACCTGAGGAACGACGACGGTCTGCTCCCGGCGTACACCGGGAGGACACTCGACGCCGAGCCCGAGCGCTGGAGGTACGGCGTCCCGACGGACAAGCAGAAGCACCTCAAGGGCCTGCTGGACGCGCTCAGGCGTTTGAAGGAGAGGGGCCTCACCGCGGAGATTGCTGCGTCAGCGTTCCACCGACGGGGGGTTCTGCCGCTGATGGCTCGACCCCTCCACCTTGACGAGATGGGTCCCGGGGTCGATCTATCAGGGTGCCGCCTCGTCGAGGGAGAGTTGACCCCGGATCGGGTGGTCAGCCGCGTCCGCCGCTTTTTCGCGGGGGGGTTCGCCCCCAAGGACATCGCGAAGGTCCCCATGAAGCCGGACGAGGGCTTCTATGAGCTGGTAAGATCCTTTCCTTCAGTTTAAGTCCTCGCGCCCGCCCCTTCCGTCCTTTCTGCTTGTTCTCTGACCCCCTTGCGTCCCGCAGGGGAATGTGTCCTACAAGCGCTCGCGTCCGCCGGTGTCGGAGGACCGGGCCACGAGGGAGGCGAACCGCCTCCGCGCGGAGAAGCAAAAGTCGGACAAGGACAAGAAAAAGAAGAAGACGGCCAAGAAGGCTCTAGAGAAAGAGCAGAGAAAGCAGCGCCGGGCCCAACAGAGGCGGTTGGGCCTCGATGAGGAGCTATCGCCCTCGGAAGAGGAGGACGAGGAGGAGAACGAGGAGGAGGGCGAGGAGGAAGAGGAGACGGCGCCTGAGCAGGCGGCCGTTGCTACTGGTGGAGAGGGGGGGTCGACCTCGAAGTCGGCCCCCTCTGTTGAAGTTGGGCCACGGGCGGAGCGCCCCGTGGCCTCGCAAGAAGTCACGCCGCGGCAGACGCGGTCGCAGACGCCGCGGTCCTCGTCGGAGGTCGATCGAGCGAGCCCCCGACGCTCGCTGCGTCGAGCGCCCGGGCGCCGGGCCCACCGACGCAGGTGGAGACTGGCAAGAGGGCGAAGGTGGTGCCGCCGTCGAAGAGTCGATCGAGCGAGCCCCCGAAGCCCGCCGCGTCGAGCGCGCGGGCGCCGGGCCCGTCGGCGCGGGTGGGGACCGGCAAGAAGTTGACGGTGGCGCCGCAGGCCCCTGCTCGGGAGAAGGTGGCGAATGCCGCCTCGACCGCCGCCCCCCAGGCAGTGGCGCCCCAGAGCTCGACCAGCCCGATGGGCGCCGGGCTGAAGCGTCGGGCTCCGAGGGGGTGAGTCGAGTTCACAGTTGTTGTGCGTTTTTCCTTTTTTCGTCGGTGAGGACTCGTGCTTATTATCGCGCACGTGCTCCTTTTTCAGGTCGAAGCGCCGGCAGGGAACCACGTCCCCCGCCCCCGCCAAAAAGCTGAAGACGGGGGCCGCAGTGCAAGCAGGTGTCGAAGCTGGTCCGGCAGCCCCGCCCCCTTCGACGGTCGCCCCCGAGGCGGCACAGGCAGCCACGGCCTCGGAGGTGGTGGCGCGGGGGGAGGCACAGGGGGCCTCGGCGTCTACCCGGACGGCGGAGGAGGCGAACCCGCCGGCGGTGGAGGTCGTCGAAGCGACAGTCGCGGTGCCTGCGCGGCCGTCAGAAGAGGTCGCGTCCGACGCCCCGGGGGGTGCGGAGCTCCCGCCGACGGCGGCCGCAGCCCAGGAGGTGGAGGTGGTCGAGCCCCAGGCTCCTGCGAACGAGTGGGAGGCCCCGGCTCGCCCGACGCCGGAGTGCTGGCCCGAGGGTCTGGCGGCGCTGGAGGCTCGACTCCAGCTCGAGCGCGTCGAGGGACCGTCCGCGCCGGCACAGGGCGGGATGCTGATGGAGTCCACCCCCGCCCAAGTGGACGAGATGGTGGCCGAGTTGGTGGACCCGGCGGAACTGGCCATCATCGCGGCTCCTCGGGCGGAGCCGGAGGTGGCTCGACCTCTCCTCGAGGTTGGGGGGCCGGCGTCTCAAGGTAAATCGCACTTTGATTCGCTCGAGACGCGGTGGGTTTATCTCGCTGGGTACTTACTTTTTTGAGCTCTTTATCGCGCAGGGCCATCCTATCGGCCGGGATCTTCCTCCACCGGAGGCGACGGCTTGGTGGGGCCGTCGACGTCCTCGCGAGGTGGCGCCGAGGAGGGAGCCTCGCCCCTCTCCGATTATCGAGGAGGGGGAGACCTGCGCATTGGCGTCACCGGGCCGATGGAGCAGAGGATTGCCGCCCGCAGCGCGGCATGGGGCTAGGAGGTTCTCGAGGTGGCGGACCCTCGAGACCCCGAGCGAGGCTTCCTCACGCTCGATGACCAGTTCGAGCTTCGACGGTGGGAGAGCGTCGAGGAGCTCCGGGGCTGGTTCGAACATTCGGTACGTCGTGCTGCGGAGGTGGCCGCCGCGGACATACGCGAGGGGATGGAGGTAGGTTTTGTCCCACCTTAGATTGTACTTTGCACTGCCTGGTTGCCATTTGTTGATGATTTTCGTCTTTATCCTTGTCAGTCGCTGCGGGTGAGGTCGTACGAGAAGTCCCAGTACATTCTCCGGGTACAGGGGCAGCTCTCGACCCTCCACGCCTCTCTGGAGAAGGCGAGGGATGAGGCCGCTCGTGCGAAGGCGGAGGCGGCGACTATCCAGAAGGATGCTGAGTCGAGGGTCGCCCATGCGAAGGCCGGCTACGAGGCTATCCAGAAGGAAGCCCGGGAGGCCTTGTCGTCGGCGCAGGCGAAGCTCGACGATGCCCTTCGGTCGACCATCGCCATCGGGCAGGAGCGGGATGCCGCCCTCGAGGCCCAGCGCAAGGTCGCGGAGGAGGCCGCCCGACTGAGGGGAGACCTCGACGCCGTCTCCCTCGAGCGCGACGCTCTGGCAACCTCGGAGGAGAAGGCTCGGGCCCGCGCGACCTCCTTGGGCATGGTGGCGATGAAGCAGACGGAGGCCCTCGGGGAGGCATACAAGACCGTCGAGGGTCTCGAGGCCCAAGTCAGGGACCAGTCCTCTGACCTTGACGCCGTCCGCCACCAGCTCGAGGAGACCGAGCAGGCCTACTCCACATTGGATGTGCAGGCCCAAGGTGAGTGTTTCGGGTGTTTACGGGGTCTGTCCTGCCTCGACCCTTTATCTGTTTTCGGGTTTTGACCATTGTGTGCTTGTTTCGGCAGAGCTTGCGGAGGAGAATGCCCGCGCTCACAAGGACCTGGACAATCTTCAGGGCCTGCTGAGCACCGAGGCGAACCTCAACGCGACGCTCACGGCCGCCATCAACGCCTTCTGCGACGACCTCTCGGTGAAGCCAGAGCCGGAGCTCGAGGGGGACGCTCGAGGGGAATCCTTGCTGCGCCGCTTCTACTCCATGACGCGGGGGGTGACGGAGAACGTCCGAGCCGCCCTGCATGTGGGGTGAAGCGGGCCCTCGCGGTCGTCAACTCCTTCTACGACGTGGATCTCAACCTCGTTGTCGACGGGTTCGCCACCGACCCGGATCTGACCGATGAGCAGAACGACGCGAGGTGTCAGGAGCTGATGGATCATGCAGAGGTGCCCGGAGGCCAGCTGGCGAAACTCTTCAAGCCCGACGTAATCCCCTCGGCGGATTAGTAGCCCTCGGGAGATGTCGACGGGTAGTCGCGAGCCTGCGAGTCATATCTGGACAAAAAGGTCCATGTAATAGTTAGGCCATTGTACCAATACAATGCCAAGCCCTCGAGGGCTTTTTGTATATAATGCGTTTTGATCGAGATGCACGGAGTTAATTTTGTTTTTTCAAGCTTTCCCTGCTTTTCTTTGCCTGAGTCGACGCCTGTGAACTAAGTGTTCGACGCACGCTCTTATCCCTGGAAAGGGGGTGGCGAGTAGGGGTACCGTAGCCCTGGGGCGTAGGTGAGTCCCTGGCTCGACGGCACCCTCGACCTTTAGGGAGCTCGAGGCGCCTTTACTTAGTTAAGAAACGTACTCGAGGGAAAGAACGAGAGGGAGAGTCGGGTTTCGAAAAAACGTTCGAGTTTTTCGGGGACTTAGGGGGGGTGCCCCCCCTGTTAGCCCCCGAGGGAGGCTCGACTTTGCTGAGGCAAAGTCGAGTCTACCTTAGTGCCGTGGATGGGTTAGTCTCGTTATTTCTACTTCTCGACCTCTCTCTGCTTTTCTTTGCCTAAGTCGACACCTGTGAACGTAAGTATTCGACGCACGCTCGTATCCCTGGAAGGGGGTGGCGAGTAGGGATACCGTAGCCCTGGGGCGTAGGTGGGTCCCTGGCTCGACGGCACCCTCGACCCTTAGGGAGCTCGAGGTGCCTTTACTTAGTTGAGAAGCGTACTTGAGGCGAAGATCGAGGGAGGGTCGAGTTTCGAAAGAAAGCGTACGGGTTTTTCGGGGGACTTAGGAGGGGGGTGCCCCCCTGTCAGCCCCCGAGGGGAACTCGACTTTGTCTGTGCAAAGTCGAGGCTACCTTCGAGCTACGAACGAACGTGAAATGCGTTTCGAGAGCATTTTATTCATTCGAGAATTTGTACATAAATGCGGAAATGTACAAGGCCCTGGGGCCTCAGGGATAGAAGCGACGTAGTTGTTCGATGTTCCATGCGTTGGTGAAGATCTCGCCCTTCTCGTTCTTCAGTTTGTAAGTGCCAGGCTTCAGCACCTCCGCCACGATGAAGGGTCCCTCCCAAGGCGGTGTCAGCTTGTGCCGGCCCTTGTTGCTCTGTCGACGGCGCAGAACGAGGTCGCCGACGTTGAGGTCCCTTTTGCGCACGTTTTTGTCGTGGTAGCGTCGTAGCGTCTGCTGGTACTGAGCCGACTTGAAGAGGGCCATGTCATGGGCTTCCTCGAGCTGGTCGAGGGAGTCCTCTCGGGCTACCGTGTTGGCTTGCTCGCTGTAGGCTTTCAGTCGAGGGGACCCGTACTCGAGGTCGGTGGGGAGGACGGCCTCGGACCCATAGACCAAGAAGAACGGGGAGAACCCCGTGGCTCGACTCGGTGTCGTTCGGAGACTCCATAGCACAGCGGGCAGCTCGTCGACCCATTTCTTTCCATGTCTATTCAGCCGGTTGAAGATCCTTGGTTTGAGGCCCTGCAAAACCATACCATTGGCACGCTCGACCTGACCGTTAGTTCGAAGGTGGGCGACTGCTGACCAATTCACCCTGATGTGGTGATCGTCACAGAAGTCCAGGAACTTTTGGCCGGTGAACTGCGTGCCATTGTCGGTGATGATGACGTTGGGGACCCCGAAGCGGTGAATGATGTCGGTGAAGAATAGCACGGCTTGCCGAGACTGGATATTGGTGATGGGTCGAGCCTCGATCCACTTCGAGAATTTGTCGATAGCCACAAGAAGGTGAGTGTGCCCACCCTTGGTTCTTTTCAGGGGACCGACCATGTCGAGCCCCCATACTGCGAACGGCCAAGTTATGGGTATCATCTGAAGAGCTTGGGCGGGTAGGTGGGTCTGCCTGGCGTAGAATTGGCATCCCTGGCATGATCGAACGAGTTTGGTGGCGTCGTTGACAGCCGTCGGCCAGTAGAAGCCCTGTCGAAAGGCACTTCCTACCAGCGTTCTCGGCGCCGCGTGGTGACCACAAGCTCCCGAGTGTAGGTCCTTCAGCAGTGCCCTCCCCTCCTCGAGGGTGAGGCAGCGTTGAAGTACACCCGACGGACTTCGTCGATATAGTTCGCGACCATCCCCGTATAAGACGTAGGTTTTGGCACATCGAGCTACTCGACGGGCTTCCGTGCGGTCTTCCGGGAGTTCGCCTCGCGTCAGGTACTCGAGGTAAGGAGCGCGCCAATCCGTCGGAGGGGTTGGCGCCGCGGTGGCCCCGTCGATCTCCATGACCTCTCCCCCGCTCGAGGGGGGATCGGTCGAGGGGGGTGGGCCGACCCCTTGCTCGAGGGTGGGAGCCCCCGAGCCTAGGTCGACGGACGGTGTGTGCAGATCCCTCGAGAAGATGTCGGGGGGGACCGTCCCTCGAGTAGACGCGATTTTAGCCAGCTCGTCGGCAGCTTCGTTGTATCGACGGGCTACGTGGTTAAGCTCGAGGCCGTAGAACTTGTCCTCGAGCCTTCGGACCTCCTTGCAGTAGGCTTCCATCTTAGGGTCGTGGCAGCTCGAGTCTTTCATCACTTGGTCGATCACCAACTGAGAGTCCCCTCGCACGTCGAGGCGTCGAACCCCGAGCTCGATGGCGATGCGCAGGTCGTTGACGAGGGCCTCGTACTCGGCGACGTTGTTGGAGGCGAGGAAGTGGAGGCGGATGACATATCGCATATGAACCCCTGAGGGTGACACGAATAGCAATCCTACGCCTGCTCCCGTCTTCATCAGTGATCCGTCGAAGTACATGGTCCAGAGCTCGCTCTGAACCTGCGCGGGGGGTAGTTGGGTGTCGGTCCATTCTGCAACGAAATCTGCCAGTACCTGAGACTTGATAGCCTTCCGAGGGGCGTAGGAGAGGGTCTCCCCCATGAGCTCGGCGGACCACTTGGCGATCCTTCCCGATGCCTCCCGGTTCTGGATTATCTCTCCGAGGGGGAAAGATGAAACCACAGTGACCGGATGGCCCAGGAAGTAGTGTTTGAGCTTACGCCGAGTGAGGACGACCGCGTACAACAGCTTCTGGATGCGGGGGTACCTCATCTTGGTTTCGGAAAGGACCTCGCTCACGAAGTAGATAGGCCTCTGAACAGGCAGGGCGTGTCCTTCCTCCACCCTCTCGACCACTATGACCGCGCTGACTACCTGGGTAGTCGCTGCGACATAGAGCAAGAGGGGTTCGGCCAGGCTCGGGGGGACCAAGACCGGGGGTGAGGTGAGCAAGGCCTTGAGCCTCGAGAGCGATTCCTCGGCTTCGGCGGTCCAAGCGAAGTGTTCCGTCTTCTTCAGGAGCCGGTAAAGGGGTAGGGCCTTTTCTCCGAGCCTCGAGATGAAGCGACTGAGGGCGGCAAGGCACCCAGTAACCCTTTGCACGCTCTTGAGGTCTTTGATCGGGCCCATCCTCGTGATGGCGGTTACCTTCTCGGGATTGGCCTCGATGCCGCGCTGGGAAACTATGTATCCTAAGAGCATGCCTCGAGGGACCCCGAAGACACACTTCTCAGGAATTAGTTTTATGCGGTTAGCCCTAAGGCACCCAAACGCAATCTCGAGGTCTCCGACTAGGTTTCCGACGGTTCTGGACTTGACCACGATGTCATTGACGTAGGCCTCGACGGTCGGCCCTATGTGTTTCCCGAAGACGTGGAGCATGCATCGCTGGTAGGTGGCCCCGGCGTTCCGCAAGCCGAAGGGCATTGTGAGGTAGCAAAACATGCCGAAAGGAGTGATGAAGGAGGTCGCGAGCTGATCGGACTCCTTCATCTTTATTTGGTGGTAGCCGGAGTACGCATCAAGGAAGCAAAGGGTTTCACATCCCGAAGTGGAATCTACTACTTGGTCGATGCGAGGTAAAGGAAAGGGGACTTTAGGACATGCTTTATTTAAACTGGTGTAGTCTACACACATCCTATCTTTCCCATTCTTTTTCTTTACAAGCACGGGGTTAGCTAACCACTCGGGATGATGTACCTCCTTGATGAATCCGGCCTTCAAAAGCTTGTCGACCTCCTCCCCGATGATCCTGCGCTTCTCCTCATCGAAACGGCGCAGGCATTGCTTCACCAGCTTGGACCCGGCTCGGATGTCCAAGGAGTGCTCGGCGACTTCCCTCAGGATGCCCGGCATGTCCGAGGGACTCCATGCGAACACATCGGCGTTCGCACGGAGAAAGTCGACGAGCATGGCTTCCTATTTGGGCTCGAGGGTGGCACTGATCGTCAGCACCTTCCCATCCGCGAGGCCAGGGTCGAGCGGGACTGTCTTGGTGTCCTCCGCCGGCTTGAAGTTGCCAGCGTGGCGCTTGGGGTCGGGGATCTCTCCGGACAAGTCGTCGAGGGCCGCGAGGATGGCCGAATCCTCACGGGCTTCGGCTTTTTCCACGCACTCGACGTCGCAGTCGTATGCGTGCTCGTAGGAGGTGTCGACGGTGATGACCCCCGAGGGCCCCGGCATTTTGAGCTTGAGGTAGGTGTAGTTCGGGACCGCCATGAACTTGGCATACCCCGGTCTACCGATGATGGCGTGGTAGGTGCCTCGCCACGCGACCACCTCGAAGGTCAGCTCTTCCTTTCGGAAGTTCGAGGGGACGCCGAAGCAGACCGGCAGCTTGATGCGGCCGATCGGGAGTGCCTTCTTCCCCGGGACGATCCCGTGGAATCCCCCCGCGCTGGGCAGGAGCATGGTCCTCGGGATCCCCAGGAGGTCGAGGGTCTCGGCGTAGATGATGTTGAGGCTGCTCCCCCGTCCATGAGCACCTTGCTGAGGCGGGTGTTGAGAATGATCGGGCCGACGACGAGCGGGTAAGCCCCCGCGTTGGGGACGTGCTCGGGGTGGTCATCCTGATCGAAGGTGATCGGCGTGTGGGACCAGTCGAGGTACCGTGGGGCCTGGGCCCGAACGGAAAAAACTTCTCGACGCTCCCTCTTGCGTTGGCGCGTGGTGAGGCGAGTCGAGGGCCCCCCGTAGATCATGTAGCAGTCGTGGATCTCGAGGAAGCCTCCTTTTTGGACATCGCCCCTGACGTGGACGTCACAGGGCGGGTCTTCCTTGCCGTCGTCTCTCCTGGGACCAGGAGGGACGAAGTGCCTTCGAAGCATGCGGCAGTCCTCGAGGCGGTGGTTGGCCGGCCCCATATGGTAGGGGCAAGGCTCTTTCAGCATCTTGTCAAGGACACCCCCGTCGGGAGGGGGCCCTCGAGGCTTCCGCTTGTCTGTTGCAGCGACAAGGCCGTCGGGGTCGTCGTCATGCTCGACGTTGGGCTCGACGTTGCGCCGGCCCGGTTGGTTCTTCTTCTTCTTATTCCGGCCGCCGTTGCCGTCGTTGTTCCTCCTGGGCCCCTTGTTTCTCGCGGGCCCATCGTCCGAGCCCCCGGGTTCATCCGCGTTGCCCTCCCCCTTCGCTGGGGGAATCTGGAAGAACGCGCCAACGGCCTCTTCGCCAGCCGCGTAGTTGGCGATGATGTCCATGAGCTCGTTGGCAGTCTTGGGGATGTTTCGCCCCAGCTCCCGCACCAGATCCTTGCAGGTTGTTCCGGCGATGAACACCGTGATGACCTCGTGGTCGGAGATGTGGGTCAGTGCGGTACGCTGTTTTGAGAACCGGCGGGTGAAGGCGCGGAGGGTTTCCCCTGGTTTCTGCTTGTAGCTGCGAAGGTCCCAGGAGTTGCCCGGACGCTCGTAGGTGCCTTTGAAGTTACCCTCGAAGATCCGGACCAGGTCGGACCAGTCCTGGATCAAGTCTGGGGGTAACTCCTCGAGCCACCTTCGAGCGGTGTCGGAGAGGAACAATGGGAGTTGCCGGATGATGACGAGGTCATCTTTGGCTCCCCCCAGCTGGCATGCCAGCCTGAAATCGGCAAGCCAGAGCTCTGGCTTGGTTTCGCCGTTGTATTTAATCAGGCTGGTGGGTGGACGGAAACGTACGGGCAGGGAAGCCAGCCGGATAGTTCTTCCGAAGACTCGAGGCCCCGGTGGCTCCGGAGACCGACATCGGTCTTCGTCGCTGTCGTAGCGCCCGCCTCGGTGAGCGTTGTAGCCTCGAGCCTCGGCGTCGCCGTATCGACGTCGATTGTTCACTTGAGGGGGGAGGTCGTCGACGAGGCGTTCCCGAACCGGTCGTGGCTCAACCCGGCCCTGGGGCGCCTTGTTCTGGTGGACAGAGGCCTCCCGATTTTATCGAGGGGGCACTGCTTTCTGCTCGGAGGCAGCCCCTCGACGCCTCGAGGCCGAGCTCTCCGCCTGCTGCACGGCCGCAGTTTGGAGTAGCCCCTGGATTTCTTCCCTGATACGTTGTGCCTGGGGGGTCGATGGCGCCGGCATGTCGCGGAGTAGCATCGCGGCTGCTACGACATTCTGGCTGGCGCGGTTGAAGACTCGGGGTTCGGCGTTCCCCTCCTCGATGATCTGCCGGTGGACCTCCCGGGCCCGCTCGCGAGCTCCTCCACCCTGAGGACGCCCTCGATCCCGCTCGAGGGCGTGTTCGAGCTGCTGAAGACGCAGACGCTCCTCCTCGAGCTTGCTGAGGAGCTTCCGGACCTGCGAAATCTAGACGTCGGGGGGTGGATCGGCTCTACGAGGACTTGGGGGAATGGCATCTCAAGGTGGTGTGGCGTTGGCCCCCCTCCCCTCTTCGGTGTCCGCGGTGTCGTCGACGTCGTCCTGGAGGACGGTTTGCTCGTCGAGATGGAAGCACTCCCGGGTGGAGTCGTAACTCTCGTCGGGAGAGTCCGAGTCGAAGTCGGCGTGGTAGAAGTAGGGGAAGAGCCTGCCCCTTTCTTCCTCCTCCAGGCACCGCCGTAACGTGCCCCACGTACGGGACAGCTCTGGCTCGCCCGGTGAAGGGGTGGTGACGGGATCGGCCGTCGCCCACGACGGCGTCCATGGAGACTCGTCGTATGTATGTACTCGCGTCCCTGCGAAAGCAGAGTAGAGTTCGGCATCGTTGCGGAGCCCGTACGGGAACGGGTCACGCGGTGATGACGGGATCGAGGGTGTCGGAGAAGCCACAGGAGCCTCCAGGGATGATGACGTGGAAGAGCCGGAGTCCCATTCGGGGAGACGCCCGCCCTCGATCCACAGGTGTGGGTCAAACGGACCCCTAGGAGAAGGGGTCGTGTCGCCAGCTGGGACCAAGGGAATGGCATCTGGCACCCCAGAGCTCGCTCGACGGCGACGCGTCGAAGCCGCTCGCGCCTCCTCCTGATCGCAGGCCAGAGTCGCAAGCGGAGGGACCGTCGTCTGATCCTGGCTGGCTCCGGCGAAGCGGAACTGCTGACGTCTAGGCCACGGGCGGAGGGGAAGACTATGAAGTCGCCCTGGTCCATGGAAACGAACCCTAGACTGCCGAACCAGATGACGGTGTTGAACGGGAACGGTGGGATGGTGGGATCCATCTGAGAGAGTAGTTCGGAGTTGATCGACACGCGAATCCCCCTACCTGGCGCGCCAACTGTCGGTGTTATGACCCGGGGGTCAAGACCACCAACGAGTAAATTTGTATATCGCGTGCTCCCTCTCTCAGACGTGATGCAAGACGGACACAAGATTTATCCTGGTTCGGGCAAGAAGGCCCTACGTCCAGCGGGGAGAGGATGTCTTGTATTATCTCGCACCCAAAGCGTGCTCGTACAGGGGGGGTACAAGCTGTGTTACACGGATCGGCCACCCGAGGGGTCGATCGAGCGGCGCGGTGTGTGTGTGTGAGGCGTGGTATAGGGTCCCTGAGAACCAAAGTCGGATCAGAGTCCTAGATGAAGTGGGAGCCGACCGAGAGAGACTCCAACCTCCTCTTGAAATCGGGAAAAAGAAGTCCCCTCACTCTACCTCGGCGTCCCCCTTTTATAGACCAAGGGGGAGACTCGAGGGTACAGGGTCCTAACAGTAGAAGTATGGGCGGCGCATCCACGGCACAGTGTTGGCGAAGAGACATCGAGCACTATGGCGGCGTGGTCTTCCCGTCCCTCAGGCGTCCCCGGTCGTGGCATCAGTAGAAGTCATCGCAGTGCAGTGTCCGCAGGCGGGCACGAGTCCCACGGCCGAAGCGGGACGGGGCGGATGGGACGTCTTCCGTACCGGAGTTGTTGAAGAGGAGGGGGTCGAGCCCCCGGTCGAGGGGGGGAGGTCGAGCCCCGTATGACTCCATCACGTTCTCGAAGTCGTCGTCGAGGGTCGCACTGTTCACTTTCCGAGGGGTACTGTAGAAGTCCGTACTCGTGTAGTGGCGGCAGTGGCGGCACAGTTGACGGGAGTCGGGGACTGGACGGGGAGTTGGCGGATTTGACAGTGGACGCAGGCGCCCATGTCGTCAGGTGGGTTTACTTTTACCCATGCCGGAGTGGTTGGGTTAATCGAGCCCTCGTCCGTCGACGGCGCATGGAAGGTCGAGGCGTCGACGGGTTGAGGAGGTCGAAGTCGAGGTAGAGGTCGGGGGGTCGTTCGTTTGACCCCTCGTCCGCCGTCGAGGTGGAGCCGGGGGGTCGTTCGTTCAACCCCTCATCCGTCGTCGAGGTAGAGCCGGGGGGTCGTTCGTTCGACCCCTCGTCCGTCGTCGAGGTAGAGCCGGGCCAGTGGCTGGTTTCCGCAGTCGGTGTAGCGGGGGCCCTCGATTGATGGGCCGCGTCTTACCGAACAGTAGGCTGATCCTTCCCTTAAAAATGGTTGCTATGTTTAGCGTTAATTTATCGAAGGGTTTAGGGTACCCCTTACCTTCGTACCCGACAAACATATATAGTGCCACCTATCCATCTCTAGTTTTCTGCAGTTCCAGGATTACAGAAGTTGCAGAATTGATCGACTTCACCAGTAGACCGGAGACCAGAATAATATTATTCAATGACAATGACTCAGTAGTTATTGATATTCGTTGCATATCCGAATTCCAATATAGAGCAAACAGATTACAGCCCCAGATCCAGTGGCGGAGCTCGTCAACTTTCATGACTAGGGCCACTAGAGAAAAGCATGTATACTACCGCACCTAGCTCAAAATACTACTCGTACGTGATCTAATATTTAATATTGATAGATAACAAAATTATCTTATAAATACATACATAAGATACATAAATTTTAGATGATATATATCTCTAATTCATGCTTCAATCCATAACATAATTGATAGAAACATAAAATTAATTAAAAAAATAACTAATGATGTGTTGGCATAGGAGCAAGAGAGAAAAAATGATTTGATATCTTATAACCTCTACATTGTGCAGCTCTACAAAAAATTGACTAATCAATTAATCATTCACGCAGGTTTTAGATTGGAAGAAGAGAATATAAGAATACGCTATGAGAACCAAAATTTACGGCTCATAAATCATACCTCACGATGTGCAGTGCAGTGCGGCTGCGGCCACGCAGGCAGCAGCAGCTTAGACCAGCGCGCCTCCAGCGGACAGACTAGCGGATTCTTTATTTCTGTCCTGGGCCGGTTGATTTTGGCCCAACGCGTCTAGTTGTCATTTCGAATTGGGCTAGAAATTTACACATAGATATTGTAGATGTGTTCAAAAGTCTAAAATTTTAGTAGATTTCACGTCACATCAAACATTTGAACATATACATAAAATATTAAATATAGATAAAAAATAACTAATTACACAGTCACCTGTAATTTATGAGACAAATCTTTTAAACCTAGTTAATCCATGATTAGATAATAATTAACAAATACAAACGAAAATGTTACGATGCAAAATTTCAAAAGATTTTGCATCTAAATAAGGCGATACTATAAGAGGTAATTGGTGTCACGCTTAATAATAATATACTAATTTATTTATTATAAATATTTTTATTTTTTAAAGTCATAATTATTTCTCGGGAAGCAACAATGATAGATAAATTAGGGACAAAAGGAATAATAGATGAATATATGAGCTTTCCTTGTAGTCCAGTGGTAACGGGGGCATCCTTGGACCCGTGTGGACTGTACGACTTAATTGGCCTCCCAAAAATCATGGGCCCCAAATTTACTAATTGCCCTTTATTTCTAGTGTACTTGTTCTAACTTTCAAGCTATGTGTTATTCAAATAGGATTAGAAAATACGAATTAGGAAATCAAAACAGAATATTTACAATTATTTTCTTGTTTTTACACTAAAAATAGGTCTCCACTTGGTTTTCGATTTGGGCCTCTTATTTTCTCGAAACGCACCTAGTGGTAGTGCTGCCATCTAAAGTACCACATGTGTGAGGTTCCAACCTATTACTAGCACTATTTTTCTATTTTTTATGTTATTAATATTCCACATTTTTTGTGTTCTTTTCATGATATTATATATTATAGTGGCCAAGATTACAAGGTGGTCCAAAAGAAAGTGAAGCAGAATGTCAAGAAATTTATTTTCAAATTTTGAAACAAGTTCCAACCTATTACCGCCACAATTTTTGTGTTCGTTTTTATGTTATTAACATTCTATAGTATTTTTTGTGTTATTTTTATGATATTAGTATTATAATATAGTGGCCAAGGTTACAAGCAAGACCGAAAGTCACTTGTGGTAGAATGTTAAGAAAATTATTTTCAAATTTTAAAACTTAAATTTATGGCGATATGAATCATAAGTATAAATATTTAGTAACTACAAATTTGTATAAAAAATATGTAGAAGAGGACTTAGATATGTAAATGATATTAATAAATTTTTTATAATGTCTCTATATGCTACTGATGGATGACAAAGGCACATTTAATTTCATTTCACTTTGACATGTTTTCAATATCATATCAAGAAGCATGTTTACGTGACTATGTACGATTATTGATATGCTTTGCAATGTGTATAAATTATACTAACGGTTTAAAGCGTGTCTAAATTCGTGTTATTTTGAGACGACTTTAGTATTGTATAAAAAGCATCTTTAATGGGATATGGAGCGTTCTATGATACACATTGTAACGTGTCTAAAATCTACTGACGATTATAAGCGTGTCTACCATCGTGTCACTTTGAAACGCTTAGAATATCATAATAAAAAGTGTCTTTAATTGTCTTTTAACACTAAAAACGTGTCTAATATCATGTTATGTTGTCACGTTTTTTAAATCGTGTCAAAAAACATCTTTACATGGCTATATAGAGACGCTTTAGTGTGTGTTACTATAAAAGCATGCATAGAGCCGCTTTTTCTTGTAGTGCAACTGGTAATGTGGAGTAACTCATCATGCTTCTTACCATATCCATCAAGGTACGGTTTCTTCTTTCAGCCACTCCATTTTGTTGAGGCTCCCCTCGGTGTAGAGTATTGAGCGACTATGCCATTTTCCTATAGGAACCTTGCAAAAGGACCTGAAATTTGGCCATACGAGGTATGTCGCCCAAAATACTCTCCACCACGGTCTGATCGAACTATCTTTATTTTCAAGTTGTGTTGATTTTTAATTTCGGCTTTAAATATCTTAAATTTATCCAATGCTTCTGTTCTTTCTTTAATTGAATAAATATAGCCATAACGAGAGTAATCATCCGTGAATGTTATGAACAAATCATAACCATCCACACTTTTTATTGGGAATGGACCGCAAATGTCCGTGTGGATTATTTCTAATACTCTCGTGCTTCGTTTAGCATCTTTCTTTATTTTCTTAACATATTTTCCTTTGATGCAATCAACACATTGTTCAAAATTGGAGAATTCTAAGTGCGGAAGAATCGATTATTTCACTAAGCGTTCTATTCTCCCCCTCGAAATATGGCCCAAATGACAATGCCATAGCTTCGAAGAGACGCTTTCGTTTCTCTTCCGCTTCTTATTCTCATTTGTAGATTGAGAGACATTCACATCATTCACAACATCGCATTCATGATTCACATTTTCAGCAAGAGATAATAAATAAAGCTTGTCTTGTCGGAAGGCAAGACCAACACACTTATCATTATTATCAAATATTTCACATCTGCCATTACCAAAATGATAGCCAAATCCATCATCATCGAGTTTCGAAACACTTATTAAATTTCTACTCAAAGAGGGAACATAGAGTACATTTCGAAGCTTAAGTACAAAGCCATTCATTAATTCTAAAGCTAAAACGCCAACGGCTTCAACTTCAGCTTGTACTCCATTCGCAACTTTAATTGTTCTTTCTCCTCTTCGCAGAGTTGTCCTCCCACTCAACCCCTGTAAAGAATTCGAAACATGAATTGTTGCTCCTGAATCAATCCACCAAGTGGTGTTCAAATAACATAAAAACAGGGATTCATCTACAAATGTGATAGTATCATCACCTTTCTTCAATAACTTTTTCAGGTAGACTGGACAATCTCTCTTGTAATGACCTCTCTGGAAGCATTCCTTGCACTGGTCTTTTTTAGCATTGCCATATTTTCTATAGTCCTCATCCCGAGAGTCCTTTTCTTTTGCCTTTTCAATTGCTTTTTCTTGTGGCTTGGAGGGAGAACCTTTATCCCACTGGGGTTTACCATGTGGTTTCTTGTAATAATTCTTTCTTTTATTGTCCTTCACAAGATGAGCTGAGTCACCCTTTGAGGAGTTAAGTCTCTCTTCCTCCTGAACACACATTGCAATGAGTTTTTCAATGTCCCAGTTTTCAGGCATCATGTTATATTTCACAGCAAAGGTTTCGAATTCTTTTGGCAGAGAAAAAAAGACCAAGTGAATAAAGAACTTATCGTTGACCCCCAAATTCATTGTATTTAATTTTGCTGCCATTGTGTTCATTTTCAATATGTGCTGACGCACACCACCACCATTATATTTTTCAGATACAAGTTTATGAATCATGGTGCTTGCTGTGGCCTTGGAAGACCCAATAAACTGACTTTTCACCCTTGCGAGGTAGTCAATGGCGGTGATGCATTCTGGATAGACCCTCGGATTTGGTCTTCAATAGTGACTTTCGCCACCAACAGACATATTCGATTGGATTAGATCCAAAGCTTGTGTTCAATATCATATTTCATTCTGACCTCAGCATGATCACGCTTTCGGGCGTTGAATGCTTCGTCAGTTTCATCAGTTTGCTTCTCCGGTTCCTCTGGACTAGTAGGACACGGTGAAGTAATGGCAAGATCAATCTCTGTCAATGCAAGTTCCAGCTCGTACTTCTCCCGCCATACCCGGTAGTTAGTACCATTGAGTGGAGGAATGTTGTTGATATTCACCATTCCTTTAACTCCTGAAATTTGTCCAAAGAAAAGTGAGAAACATTTATCATAAAAATTGCATGCCTTAACTCAACGTTGGTCAAATGTAAAACATACAATTCATCTATACAAAAATTATACATCACCATTAGGCAAAAGTAAAATAAATACATAGCAATTCATATAATAATGTTATTAACAACGTTGGTCAGAAAATAGCAGTACTATAATTTCAATCAAAAATTTCAGAGAATTCATAATTCGCTCAAAATTAAATTATCACGTTGGTTCAAATTTAATTAAGAGACAATTCAAAATTTTCTTCGCAGCGGAAATAATTAAACTGTTCATAGTATTGTTTTCGAGAAAACTGAATTCATATTATCCTCTGAGTTAAAATTATCATTGGATAAAATTTGCACAGAGAAAAATTCATCAAAATTCTATTCAAAATCATTCAAATTCAAATCTCATTATTTCTGGAAAAAATAAATTCGTAAAATTCACTGTTCATAGCAGGCCAGGGCAAACCAATCGACCCAGAGGCCAATTTGGCCCAGTCCGACCGCGCTCGGGGCTCCCCCCACCCGCCCAGGCCGCAACGTGGGCCTGGGCCGAGAAACTTTCCTCTCGCCTGGGCTCAATCGGGCCCAGCCAATGCTGAACGGCCGCGGACCGTCGGATCTAGGTTTCGGGGATCGGACGGCTGCGTGGGACTTTCGTGATAACAAAACCCGGGCAGCAACAGCCAGCCGCCCCAAACCCTAAAATCATTTCGTTCTGCTCCTTTCCCCTTCTCCACCAGCGTCGCGCGAGTGACAGAGAGGGAGAATCCGAGGCGGCCGCCATGGCGTTGGCCGGAGTGGTGGCGTCGCCGCGGACCCTCTCGCCGGTGAGCGTGCTCGCCCTCGGCGGAGCACGCCGCCGTCGAGCGGCTCGGCGGCTGTGCCGTTTCAATCGCACAAGCTGAGGTAGGGATGGATTTCGGGTTCGAGCGATTTGGGGTTTTTCTTTCTTGTGATGGCCGGCTGTGAAGTGAGCAGGAGAACCGTGGGCCGTGTGAATCCCGTCCCCTTGCTGTTTCTTGTTTGATCTTAGGGAACGGTTCAACAGATCGGGTATCCCGTTCTAGGGTTTCGTTGGTTGAAGTTCTCATCCCGATCTGAGGTGTTCGTTCACGTTTCTTCTCCCTAACCACTGTTGTTCTTCGATTAGGGTTAGGGTTCCGTTCTTTTGAGCCGATTTGGCTCAGATCCGAATGGATCCTCTCCATAGGAGGCGTCTGATACCATTCTTAGATTCATAGGATCGTCAGAGGAGTCGACGGGAGGTGCAGTTGCGGTGGCGATGCCGGTAGGGTTGGTGCTGGTGGAGCCGCTGCCCGTCATGGTCGTTGGAGTAGTCTGCTCCTCTCCTGTGGCGTCAGCGGTGGCAGTAGGCGTAGAAGACACCTGCATCCGGGTGCTCGCCAGCGTCGGTGGTACTTCTCGTCGCTGGCAGCGCCCCTCAGATCGGATTAGGGTTAGAGTGTCGGCGGGGTGACTGGCGGCTCAGGTGAACCTCGTACGTCGTACTGAGCGCCCCGGCCCCCACCTCATCTATATAACGATGTGCGACGGGGGCCCACCAACCACAAGGTTGGGCGCCCCCGATCAGGACGCAGATCTAAGGCCCGTTAGGCCGTTGGGCCTAAACGGTGGGAGATCTAATTACAACAAGTTTCAAGGATTCGATAAAGTTTTCTTTGGGAGAAGTGGACTCTGATCCTTTTGAGAAACATTTTATTTTTTTGGTTTCTAGCAACTCGCATCCAGTTCAAACCTTAAGGTTATGTTTGGAACGCGGGAATTTTTCTCCGTACCTGCGTTTTTCCTGTGAAATTTCTGCGTTCCTGTGACAGAACCTCTTAAGATAGGGCCCACTTGTCAGGATTAACCAACTTAATCCTAACAAATGATTCAAACCTTAATTAGTCCGTCAGGTGTCGCCACTTTGCAGCGGGTCATCCACCTCTTTCCGAACAGGATCCCCTCATTACAATCATTGTAGAAGTAATACGAAATTTTTATATTACATCAAAGTAGCAGAAATTTAAAGTCATATTACAAACCATAAGTTTTGAAACATAACTTAGTATCATACGATAATAATACATCAAGCGTCTGATAGAGGATAGACAAACAACCGAGGTACTCTTGCCCAAGAGTCAAGCAAAGACAGTTTATTCTTCATCTTCATCTTCATCTACACAGACCACGGTCATGCAGCATGAAGCCACACAAACCGGACTGTGATCCTTATCTGCAACAGGGGTTAACAAACCCTGAGTATGGGAGTACTCAACAAAACTTATCCGACAAAGAAAAGTATTTGGTGGACAAAACAGTATGCACGTCATAGGATCCAAGGTGTGGTTTGCAAGGATTAAGTATTTTGCATAAAGGAGCATTTATAAAAGAATTGAAATTCATTTATGTTATCCATAAGATTACTCAAGTACCGATCTAGATGTATGATCGATAACAAGGTAATAAACATCCCTGAAGGGATCCAACAAGTATCCAGTTTAAGTTTCATTAACTACGAAGAAGAAAACAGGGTTATGTTTCCATTTCCGAGGAACACGACGATTCGAACCGGTTTATCCCAGCTGGGGCTTCCCTATCACACGACATATACAGCCGCTTAAAGCACGCATATGACTACCTTTCCCAGGATCCTCTCGCCAAAACCGGGGTTCCGCCACCTGAGAGCACAATACACCTCCATCCAGTTCGCTAACTTGGAGGGTACACACTACTCTCGCCATCTCTCCACTCTCAGTGCGGGTTAACCGTTCTTAAGACGAGAATAGCCAGAGTCCAGCTTTCCAAAGTATGTGATAAGTACTCCAAAGTCACAACCCTAGTCATGCATCAACGAACGGTCCCTAATGACACAGGCGGAAAGAACCCGCTCACCAGACACTGCTGATGGCTCTCCAATACCGTGTCCGCCCAGTCCCGATTATTACTTCCAACAACAACATCTCTTTCTTAGAAAACATAACCATTTGCCGAAGCAATACGCTATGCGTAGGTGACCGGAAATCACCTACTATAAAAGTTCTAAGCATACTAAGCATTTTTCGAAACATTGCATCTTTAAACAAGTGTCAAGGTTAAAGGTACAACTAGAACAAGGATAAAGCTATGCATCAAGTAGGAATTTAATAAAGTACCGTAATGCAATAGTATAAACATAAGTGTATTTAAAACAAACAATTTTTAAATACAAGGAAATGCAAACAATTTTTAAATACAAGGAAATGTTTGAATGCACCGGGACTTGTCTTGGTTGGAGGGATAGACGAACTCGGGCTCAGATTCAAGAGAGAAAACCTCTTCACTACAGGTATCCAACCCAACCAACGAACAATCTACACGATATAATGACATGTTTTAGATGATACTTGAATAGTAAACATGATGCTCAACACAAACAAACATGTTCTTAAGAGATGATTAAAACAGATTACACCTTGAGTACAACCTCCCTTCATGAAGGAAAGCAACTAGGTTATAAAGCAAATTAATTAAACTCTATTTATCTTGATTATCTAAGTTAATAATTACATCCAAAAGAATTGAGCAAACAACATCACATCAAGCATGTCCAACTTGTGTTTGTCCCTGGACAATTGACATTTGCATCAATTAATCCAAAATCACTCAAAGCCTAAAGTCATTAGAGTTTCTAAACCTTTTATATCTAATTAAACAACTAGCCATGTATAAAAGTTCATCCAAAAATTCTCAAACTTTCTGTACAGCAAGGTAACAGTGTATAAAGCTTACACAAAAATTCCTAGAATTTTTGGAACAATATACAGAGCATGAAAATTCATGAAAAACCCATATTTCAATTAATTTGGACATTTTTACAGGATTAAAAACATACTGAACATAGACATGTTATATATTTCTTAAATACTACACATCACAGAGAGCATACACAAACTTTTGCAGAATTTAAATATGCACAGTTTTAAACATACAAAAATAACAAAAAACATTATTGTGCAAAACTAGAAAAAGGAAAAACCCTTCATATAACCTACTGACGGCTGGGTCCCGCCCATCAGTGGCACAGACGCAGAGCAGCGGCGCCGACGTCCACAAAATGCGGTGGCGCGTCGCCGTTGCTGACCAGACCGAACAGCTACCCCTCGAACATGCTTCGACTCTCCAAGCCGAACCCAACGAGGTGCGCCACGACCAAAACAAACCCTCAGAAACGCCTCATTGACGCCGACGGCGGCGACCGGAGCTCGACCGCACGTACGACGGTGAGTACAGACATGCGCCGGAGAAGCTAGGCCTCGAAAACGACTCAGGAAACAACCACGAGCAAAACGCCCAATAGAAACGAGACTAAAACCTACTCAGGCGACCTCGTCGACGGCAATTGCGGCAACCCGTACGCGGCCGAACATACGCCGGCAGACACAGGCCTCAATCGGCTCAACCAACAACCCCAGCATGCTTAGAGGCCCCCAAACAACGCGAAGCGCACGCAAAACGAACTCAGAGCTAAACGCAACATCCTCATTGACGGCCATGGCGGTCGGCGGGGATCTGCGCGACGTGCGCCGGAGAAAACACGCACGCGCTCGAACAACCACCCTCGAAACAGACTCAGGACGGCTAGACGAAGCTAGCACAAGACTCAGATCAGAAAAAGATCAACTACCACGACCATACGACGAACACACCGCCGCGCCGACCATGAACCGCGGCGGCGCTCGAGGACAGAGCTCGAAGGATCGATTCAAGGACAATCGAGGGTGCGGAGAGGTCGAGGATCTCACCCTGGTCACGAAGCGCTCGCAAACGTGGCCGAAAATGAAGCAGAGACAGCTGTTGACGAAGACTGTGCCGGCGGAGACGATGACCCGAGCGGCAACGATGATGTTCCCGGAGCTATGGTCCCCCATTTGCAAAACGGAGAAGCCGACAAGGATCAGTGATGAACAAGGAGCAAGAAACACAAGATGAAAAAGCAATGTGGCTCCTGTGTAGCCCGGTCGAGGGCTGACCAGAACGGCGGCGCTCTCGTCGGAGTCGAGGAAGAAACGGTCGTGCCGGGCAAACGAGGTCTCGGGGACTTCAACTAACTCGACCCGAGGATGCGCGAGGTCAAAGCGAAGACAATGGCAGTGGATTGAGCGGTTGGCAGTGGCTAACGAGCTCGGACTAGCTCGTCGATGATGGTGGAGCGCTCGGCGGAGCAGAGGAGAGCGATGGCGCGACGTGGAAAGGGAGGCAGGAGTGGACGGTGTCCCGTTTTGAAGACGGCAACGGTTCCGCGATGTCGCCACGCACACGACAGGACGTGAGTCAAGGCCAGAAGTCGCACGGTGACGTCCACAGGTGGGCGGCCAGGTGTCGGCATCGAGCTCAACGCCGTCATGCAACTGTTTGATGAAATGTCTGAACTGCCCCTATGACTATTTTGCAAATTGCTCAAGCTTCCAGGGGTTTTCATGAAAAACTTTGAATATGAAAGTTGCTCAAAATTTCATGATCTACAACTATGCTTAAACAACCATATGCAAATTCTTTATAGATTTTGAAAATCATGTTTAGGGTTTAATCAACCCCCTCTGGGAATTAGGGTTTGGATTCAAATTTAAATTTTAAGAATTTTGAAAAGATGATCTGCATTCACAACATTGATCAAACATAGACAAGTAAACTCATTTTAGTTCAATGCTTATCCAGATTTTCAAACAAGTGAATGATGTTTAATGCATATGATGACATAATCAGTTTTTAAATAAGTGATTAACACCAGGGGTGTTACAGTTCCAAACAGACACTAAATGATTAAAGTTTTGGTATATATATTCTCCTGTTTCTCCAAAAATCAATTGATCTGATAACAACTGATAGAAGAGATTCTCCGGAGAATTCGTATCAAACGGGCCATAGAGTTGGACATGCCATTCTGTCCACTTGTGATGAATGATGATAAAGGCTTGCCGCCAGGCCGGCACCAGTACTACCTGGCATCTGGTCCGGGTGGTCAGCGTCAGCGAGTAGTAATGGCTTCGCCTTCAAGGCACTTGTCGGCGTCCTCGCGATGGGCCGATGCCGCCCGGCAGGATTCGGTGGAGCGTGACCGCAACGGCGCACCATCGTCCGTATTCAACCGGGTTGGCAGAGACGTGATTATCTGCTCATTTATTTACTGCTTTCCACGGCGATATCGTATCATATCATAAACGTTCAGTCCTCCACAAGCCACTGCCAGCCAAAGCGGTGGCGTGCCCGCTGGTGTGCACTTTTTTCAACGCGATCTTCTGCGCCGTGCTCCGGTGCAGTCACATGTGCTGGAGATTATTTTGTTCCTAGAGACTCATTTTTTGTTCTCGACACGACTACGGAATACGTACTCCGTAGTTGGTATTCCGGAGTCCGCACACGTGTCTGCTATACTGCTCACAACTATCCATTCTCTTCGCCTTGTTGTGCGTACTAGTACTCGTTGTATACGATGACCGTCAACGAAAGCCGAACCATGCGGACCATCCATGACGCCACGCAGCACTGCATCAGCAGCCACTCCTCCAGTCCTTTCCGAGGCATGTACGGCTTGCCCCGGTCTCTACCAGACCGGCGTGTCCGGCACGAACTACTAGTACGCTACGCACTGCCAAGTGCCTTCTACTGCATGCTGCTGCCGTCTGCCAAGCCATGAGGCCATGGCCATGATCCGTCTGTCTGTCTCGTCGCATCGATGAAACCCAACGCTGCCCGCACGCGTTCCCTCCGACGGAAACGAGCGAGCCTGCCGGGCCGGACCGGGCGGGGGCGGGGCGCGCGCGATGGCGCGGCGTCCGTCCCGCGTCCCCAATCCGAAAGCGGCGCTAGCGGCAGCTCGCAACGCCGCAACCACTCCGCAGTCCCCACGCGGTCCGTGCCCACTGCCGGCCCCGCTCACCTAGCCCACGACTGCGGGCCCCGCCGGCAGATAAATTATTTGGGCGACTAGATGAACCCTACTACTCCTAGCTATCAAACCACGTGCCGCGCGCCGGACCGCCCGAACCGCCTTGGGCCCACAGGCTCAGTGGCGTGGTGGGGGTGGGACTCGCTCGGCTCGAGCAACTTCCGGGAAGGCACGCAAGCACCGCATCTCGAGATGGCTATAAAGGGAAAAAAAACGGGGCGGAAAAATATTCGGGCGCTGCAGTTTTTAGTTTGGGGAGGAGAGGGAGGGAGGGAAGGAATCAGATTGGCGCAGATGAGACTGGAGAGAGAAGGGAGGTCAGATCAGGCGACGACGCAAGCGGTAGCAGGAGGACGCGGCGGCGGACTAGGGAGTGGTTGGCGCGTCGCCGTCGCAAGCCAGTGAGCTGCCAAGGAGCGCTCCTTTTTAATCGCTGCGCCGCCCGCGCCTGCTCCTGCCGGCCGCACTGAGCGTGAGCGAGCTCTGGACCAGACTGGAGCGATCCCATCAGGTACTAGTTCATTGTATTTCGCCATTCAATTTTTTCTCTCTTTTCTTGCCGGTCTGTGTGAGACGATGCTGTTTGTGCGGTCGCGGCTAGTGGAGAGGTGGGAGAGGGATACGAGATTTGTGTTGATTTTTCTTTCCTTACATAAAGTTTTCTCGACCCATCTCGCTGATATTTGGCGATCTTCCTGATTAGCTTCGTCGGGTAGATACCGTGGTCGTCTTGTTCAGATTGCTGATTTCCTCTCGAGGTATATTGGGATGCTTCTACTCCACGCAAGCGTGTGATCTTGTTGCTCTTGCCTCTGGGGCCGGGGATTCCGCTTCTGCGTTTGGGGAAAGTTTTTGGTTGCTCTCTTTTGCACTCCACGGCAGCAGTGTGAGGGACTTGTTTCTTCAGCCACTGCTGCGCTTTGATTTGCATGGGGTTACTAGCAATTGAGTGGAAGTGGTAGCTGTAGATTAATTTTTGATTATGATGTCGCGGAGTTCACCTCGTCATCAGTAAATGAATCGAGCTGCGGCATCTGAGAAACAATTGAATTTGTTTGGTCGCTCAATGATGCTATATATTTGCTACGGTAGTGTTTGCACTCATTGAATCTTTCTGTTTGTGTACAATCCATTCATCATTAAGATATTAACCCAGTACCTGTCAAAAAGAAGATATTAACCCAGTAGATTTGTTTGTATCTACCTTCTGCCTGTCTACTGTGATAGTTTGATTATTTCTATAGAAAACTGGGATCGCCTTTAATTTAAGGCGACAATAAATAATTTATTCTTCTATATTAAGAATATTATTTTTTACCCCACTGTGCTTCTAGTAGTATCTTTGATCTACCATATCATCTGCTTGTTTATTGTCGGTTGGTATTCGATGTACTGTGCCTTCAGTTCTGCTTAATCTGGGGAAACTGACAATGATTTGTACCAGAGGACACAGATTATCAGCTTATTGTCCGTGACACGGCAAGATGTCGCTAGCCAAGAAGGAAGAGGTACTCAGAAACTTCCTCTTCGGAGGTCAATTCTGTTTGTTTGAACGTCTCTTTCACATTTGTGTAAAAATCCTTGGTGTTTTATGAGCAGGTTTGCAGTCACCGACTTGTACCGCTATTGGATGAGCCTGCAGTTGGTGTGCCTATTAAGAAGCGGCCAGTTTTCTTGTCTGACATATCGGTTGCATCTGCCATACCCTCATCTCCAACGAAGACAGGGCGCTGTGAGGAACTATTCTTCAGCGTTGCTAACTCAGATGTCATCACCAAAGGTAAGGGAATCCCTGACACCCAGATCCAAGACTACGCCAACACGTCGCTTACTGCGTTATCCATGACAAATGGCAACGGAGCGTTATTTAATGGATCAAGTGAGATCCCTTCTATTGCAGACAGTGCTACAAGGACTTTTGCATCAGTTGATGAATTGCAACGTCAAAATTTTTTGCCGCTGGATTTACAGTTATCATCTCGTCAAAGTGGCAGAAACAATAACTGTGGCTCTCTTGTGAAGGAAGAGAACCTGGACCAGAGTCTTTCTCAACACCACAATAAAGTTCCTGTTGCAAATGAAATCAATGCTTCTGGGAATAGTATTGTTGGGAGACTACCCAACTTGGATCTGAATATACTTCCAGACCCAGCTGCTGATTCACTTGAAGGTTTGCCTAAAATGCATGAAAGTGGGAGTGGGTTGTATCATCATAGAACAATTCAACATCAGAAAGCTCAGGTGACCCCAGCGGCAGCCATTTCTACAATAAGCAGTGGACTAGGTCGAAATATTGGCAGTACTCTGAACATGTCTAATTCATATGGGCTTTCTCACAAGTCTGGACCAGCTGATGTTACCTTAGATTTGCAACTTAAACCACCAGCTAGACCTGAGCTAGGGATAAACTGGAAAGGACTTGCTCCTGCTCCAGAACTGAGTCTCTCTCTATTTGGTAAGCCTATGGATGAGCCCAAGTCTCTTAGCACCCTCAATGCTTTATTTGATTCTGAGACTGCTGGAGGTTCCAAAAAGGTCAGTGAGGAGGCTGCTGCTACACTTGTGTCAGATAAGGCACCAGTTGAGAAGATTGTAACACCCGTGCCCTGCAATGTAAATCCTCAGAATACTACATCCGCAACTGTTTCTGGAATTGATCAGCAGCCATCTAATAATTTGGTGAAGAAAGAACCTGAAGAAATATCCCAGCATCATATTCTTGACGGTGCTGAAAAGGCAAATCTATTAGAACAACAAAGTGTTGGACTAGTTATCAGTTGTGCTGAATCTGAAAAGACTGACAGTGCACCCCAAGGTCCCCTTAAAACTGGGTTTGATTTGAATTCTGACGTCTTTACAAATAACAGTATCCATAATGGGCCTGATGTAGCAGCAGTTAGTGTCCCAATACCAACTGAAAGTTTACCTGATACTTCCCATGCTAAGACCATGCCTGCTGTTCCTGAAGTTGACAAATGTGTGAAGCATGAAGAATCCACAAGTGCTACCCCTAGTCTCCCTGTTGTAGAAACAGGAAGTGGTCGTACTACACTGTTGATCGGAGCAAATTCACTGCCTTCGCAAAGTAATGTTGCCAACCCTTCTGTTCGGTTATGTGAATCATCCAGCCAGCCCACTGTTTCTACTGTTTGCAAAGCACCAGCCAGCTACATTCATGCTCATGAGGATACGAGACAGAGGTCTTGTGATGCTAATGAATCTTGTGGTGCATTATCAAGTTCCTTGAATCCTACAGTTGAACCTTTGCCTTTTAATTCTCTGGAGAATGCTATTGTTGATGGTATGTCACAGGGGAGTGCTGAAATGGACTGTTCAGATGATGATGGCAATGCTGTTTCACGAATTCCAACTACAAATAAGCCTCATGGTGAGCCATTGGGGAATGGCCCAATCAGCAAGGATGGTTTCAATACTAATAACCTAAGCAAAGAGGTAAAGAAAGAGCACGACAGTGACATGCATCAAGATTGTTCATCTATGAAAAATAAGGTTAATATTGATCCTATTGGTGGTGATAAGTGTATTAAAACAAAAGTTGGTGTTCTCAGCCATGCAGATCAGCAGGGGCTCAGAAATGAGGCTTTGGTTAGTGAAAACTCTAAAGGCAAACAATCTTTGAATTCTGATGATAAGAATACTCCAGTAAATAATACTAACAATAGCATACATGCTGCTAAGAAAGCCACAGGTCGTAGTACCACAAATCTCAAAAAGTCATTAACTTTGCCAAAATCTGCTTCCCCTAAATTGCAACCTACCAAGCAATCTCTTAAGACTTTAGATAGCTGCCTTGAGAAGACTAGAAGCCCAGATATGAAGTCAGAGATGTCTCCAAATGGTATGCAAGCTGGAAGTTGTAGTGAGAACCATGCAAAAATTGCTGCTTTGAAGACAGAACATCAGACTGAAAGTGAAGAGGTCAGTAAACACTCTGATTTGCGGCCAAGAGACTCTGTCCTGGGTGAAGACTCAGAACTTGATGGCGCTTCAAGCAGTCAACAGCATAGTGAATATGGCAAGAAGTCAGCGTCTGAAAAATCAGAACATGACAAATCCAAACCTGACTCTTGTAACACATCTCTACAGAATGAAAAAGATGGACAACTTGTTGGTGCAAATTGGAGAGATCTAGGGCATGCTTATGTGAATAGGTATGTTTCATGTCATCTGTTTCCATTGTGGGATACTACAGTAATCATGACTCGAGGTCCTCTTGCCTACGGTGCCTAGGTGTGCATGGTTTTATGTTTTGGCTTGAATTATAAAAGTTTTCCCTCCTTTTGTCCATGTGCCATTTTTTACAGGAACGAAAGATGGGAGAGGTTCATGGAGTCCGAGCGAGAAAAGGACAATGGAGAATGCCATGGTGGCAGACATGCATCTGACATTATGAACAAACAAATGACAAACCACCGTGGTGGTTGGCGGGGTGCTGGATCCCGTGGCCATCTGAGGAACTTCCGTGGTCCAAGAATGAGTAATGAGTTTGCTGATGAATCTGTTGGTGGCAGGAGGCGTTCATTTGAAGATGAACCTGGGCAAATCCAAGGTCCACATAGGAGGCGTCATTCACCAATGCATGGCCGCCACATGAGAGAGGTGGACATTGACGATTTCTATGGACGAGAGATTCCAGACTCTAGGTTGCTGGCCCGTGGGCAAATAGAAGATTTCCCAGATGACATGATGGACGATAGGTTTTTTATGCCACATTCCCATAGACACCATGGTCAAGGTGATCATGGATTCATCCACAGAGACAGGAGGCATTCGCCTGCACAGAGAAGGGGTGGCCATGTGCATTTCCATCGGGGACGATCACCTGAAGCGAGGCATAGATCACCGCCACTAATGCGAACTGACAGACCATACTTGCCTCATCACCGTCACAACGGAAGCCATGATGAGAGAGGAGCTATGCAGAGAAATGTGAGGAGGTGCGTCATGGAAGGTGATGCCTTTGAGCCACCGCCACATCCTGCTCACCTAGCTGAACTCCATACGGAAGAGGAACTTGCGGGTAGAAGGAAGTATAGGGAACGGAGGGCATATCTTCATTCTCCTGTCAGTGATGAAGACCAGATGCTCTCCTACCACACAGAGGATGACATGGAATTTGCTGAAGGAGGTGGTGGTCCACGGGAGCACGATGGCCGCTTCAGGAACAGGATAGTGCACAACAGGGCAAGAGGAGAACAAGAGGATGGGTACAGGCACCGTGGTGGTCATCAAGGGTGGCGAGACAGTGACTCGAATGACAGATCAAAAAGGAGGAGGTACTGACCTACTCACAGCATAACCGGCTAATGAAAGACGACGTTGGCCTTTGGGTGCACTGACTGATGCATCTGCCAGACATCTCTCAGCCAAACCCAAAACCTTTTTGCCAGCGTCTTCCATTCCATATATTGGCTTGTTTGTTGCATTATTTTCTCAGGTGAACATAGCGCTGCAGCGTGATGCTCCCAGTCACCTGCAGCGTCTAAAACTCTCTCTAAAGTAGCCCTGGATCCTGCTCCTTTACAAGCTGAGCTGCTAGTACATGTGGATGAAGGTGGAGACATTGAAATTTGAGGCCAAGCTGGAAGTGAAATAAGACTCCTCCGGCATGTGCTATTTTTGCCTGGCTGCAACCGAGCAAGGAGGCGAACCTGTCTGGGCAAAAAAGCTACTTTTACATGCATGGGTGCTGGTGGGAACCTTGTATTAAAGACCGGTTTGTCTCTATAATTTGGTTTTGAGTTTGATGGGATCATGGGAGTACAGCTGCTGTGGGACCGTACCCTCCTGGTCTGGTCTAGGTACGTCGTTGCTGTCTGGTTGGATTGGCAGGCCCGACACTCCATGGGTGTACAGCTAGCGGGCTAATATGCACCGAATAAATATGTGTGTTAACTGTTGAGTGTTGTTTTGGCACCGTCGTCCCTTTGGGTGGCCCTAGTCGTGCTGTGGAAAAGGTGAGCCGGGCGTGAAGGCGGCAACTCCACTTGGGTGAAATTTCACATGATCGCTGCGAAGCAGCTGCTGCGTGCTCCAGGGAATCGGCGTGTATTTGTGCTTGGCTCGTTGACGAGCTTTGGTTGGTCGACTGCCGTCTAGTCGTGCTTGACAGCTCGAGTGATTTGGCATCTTCAAAATTCTCTCTTTTTTTTGTGGCCCAGACGTCCAGGCGTTTTTGTGCCACTGTCGACCATCGGGATTCGGGATTGACGCGACCCGTTTGCGAATGAGCGAGCGCGATGAGAATCGATTGGTTTGTCTCTTGGCAAGTCGGTGCTTGACCGGCGTTGCGCTTAGCCGGGCAAGTCGTCGGATGCGCCTAGCAAATCCACACACGCGACCGTGATGCGTGAGACTATTCTTCGTGAAAGAACCATTCAGCAACGCAGCAATTCATACCAACATACTTGCCGCGGACAGCTCTCAACAACAACAGCATCACAAAGCATTGTGCACGATGTGACTGATGAAATGAAATGAAAAGGTGCTAAAACGACTGTTGAAATCAAGCTCTTCTTTCCTCGAATGTCCGACATTTCCCAGTTCTTACAGCACACATATTCCTGCACGGCACAGGCACATCAAGAGGTAAAATTACAAGAAAAGACGCACCCTACCGGAACAAAAAAAACTCGCCATTGTTCACTTCGCCGGCGGCCCCGGCCACGTGCTGATCCGCTCCTTCTCGTACTTGATGAACAGCGCGGCGGCCGCGGCGATGGTGTACGCCTGCAGGAACAGCGTGGCCGTCTGGTGGTACTTCACCAGGGCCTGCCCGGAGCCCAGCTCCACGAGCAGCACCGCGGCCAGCCCCACCGCGGCCAGCGCGCCGTTGAGCCGCTCGCTGTACTCGGTGAAGCCGAACTCGACGGGCGCGCCGAGCGCCGACCGGGGCTCCCGCAGCGGCACGGGCGGGAGCGTCACGGCGTTGGCGGACGCGGACGCCCCGCCGGCCTTCTTCTTGCGCGCGCCGCGCTTCTTGGGCCCCACGCGGGACTTGATCTGTAGGACGCGCTGCTCGAAGTCGTCGTCCGCGGTGGCCGTCTTGGTGGCCGGCTCCTGGTCGGCTGCGGCGGTGTCCTCGCCGGAGGAGGCCGCACGGGGAGGGAACGGCAGCAGGGCGCGATGCCGGAGAGGGCAGCCGAGGGTGGTGGGAGCCAAGGGGCTGGAGAGCGGCGTCGCCATTGCTCCCTTTGGCGCGTGCACGCACCAGCACTTCATGGCGCGGGCGTGAGCGGGGGTCCCTGCAGCTTGCCTCTCGTCTTGGTCTGAGGCTTGCCTCCGCTTTTGGATAGGGTCTTGGTTGGTTGGCTGACGAGTGGCTCCGGTGGCTGCACGGTGCGTTGAAAACTGCCTCATTCAGCGTTGCAGTCGTGTGATGAGATATTTTTTTTCCGTTAGAAAACTCGGGCCAAAATGGTGGGCAAATTTTAAGCACGCTTGTATGCGTCGCTGTCACGTTCACAATTCAGCCCGCTTTATCTTCTGGGCTTCTGCGTTTTTAGCCTTCTGCCCTACAAAATCTGGACATAGACTCGCCCGGGCAAAAATTGCAGTGGGCCTTTAAACCCACCACATTAGCGCGGTTTTATTTTAGTCACCGAGCTGTGAACGCATTGCCATACAATTTTGTGTCGCGCATGTAATATTTCAGAGACATTTCACCTGGAAAAAGAAAACAGAAAAAATATACAAAATTTAGTTTTACGAAACTGTTAGTTAGCGAAATTTTACCAAACTGTTTACCAACAAGACTATGTGAACGTGCAAAGAGGATCCAATTAATGTCCCAAATTCTTGTTTCTTCCTTTTTTTCTCCTCCTGGCTTTTATCTCCTCAAAAAGAGGACGTCACGATGAACATGAGACTAACAACATTACCTTTAAAAAATACTACCATGAGGACGCCACATAGACAGTGTACATCGTTGAATTTTAACCTTAAAAGGTTATTCATGTGATGCACTCAAGTTACTCGAATATTAAAACAACTACTAATCGAACTAAGGGTATGTTTGGATACACCTAACTAAAGTTAGTTGGCTAAAATTTTAGGGCAAAGACTTCTTTCCGTACGTCCGTTTTTTACAGAGACCGCACGGTCGCGGACTCATTCACGGGTCTGCCGCACCCATCGTCTTCCACCTCCGTTCCCTCCCTCCTCGCGCGCCCGCAGCCCCACGCGACCTCAACTCCTTCCCGACGACGACCTCCTCCGGCGAGCCCCGAGCCCGAGCACCACCGCATCCCCGTGCCCGCTCCCCATCATCTCCCTGAGGCAGCCATGGAGGATCCGTCGGATCCAGCCCCGGCCATGGCGGATCCGGCGAGGTGGGTGTTCTCCTCCGCGTTAGAGTTCCGGCGAGCTCTCCCTCCCTCCTTCTCAAATCCTGGCGGGCTTAGAAGGAAAGGATGTTTAGGGAGGAAGGTCGGCCAGGCGGTGGGGATGTCGGCGGGCGGTTTAGGGGGCCTGGCGTCAATGGATGGTGGCCGGGCCAGGTTGGGGCGGGGGCGCCATGGCTAAGGCGGAGGCGGGAAGGGAGGCGTCGCGGCGAGCTAGGGTTTCGCTGGAGCTCCATGGCCGCGGTGGGCGGCGGCGGGCGCAATAGGGCCAGAGTCTGAGGAAGAAGAAGCTCTTTTTTTTAGCTGGGAGGAAGAAAGATTGCGTGCGCGTGTTAGTCGCGTCCAAATTTTAGAGCTAAAATTTAGCCATCATATAATATGAGCCTTATGATTTATTTGATTTATTAATTACACTAAAAAATGGGCCATGCCAAAATTAAGTACAACAATAAGTTGTTCTATTGTCTTCTTCACACTTTTTTTATTTGATCTGTGAAATAGTATGGGTTGATCTATTATCACATCATTACTCACAATCTAATAATTAGTATTAGTCTTCTCACATTTTTTGTTTGGTTTGAGGAGAAATGGGTTGATCTGATATCGGCTCATTATTCACAACCTAATAATTAGTATTAGTATGAAAAATATAGACATTCTATCAAATTTAAGGAATAAACTCATGGTCCTCATCTAGTACGGAATGATTCCTATTTTCCTCAAACCCAACAGCCCAAATAATCTGGTCCCACATACTAATACAACCGAAAGCTATTAATTTCAAGAATTGAGCCATATTGTATTCAAAGTTTGCTAACAAAGGGGCCGCTATATTCAAAGGAATTCTATTGCAGTATTAGTACGACTGGAAATCCCCGGCGCCCTTTTCTAATTCCTGAGGCGGCAGCGGCACAATGGGCATGCTTGTTCAGCCTTCCAAGTTCCAACATCCTCATCACTCCGTGCTGCATCATCCAGTTTGATTGGATAAGTCGGGTCAGAAGAACTGATGGAATGGAGTTTCTTCACCATAATCTCCACCTGGTAATCAAGACAGGCATCATTCTCATCAGTCAGCAGCCAAGAGACAAGCCAAACGCACCATCAAGGCATCGATTAGCAATGAGGGGAACAAATTCCAGCTAGCTAGGTATCTTGTGACACTACACGGTATCTTGTGAGTGTGCAAACGGAGGCGGGCAAACGAGACCAATAAAATTATTTGCAACGATGCAGAGAAATCTGGGAACTTGCATACCTGTTGGGTGCTCTTGGAGAGGGAGACAACGCCGTCGACAATTACGAGAGATTGCCTGGGAGCGTAGTGGCGAAACGAACCATCCGCGTGGTGATCCCCGCGAAGGCGCCGGCGACGACAACACAGCGCTCGGTGCTAAGGTTGTGGCGGTGCAGCACTAGGACGGCCATCGTATTGCTGACCGGCCGGATCGCCCGTACCGTGCCGAAGAAAACAACAGATCTGCCCACCACCGCGGCATCGCCGAGGTCGCCTTCTTTTGTCAACGACCCTGCGGGCACCTCCGAGAAGAGGACCTGGCCGTAGTTCGACGCAAAGGGGTCCCGTGGCTGTGGCTGCTTCTTTGCCCTTTTGCGGCCGCTGACGTGGTTCTTTTGGATGACGGCGCCGGAGGCAGCCGGGGTGCCCTCGTGTTCCCTTGCCATGAGAGACATTTGGGGCTTTTGGGTCCGATTGTCCTATTTTATGATGATATGATGAATCGTGATCCGAGTCGAATTTCTAAATCCAATACGTGGAAACCGAACAGACCAAGTCGTCGGTATAATCATATAACAGGATTACGTGACAATAGTCCTGTTTAGTTCTCATCTTCTAAATTTTACTGGACTAAGACTCATCGCAGTTGGTACTGCATATCGGATAATGGAGTGGTTTTTGTCAGAAATAACGCCGCACCGCTGTACTAGGACGCACACGCTATGCATGCGAGCTCGCGCAAAGACGCTACATACAGCGAAGGGTAAAGTGTCTGTTGTATGTGCCTGTCATCCTCGTTTTATGTGAAGCTATTATTTTAACGAACTAAAAATGTTATAATTCATGAAACAAAAAAATAAATTAAATTTCGATTACACCATTAAATTTGTTTCAATAAATCCTACAAAATAAGATCTCACATGAATATATTTAGATAAAGTGACAAGTGGACCCTAATGTTGGTAGTTGGTATAATGTATGAGATATAGAGGATGATGAGTGCGGAAGAAACGTGTATAGAGGAGAGAATCTTGATGACTAGGACTGATAGATGATAGATTTAGAGGAACAACAGTTCGGACAGTCTAAATTTTAGTCGCTTTAGGACTAAAGTACCAAACAAACTAATAACTAAAAATTGACTAAAAACACTTTAGTTCCACTAATCACTCAAGAAGTATTAAAAGGTGACTAAAATATTTTAGTCCACTAAAGTTTAGGAGGTGGAAACCAATAAGGCCCATTGATTTTTTTACTCAACCTAGAAGGGCATTCCAAATGGAGGAATTTAATCTGAGCTTCATTAGTAGAGAAAAGACTTTTAGTTCATATCTTTAGTCTGGTCTGCATCTTTAGTCTCAGCTCTGTTGGGAGACAAGACATTAATATAAGCATTAATCTGGATTTTAAATTTCACAAGCTCCGAAAGCCTTTTTATCCTGGTCGATAACATAAACCGGGACTAAAATCCATACTTTAATCCAGGTCGATATTATCACCCGGACTAAAGACTATCTAACCTTTAATCTTAGTTGTTGTCATGAACCATAATTGAAGGGTGATCTTTTAGTCCTAGTTGTTGTCACAAACTGAGATTAAAGGTCTTCCACGAGTGTATTTAAAAGGAGAGTATGTAGAACTTTGTCACATGTGTTCTACAGTTGAGTTGGTAAAAGCTAGACGTGTGTATAGAGGTCTAGGGTGTGTTTGAATGTCTCGCACTGCAAAAGAGTTCCCTCGGAATTTATATTATTATTTTGCTTTAAGGAGGGCTTTAGTCTAATAACCAGGACCTTTAGTCTCGGATCCGCATTCTGATTGAACAACCGGGACTAAAGCCCGTTGCCAACCGGGAGTAAATATCGATTGTCTACTAGTGGTTTGAACTCAACCGGAGCTTTGAGTGTTTCAATTTATGTTTTGCTAGTAGAACTTGTAATGGATTAGCTCATGAGTGTGCTAGGGTAGCTTCTCATGAAAACTTAGTGGAAGAGTGGCTTATAACTCCACCCGACTTAGGAGTTATCATCGATATTGGTTGTAACACTGCTCATGATTTAATATAAAGCTCTAGTTACTCTAGAAAAACTAGCAAGGACGTTGTCAATCTCTTTAATACTTCATTTGGACGTAGATAGTGGAACTAGAATTGAATTGGGTTTTAATACCAAAACAACCATGGTATTAAAATAACCCCAATCCAAAATTATTGTTTATATGACCATTGAATTGCCTTTTAAAATCCTAGCAAGCAACTCAAATTCGTTTAAGTTTGTATGCAAAAAGCATGGAATTGAAAACACTGGGAGCTTGACCGGCCATGGGGAAGAAGGGGGGACGCCGATTGGGGAGCTCGATCGGCCACGGAGAATCTTGGCAGCCAACATACGATGGGAAGAAAAAAAGCGTTGATGGGGGAGTTTGATGAGCCATGGCAAATCTCGGGCGCTGGCCTCACACGAGCTCGCATCGCCACCTGCTCAATAGTCCATGGTGAATCTCGACACGTAGTAGATGTCTTACGCACACTCGCACCATTGCTTGTTGTCTGCCTTGCGCGAGCACACATCGCATGCCCAACCCGACAGGGGAGAAGAGGCCCGCCCAACTGCCCCCATAGGGAAAAGAGGCCTGCCGGCCATGGTGAGGGAGAAGAGGCCCGCCCAGCACGACGGGAAAGAAGGTGTGAGCTCATCTCCAATCCCCCCCCCCCCCCCCCAATTCGGAGGGTTATGACTCTGTATTGCGGGTGAGGGGCGTTGGTTTAGAGAATACCTCTTTGACATTGAAATTGATTTTCAATTCCAAACTCTAAGCCATCCAAATAGGGACATTTGGTGATATCCAATACCAATGCAAATTCCTAAGCCTCAATGTCTACGTCCAAACGTAGCCAAGATTTCACCTATTTAGCTATACACTCTAATAAGTTAAACCCCACTAGATGTTCTATCTCTTCATACAAATTGCCTACATCATTCCTCACTAAATGCTCTATTAACTTGCAATTTTTTTAATGCATGCTTTCCATAGCATCTCTGATTAATTACAAAGTTATCTGTATTATCTCATTATGTGCAATACTTTAGTTTTTTAGTCTATCAGCATAAAATTCATCTACATATATTATTTGTTTCACTATCCTATTCTTTAAAGTGTGATCTAATATTGTATCAACTTTTTATTCTATTAGCTTACTGGTTTTTACGGTATCTGATGCAATAAAAATAACATGTGAACCAAACTCATTTATATATATATTTAGATCGGCAGATTCTCTTCGTGCAAATTTGAAACACCTTCCGCGAGAACAATAACAGGGAACCACCATCATCATCATATAAATATTGTCGAGTTACAGTTTGAACTTGCCACGAAAACTTACAACTTACAAGCAAATGTACACGCGATAAAAAAACTCGAGGAACATACAGCCCCGCCCGTGCATACCGATGGCACCGGCCAGCACGAGAAGAAAACAAGGCAGGAAGGATGCGGAACCGCTAGCTCACCGTCTCTTGTTCCTGCTCCCGAGCAGCAGCGAGATGTAGAAGAGGATGCGGAAGAGGAAGCCCCAGGCGACGGTGATCCAGAGGCAGTCCCACTTGGTGAGGTCCGTCACGGCCTGCTGCGCCAGGAAGTCTGGCCCCGTCGTGATGCAGGTGGCCGTGCCGATCTCCACGCCCAGCGACTGGCTCATGGCGTTGAGCACCCGCACCTTGAGCACCCCGGGAAGCGCCGCCAGCGGCGTGTTGTCGAACATCTGCACGCCCCGCACGAAGCACCGCGTCGGGTCGCTGAACTCGTTCTGCATCACCGCCTCGTACGGGTACTTGACCAGCGACAGGTAGTGGAACCAGAGCCAGTACTTCGGGATGCGGTCCCGGTTGATGAAGAATCCGCTGAAGAGGAGGAAGTAGGCCAGCGTGGACACCACCACGGGGAAGCCCAGCATCACGTTCGTCACCACGCCGGAGAGGAACGTCGCGAACCCGGATCCCGCCCAGAAGGAGGCCAGCACGATGGCCACGAAGAAGAAGAAGCCGTGGGCGCCGCCGGCCAGGCCCACGGCGAAGAACGTGGTGATCGCGAACGCGAAGGAGAGCACGATGAGCGACGGGAAGCCGACGATGGTGTGGGAGAGCACGTAGGAGGACCGCCGGTACGCGTTGTAGGCCGTCTCCCGGAGGAAGATGTAGCGCTCGTTGAGGAACACGGGGAGCGAGTCGGAGCAGGTGTAGAACATGGTGGACATGGCGATGGCGAAGAAGCCCAGCCGCTCCTCCACTCCCTTGGGGGAGTCGTCCAGGCGCCAGAAGATGGTCGCCAGGATGAACCCCGTCACCATCACGGCCGCGAGGCGGATGATGAAGATCTCCGGCGTGCGCTTCGTGCTGAGGAACGCGCGGCGGGTGAGCACGCCCATCTCCACCCAGAACGGGTTCGCGAACTTGGACACCGCCGCCGGCGCCGCCGACGACACGGACCCGTCGGTCGCGCCGGACACGAGCTTCCCGCGAGAGATGCTGGCGCTGATAGCCTCTTTCAGGGACAGCGACGGCTTCCCGCCGTGGTGCTTCGCCTGCTTGGGAGCCATGCGCGTCTGCCACTTCTTGTTGTGCTCCACGAGGTCCCTGGCCCCGTCCGGCATGGTCTCCAGCTCCCTGATGAGGTCCAGCGCGAACTCCGTGGGGTTCTCGTTGGCAGGGATGGGCTTGCCGAAGTCGCTGAAGAAGGACGGCAGCGCGCGTGGCGGGCCGTAGTACACCGTCTGGCCACGGGAGAGGATGAGGAGGCGGTCGAGGAGGCCCAGGATGCGGTAGCTGGGCTGGTGGATGGACATGACCACCACGCTGCCGCTCTGCGCGATGCGCTGGAGCACCTTGACCACCATGAAGGCGCTGGTGGAGTCGAGCCCGGAGGTGGGCTCGTCGAGGAACAGGACGATGGGGTCGTGGATGATGTCCACGCCGATGGACACGCGGCGGCGCTCCCCGCCGGACACGCCGCGGTGGCCCTCGTCGCCGATGATGGTGTTGGCCGCGTTGCGCAGGCCGAGCTGGTCGATGAGCGCCTGCACGCGCTTCTTCTTCTCCTTGGTCGGCAGAGAGCGGGGCAGGCGGAACTCGGCGGCGAACATGAGCGTCTCCTCCACCGTGAGCATCGGGTACAGGAGGTCGTCCTGCATGACGTACGCGGAGATGACCTTGAGCAGGTTGCCGTCGAGCGACTCGCCGTTGAGCGTGACGGAGCCGCGGAGGCTCTCCTTGACGATGCGGTTGGCGAGCGCGTCGATGAGCGTGCTCTTGCCGGAGCCGCTGGCGCCGAGCACCGCCATGATCTCGCCCTCCCGTGCCTCGCCGGAGATATTGTCCAGCAGCGTCTTCATCCGGGGCACCACCTCGGGCTCCCCGCCGGCCCCGCGGCAGAACGGCAGGCACGGTCCCTTCTTCCGCTGCTTCACGCTGTACGTGAGGTCCGTGAACTTGAGCACGAACGGCAGGAGCGACCCGTCGCTGCTGCCGCGGTGCATGCGCTCGCTCAGGTCGCTGCCGGTGGACCCAGGCATGGAGCCGCCCAGCTCGATGGTGTAGTGCGAGTGCGTGGGCGAGGACGTGGGGGACGAGTCGTCGCTGCGCGCCTCGTTGACGCGCCTCAGAAGCTGCGCGAGCGTGAACGACGACTGCTTCGCCGGCGGTGACGGCTGCGGCTGCATGAGCAGGCCGCTGTGGTGCGGCGGCTGGTCGTGGTGGTGCATGTGCAGGTGGCCGTTCCGCGGGATGTCTCCGGCCTCCTCCATCAGCGACGACCTCCGGTCAAAGAATGACAGCTTGTCGACGAACCGCGACATGGCGCCGCGCTCAACACGTCGCTCCTCCCCTCCCCCTCACCGCCGGCCGGCACGGCACCCCACCTCGCTGCTGCCTGCCGCGGCGAGCGAATGTGAAAGAGAGAGATAGAGAGGCGGGTTCTCGATCGGCGTTGGCTTGGACTCTGAGGCTCTGAGCATCACACGAGTAACCATTCTTATAACTCCTCACTAGAGCAGTCAAAAGCGGCGCTAGGTTGGTGAAGGGGAGATTGGCTGCTCGCGGCCCCGCTCTGTTTTTTTTTTCTTGCTGTTAGTTGGAATCGGTTAAGTTGCCGCGGCCATGGATGTGGCGAACCAAGGAGGACACGGAGGGGTTAGCTTGGGTTTAGGAGAGGGGGGGTCAAGGCGGTGGGTGCGGTGGGTGGAGCTCCCTTCGCCCTCACCGTGCGCGCAAGTTTTGGCGCGCGAGGTGGTTAAGCGCCCCTCAGCCAAAGTTCACCAAATGGGCAGCTAACAACAGCGTAGCAGAGCACCGGACTACGCGCAAAAGTATGCCAAAGAACGCATGGAGGGTTGGGGGAGGAGGTGGTGGTGTGAGATGTTGGCCAAAGTCAAGAAATGTCGTAGGGGCAAAAACAAATTGTAATCGCTCGCTTTTGGACGGAGCAGCACATCATTGGGTTATTACATTGTGAACAACCCGCCTTTTAATCAGGATTGATTCTTCAATAACTCATTATTATCTCTGTCATATATATACAAGAAATTAAAGGATTGTTTCGGTTGTGCTAACTCGTTTCTGTATGTAGCTGGGGGCATACGCTTGTACATATATGATATTGGGATATTACTTTGTACATTGAGTTAATTTGTGAGTCTCAGAATCAGATCACACAGTTATGTTAATTATTACTTATACTACGTGACGTGCACCTTAATTATCCAAAGTTTACAGAATTCTGAAATTGACTCACTTGTCCCTTTTATAAACAGAGCTGTTAGGTCTTAGGTGCAAGCTGCCTTGCATGTCGATGACTTGTTTAACCTAGTATACACTCCACGTATGGGCTGCCGCTTTTTGGAAAGAGAAATCGCGGTCCACCAAGTTTGCAAGTCTAGTTTCTTGTTGCAGCGGTGAAGGAGCGCGCGGTCACGACTCACGCGGCACGTTTGATAGCCTCGCACTACTCTTTTCTCTGTGTAGTACGTGGGCTGGGAGCGGACGGCGGAGCGGGCCGGGAGGTGGTGAACAAATCGCCATCTACCTATCCGTATCTCAACGCCCAAGGTCTTACTGTTACCTGCAGTATTACTACGCTGTTTTGGTCAGGGCACTGACCGAATAGGTCGCTTTTAGTCTTTTCTCACGCCCGATGCGCGTAGAAAATTTCGGGCTTTCAGTGCGCAGGTAAAAAATGCAGTTTCGGGTGAAAAATAGAATGTGATGGAATCAAATGCATGCGGCTTTATGGGATAACTTTGGAACAGCCGGTTACGATCATAGTCTGACCAACACTAGCTCCTTGTGAAAAAGATTGGTCCGACCAACACTTATTCTAACCAAGTCAACCATAAGTTGACCACCACAATCTGCTTTGCGGTTTTCAAGAGCTCTTTTAAAATTCCGAGTCTTCCTCAGATCAGATCAGTTTCAGACTTTCATTGAGAAGTTTCATGACATAGTTTTCAAGATTGGCATGTCCGTTTTTATGTTGATGATTGTGACAACATGTTTCATCTAGATAAAACTCTATGAAACTCTATATCCCTTTCTTCGTAATTAACCAAGTCATCAAATTTCTTGATATGTCACAATATTTAATGTAAATAGAATCTAGGTAGATCCCACTAAGACTCGCCTAAGGAGCTAAGAGCATTTCCAGCGGTAGGAGAAAATCTCAACCCAACACTAGTTATGGGGGAGCTATATATTTTTGTTTTTAGGGTTTTAAAAAAGGCTTTATCTTCAGCGGAATAAGAAAATCTCACCCCAATATCTCCTTTGACATACGAGGACAATTTGTCATTCATAACACCCTTTCTTCTATTTCACTCTCGTTCTCCCCGACCTCCAAACGTTGCATCTCTTTCGCCGCCACTCCCCCCTTCCTACGCTCCTCCTCGGCCGCCTCTCCTCTGCCGTCGCTGCCCCATTTGTTAGGCATGTCGCCAAGCCCATAGGTGACTCGGAAGATGCCAAGTGCATGCTACCGTTTTGTATTGGGGCCAAGTCTAGGTCCCTTGTCTTCGAAGAGGGAGGGGGGGGGGGGGGGCTAGATTTTAAGCGTCCAGCAAAAATTTTTGCTCATTGGGGTTGAGCTTAAGGCACTGCTTGAGCTCTTAAATCCCTCAAATTATAGTTTTTTCTCACTGGGGCTAGAAATTGAGGAATTATTGGAGATGCTCTAAAGACGGCACTAGGATTTCTATTTAAAGCTTATAATATAGTGTAAGTTTTTTTTCTCGACCACACAAAAGATTTATGTGTCTTTGTATTAAGGCAGAGGAAAAATTTAATACAACACACTTTCAGTGTGCCCTAGATAACAGTGTAAGTAATAACATATTTGATAAACGTATGTGTGGTTTTAGCACATCTTCAAGATTCTAGTTTAACTGTGGCTTTCTCTGGTGAATATTCTTTCTCAGAGTGAATCGCGGGATTTTCTCTGGTGAAGCTGGTGCTTTCGGAGTGTTTGTTTGGCCAAGTGGAGAAGCTGGAGCAGGACTGCAACCGTGAAGTGCAGCAGCAGGGGCCCGGACCCAAGGTATGGTGGGCCGGAAACCGACCAATGCCAAAACCCCTTTCAGCCCGTGCCAACAAGCGACAGCCCATCTCAAACCTCTCCTCTCCGACTCCCGTCCGACCACCCCCCACCAAAAGCCTCAAGCCCCCAACGCCACCAGCTCTTTCTCACTTCCCGCCGGAGCGCTCTGCTCTTCCGCCGCTCCATCACCGCCTCCCAATCCCATGGGCGACCCGCACCTCCTCTCCTCCGCCCACCCCACGTCCGCCGCCTCCGCCTCCTCCTCCTCGTCGTCTCGAAAACACCCTGCCTCCATCGACGAGCGCCTCGCCGCTTCCGATCCATCCCCGTCCTTCGCCAAGCGTCCTAGGGTTGCGGCGGAGCCGCCCGCTTCCGGCGGATGCGTTCCGTACGTCGAGGCGGATGTACGAGCTCTTGTCTCCATGGCCGGAGGAATTTACCCGCTGGCGCGGGCAGAGGCGCTCCGTGGACTCACCGCGGTCCTCGAGAAGGTCGACCCTAGCAGCTGTGTCAGCGCAGCGATCACGGATTGCTGCTACAAATGCGCGATGGAGCTCATGAGGGACGACGACAACGGCGTCAGATTAGCCGTTGTGCGATTGGTGAGGTTTTGTCGTTTCGTTAAAATGTTTTGTTGCACTTGGATGCCTCGGTGAGGTTAATTAGTTGGCTTAAATATGAGATATTGAGGAAATCTCCTGATCCCCATGGATAGGTAGACGCGTGTGCTCGAAATTTTTCAGCGAGGTTGGATTTTGATGCCAATGGCTATGGTGACCTGATGGACATGATTTTTCTACAGGTATGGTTCGCACACTTTGTGCTGCAGTTGGTATTACAGGTTTATAGTACAGTAGAATTGAATGGCTGTAAAAATAAGCACTCTCTAATAAGAATGCATTTACATGGTTTTGTGTTCCGACTGCATTTGTATTTGCTTATACTCCCTCCGTGCTATAAAGAAAGACATTATAAGATTTGTAGCAAAAATTAAGGGCATGTTTGGATCCCTTGGCAAATGACAAATGACAAATGACAAATAAAGTTGATAAATCTTTTGCCAATTCCTAGTGTTTGGATCCCTTGGCAAATGACAAATGGCAAATGACAAATGACACATATAAAGACAATTATACCCCTAATAATTAAACTCTCATTCACATGTCATGCATAGGAGGGAGGGATATGAGTGGAATAATTTTCTATTTGCCTTTATTTGCCACTCCAAAGTGGCAAATGGCAAATGGTAAATTTTTGCTCTTTTGCCATTTTTTGCCTTCATGTTTGGATCCATTTGCCAAAAAGTAGCAATTCTTTTGCTCTTTTGCCAATTTGCCAAGGGGATCCAAACACCCCCTAAGGACCAAACAAACTGACTTGGATACCCCTCAAAAGTACCGGTGGACAATGATGGACAGTGCTGAACAGTGTCAAACAGTCTACAGAGTCTTTCTTTCTGGGAGAAATTTTAATGCTATAAGGTTTTTGTGAGACAGGAGTAAGACATATTTTCCACTGCTTACCATTAGATTCATATCAGCAGAGATCCTTGTGATAGTATAAGGAGAAAGTATTGATCCTGAAATAATGTTTAATATCGAAGTACTTTCTTTTATAGTGTTAAAATAAATTTATCTGTATTTTTTCTTAACAAAATATACATACATTTGATCTGTAAATAGCATGCTTTGTTTCACTGTAATGCTTATGCTTCCTCTTTCTTCTCTACTCAGCTAAGTTCCATGGCTAGGGACATGTGCACACAAGTGAGAATGGAAGCATTCACTGCCCTTGGTAAAATGCAACGAGTTTCTGAGGGTGTTCTGGTACAGTCGCTGTATAAGAAGGTCATAAAAACTGACAGTATGGATGTTTCTATCATCAACGGGCAAAAATTACCTCCTAAACTTAAGATTCCCTGTGCTGCTGGGATTTTTTCCCATGGAATTGAAGACGAGTTTTACCAGGTTCTGTCATTCTCAGTATTGTTTCCACTAAAATTGCCATATTTTTATTTTATTTTATTTTATTGTTGTTTCCACATTACAGGTGAGAAGAACTGCTTGCAAATCATTAGGAGCACTGGCAAAGTTTTCTACTCAGTACACAGAGAAGGCCTTGGACTTGTTGATGGACATGATGAATGATGATATGGAAGCAGTTAGGCTGCAGACTTTGGAAGCACTATTTCATATGGCAACATATGGATGTTTGAGTCTGCAGGAGAAGCACATGCATATGGTATTACTTATATGAACATAGTTTGCCAAGTAATCAGCATATATTAATTAATTGACCATTCCTTAGGCACCACATGCCACATGTTAGTCCTATGCCACTCTTTTTAATTCATAGCTACTCCCTCCCTTCCAAATTATAAGACATTTTGGCTTTTGTAGATACATTGTTTTTATTATGTACCTAGACATAGTGTATATCTAAGTGCATAGCGAAAGCTATGAATTTAGGAAAGCCAAAACGTTTTATAATTTAGAACGGTGGTAGCAGTTATTTTTTCTTACTCTGTTTATAAGATATGCCTTTCAATGATATCACAGGTTGTTGGATAGAATGGAGATTTTTTTCCTCAAATGTGCAGGAGAGCTGCGTATCAGGATATATTTTTTTATATCCTCAGCTTATCACACAGCCTTATTATTCTGAAATTTTTTGTTGCAATTGTAGGAAAGTCTTTTGTAGCCACTAGCCAGAGTTCCTCAAGCCAGTACCAGTGTATTGAAGAAAGAGTACTGGCGCAGATATTATTCAGAGGAATCTTAGCTGATAGTTATCTGCACCGTTGAATGTATGATTTTCAAGGGAACAATATTCGACCATAAACATATATGCAATGATAATGGACTTGGCCAGAATCTGAAACATTCATGAAAATATAATTTTGGATCAAAACAGTTCAGTTTTGTATAGTTTCTAAAGTGGTGGGTCCATATTTTTCGTTTCTTGTGCATTTTACTGTCACAAAGCAACCTTAGCTCCAGCTTTGAAGTAAAAGAAAAGCATGAATCAAAAGATCAAGTAGGTTCAAGTCCTGTTTTTGTTGAAAGTCCTATCTCTGGAGTCGGAATGACTTATAATTGGATTGTCCTTTTTTAAAAGTACCTTCCAAATAATCTAGACATATCTTTGCTATTGATCTTGCTAAATGCTAGTAAAATTCTCCAACCTTATGTATGTAATTGTCTTTGTAGTTTCTAGGATTGCTGGTTGATGCCAATGCCTTAATTCGAGATGCAGCGCGCAAGATCCTTGGGTTAGTCAACATGCCAAAACTTCAAATATTCAAATCTGCAGTTGATAGTCTTATTACAAGTTTGGAGAAATATCCAGAGGTATCTTGGTGCCACATCTTTGCTGAAAAACAATCATCGCAGTTTTTCAGATCTCTTAAATTCATGTTATGCGTCAGCAACTCAGCATGTAATATATTCACTCTTTCATGGTTTAACTGGATTTATTTATTTCATGCAGGAACAGGATATATATGGTATCCTGTTTTCCATTGGTAAGAATCATGGGAGCTTTTCAGCTAACATAGCTAAACATTTGGCCAAAGAGGTATTCTGAATTTCCAACTTCCATCTGTATTTACAAGCATGCCATCTGAGAATAATGCTGCTAGTTGTACGGTTGTACCTCTCTCTATACTTCAATTTGCTATGTCATTCAGTAACCACTGTCTAGTTAGATGCACCAATATCTGTGTTTGGTATCTACAAGCCATCATATCTTTTGCACTCTTTTCTATAAGGTCTGTTTTCTTATGTTATTTTATCTGCATATCATAGATCACTATGGCATCTGATGGAGAGCTTATCTTGGACAAACCAAGGGTCAAAGCATTGTTAATAGTGTCTATTTCAGCACCTTTTTCTGATGATAAGCACAAGAAGCTGAACATACCTTCGATTATCTTTTCACATGCAATTCCTCTACTGGAAAAGGTCTCGTGTGCACTAGGAGAGGTTAATCAGGATTCACTCTTATCTTACTTGTGTCATAATGGTGGAATGCCATTTTGGGAAAACAGATCAGTATCTGCAGAGTTTGGAGAATCTGAAAGCTGCAATGTTGAAACAGTGGAAATTGGTGCCCATGTAGAAAATACTGCAAAGGAAACAAAGTGTCTAGATGAAGTTCTGGTAGTGCAATCCATGAAATCCATACTAGAAATAGTTGAAGGAGCCTGGACTATGAGAATACCATGCAATATTTGTGAAGTTCGGACTATTTTGAGGTACTAATTTTTTTCTCGAAAACTTTTGAGGTACTAATGACTCCTTTTCCTTTTGCACACAACCAAACTAGTCTATATTAGTACTTGAGTGCATATCCAGTATTACTGTTTAGTCCCAAATTTTGCATGATGGTCGATGACAAAATGCTATATCCATCCATATTTTTTGTGGAATTTTTTATGCACTTGGGTCTGCAACCTTGTGTTGGTAACACTGCAACCCAGGGTAACAATGGATATATTCTCTATATAGTCTATCTTGTGAAATATCTTTTAAATTTATTTTTTCTTGATTGTAGAACATGCAAAGAAGAGCTAAGATTCTTGGCAGAAAATTCTTCTGGGTCAATTGGTGCATTCTTGAGCTTTCTGAGTGAGTATCTTGATGCAATATTGTTCATTGTTGAGACATGGCAGTTGATTCAGTTGGACAATCCTTATACTTTTGGCCTAACGTCACTTGATATTTTACTGGAGAAGTTGGATATGTCTGTAAGAAGGATGGAATACTGTTATGTTGGATTAAATAGAGTATTGGAGGTCCAAGTGTTGGAGCTTTCTTTGATAGCTCATTTATTTAGACTGTCAAAGTTTGCAGTTTGTTCCAAGGTAGTTCTGGGTAGGTTGCTTTGGGTAATTAATCGCTTAGAGGATCTGTGTGCTGATGGGTCCTGTGAACTGTCTGACTTCAGTAGAGAAATTAAGAAGGCATGTGATACCAACCCTACTGGCGATAATCTGATTGGCAGCATTAGCAATTTGTTTCCACTGTTCCGTCTAAAACCAACAACAGACTTTGGAATGCTTAAAGGGATAAATGCAGTGTTGCGAGTCTGTGATAATGATTCTGAAAACCCATTACAATACATTTGTGGATTACCAGTGGGTGTTAGTTTTAAAATATCTCTGTGGAACGTATCTGGTCATCATAGATTGTGGCTCCGCATGACTATTGGTGAATCTATGCAACATACCTTCCTAGAATTTTCTCATTTTGGAGGCAATGATGACATGAAGAGTGGCTCTATGGTTGTTCCTCTGTATGTTACTCCAAAGGCATGTTCATTTGTGCTTCGGGTATGTCTGGTAATGGAATGTCCATCTGCAGGGATCAGCACCCACCAGGGAGGACATGGAGGACCGAGTAATTGTGTGGTTCAATTCTCTGATGAACTGAGTGTTTATTTTGTTAGTGCTGACCAAAGGTGATGATTAAAATAAGTGATCATATGCTCTCCATGCTCATCGTCTTACAGACATTTGCTTGAGTGGACATTCTTGATCCAGGTCTCTTCTGAGGGAAAGGGTTCAGTTGTGCTGACATTTTTGTAGCTATTGCAAAAGCCTCTTTTGAGGAAAAGGGTTCAGTTTATAGCAAAAGCAAAGCAGATGGGCTGCATAGTGTTGAGGTGCAAGTGGTTTGTAACCTGGCTGAAGCACTTTGAGCTATTTAGGAGTTACAGCTTCGGACAGAAGGTGAAGCTGACGAAGTGACGATGGAGAAGGTGTAGCGTGGGGTGAAGCTGACGATGGAGATGGAAAGTGCAGCGGACCACGCAGCGCGGGTCGTGTTTAGTGGATGGTGTGTGTGTGTGTGTGTGTGTGTGTGTGTGTGTGTGTGTGTGTATGTGTGTGTGTGTGTGTTTTGTCACCAATTTGTGTGGCATTGCCTGCGGTGAGGAGTCTAGGATGAGAAACTGCTGGATCAGAAATTCGAAATTCTACAGTACAGTTGATGATATATGGAATTAATTTCGTTATTAGGTTTTAATTTGTGCAGTTTACTGATGATAAGTTAGCTAAGTTTAGTCGCCTAGCAGCTAAATTTATCTAGCCAATGTTTAGTCGGTGGATCAAACGGACACCTAGAGAGACGTTTTGGTCACTTTGAGACGGCAGTGTTTGATTGAGCTCCACATGCTCCTTCTAGACTAGCTGGGGAATGGGGAAGCTGGCGAATTGGGAAAAACGGTTTCTAGTGTAGCTAGTTTTTTTTTGGGAGAAGGTTATTGAACAGTGCCGTGAGCAGTGAATATCCAACAAACGGGACTGTCTAAGATGGGGAAAAAATCAACGAGAACGATCCCCGTAGAAGTAGAACGGCCGAGAGATTCACAAGACGTGTTCATGCGCATGCGCATGCGCTGAGAAGGAGACGCGTGACCCGCTTCTCATCGACCACGGCCATCCACCATCCCTATATTCCTCTTTGACTTTACCTAAACCTTCAGTTCCTGGACAATATTACCTTCACCGGCGGCGGCCATCAGGCTCTCCGCTGCACGATCACGACTTCTTTCGTATGCATGGCGGAATAAGAAGTCGTCCTTCACCTCAAGAAGGTACCTCGAACGAATCGCCTTCGCGAACTCGGCCTCGGACTCCGGACTGTCGAACGGCAGCCCGGTCTTCACCGGCCAAACCTCCGCGTGATCGGGCTCTGCTTCCGGTTCCGGTCGCGTCGTCGTCGTCGTCTCCAGCATCTCACTCTCACTCTCGTCGTCCTCCGCCTCCTCCTCTTCCTCCCTTTGAAAGGGACAGTAGTCCCTGAGGTACCTCAGGCGGCGCGAGCAGGCCGCCTTCCTCTCCGTCCAGCAGGCGACAAGGTCACGGTCGTCGACCTGCGCGGCGCTGTCCGTTCGACTACTCTTCTCGGCGATGACGACGGACATCAGGAACGCGACGGTCATGTCCGCGCCCGAGTGCGCAAAGCTCGTGGGCGGCTCGCCCAGCACTCCAGTCGGAAACCACGGCTCCACGTCCACCGGCGGCGCGGCGCTGATCTCCTGCGGAGGCAGGTCGAAGCGGACCCTGAGGCCTTTCCTCTTACGTCGGCCGTCGACGGCCACGGCGTCCGGCGGTGCGCCATCCTTGCTAGGGCGGCTCCTGTCACTCTGCTGCAAAACCTGTGCACCTGCTTCTCGCCGCGGCGGCGCCTGCTGCTGCTCCGGGACCTTTGGCTCCGGCGCCTGCGCCCTCTGCTTTTTAACAACGTCCACGTCGCACGGCTCCTCCTCCTCGCTCACCGACCAGATCCGCGGCGGCCTCGCCGTCGCCAGAATCTTCTGCTTGATCTCGCCGGTCCACCGCCGCCGTCGCCGCTTCTCACTTCCATGCGCATTCTCCTTGGCCGCCGGGACAGGAACGTCAGCGTCAGCGACAGGCCTGAAGCATGTCAGCATAAGGAGCCCGTGCGGTGCCATTGACATCAGCAACCCGATCGCCTGCTCAACGAGTTTCCCAAATCTTGTGGGTACGTGGGTGCACGGTGCACCTTGGTTTATACGTACGGTGCCCGAGACAAATCTTAATCAAATCTAATATAATTTCATTACGAGTAGAAGTTCAGTATCTAATGCACGAGGCAAATCCGAACTTACGTTGAACAAAAAAATTTGCCATAAACCGTGTCGGTTTTCCCTTACTTTATTTATAGGATGATTAAGGGTTCTGATCGAATCTAATTTGATTTTCTTATGAGAAATTTGGTATCTAATGCATGGGGCAAATTTGAACTAAATCGGACATACTCACTCCGTCTCAAATTAATTGTTCGTCCTAAATTAATTGTCGTTTTAGGTTTTCGTATCACAACTTTGACTAGATTTATATAAAATATGTGTAACATTTGTATCTCCCATAAATTTATTAAAAAACTAGATCAAAAGATCTATCTAATGATATTAATTACGTATCATAATTATTAATAATTTTTTATATAAAATTAATTCAAGTTATTTCTCGAAAAGTGTAAATATTTTGGAACTGAGGGAATACGTGAACAAACAGAAAAAAAAAGTAAGTACTTTTGCTTGTTTATATTATGCTGTAACGAGACACCTGGCCCATACAAGTCCTGATCGGAATCTAATCTGATTTTACTATGAGAAGAAGTCCGGTATTTAATGCAGGGGGCAAAATCCGAAAAACCTTTGTATAACGTTAGGATATTTTAAAACTATTAAAACGTAACAAATTTTCCTTGCTTTATACAACGATGAGCAAGACACTTTTTGTTTCGAAATATGTAACCGATTTTCATTGATAAGAGAAGAGATAATTTACAAAGAAGAGTTGTAGCGGCACAAGTTGCCAACAGTGTGAACTCCAAGACACCCCAAGATTTTCACATGGCTAATTTACATTAGTAATAAGAATAATTGCATCATTCACCATTGCTGACTGATGAATGTGCTCGTCCTGCCTAGGAAGCACCTGTTGAAGCCCTTTGTTTCCATCATAAGTCCAGACTTTTGTTTCATCATATATGTCTTCCATCCCCTGTTGTAACTTGTATTGACCTGCTTTATTTCCTGAAGATCCTCTTGTTTCTTTCTCGCCATATTTCCCAAGTCACCAACATAACCAGGGTTTTCATTCCTTCCCTTGATGGCGCAGGTGTACTATTTACCAGTTGAATGAACCAATCCTTCAACTGCTTTTGGTCCTAGTTTGAAGGCAATAGGTTCGGTGTTCGGACCCAATTTGACACCTTTCCCAAATTTCTTTGACTATACAACAATCCATGAATAGGTGGGTCGCCGTTTCCAAGTTGCGGATACACAATTAGCAGAAATATTCATTTGGCCATTGGTGAATCTGCATTCTTGTTATTGTCCAAATATTGTCTTGCAACAACAGCCAAATGAAGAACTTACATTTTAGCGGCGTCTTTGTCTTCCATGTTAGTTCAGCAGTTTTGCATCGAGTCAATCCTTTGAACTACAGACTATAAGCAGATTTGGCTGAGTACTGTTCATCTGATGTATGTAAGTTGTAACCATGTTATGCGATCTGCTTGCGACTCTGTTAGCACAATATTTTCTAATTTATCCCAAAGTGTCATGCCGAGACACCTAGCCCTTAAAGGTCCTGATCAAATCTGTTCTAGTTTTTTTTACGAGAAGTTTTGCTATCTAATGCGGTAAATCTAAACTGAATGGGCGTATGCCGAACAAAAGGAAAATTTGTCCTAACACATAAGGATTTTTCCTTGCTTCATATGGTGATTCGTCACCTCGTCTTTAAAGGTCCTAATGTAATCTGATTTTATTACGAGAAGTTCGACATGTATGCATGGGGCAAATCCAAACCGTATGTCGAACAAAAGGAAAAATTACCATAAATTGTAAGGTTTTTTCTTTCTTTGTATAGTGACGAGAGACCTCTCCTTTAAACGTCTAGATCAAATCTAATCTCCGTTTTTTGCGAGAAGTTTAAAATCTAATGCATGGGGAAATCTGAAGTAAATCGACGGTCAAAAGAAAAAAAAACTATTGTAAATCAAATGTGACGTCTAATACTCTACCATCACCTCTCTGGCAATTCGGAGTTACTCCCTCCATTCCAAGGAAACGATGAACGGATCTAAAACTAGTACGTAGTAGACTTTATTTAAACAGATAGTTGAAGTGATGAAATCTAAAGGAGGTACGCGCAATGTGGTACTCCATGGGCCTTCATCTAGATGGCCAGTAGAAGTTTAGAAGCCCACCATAATGCTTTGTCCTCAGCAGATGGAGCCCATAACGAGCGAGAATGTGATGACCTGACTGACTGGGAGGCTTTGCTTTTGCTAAAAAGGGAAAAAAAGAAAAAAAAAATACTGGGAGGCTTGCTGTGCAATCCCTCTCATTTTTCTAGCTTTTTCCATCTACTATAAGTATCTGATAAAAGAATATTCCCTGTTAAATATATTTTTTCTTTATTTGAGAAATCTGTTTTCCATTAAAGCATTTTAAAAATTCGAGGCTATTACCAACCATTAGATCACTCAGAAGGGATCAGTCTGTCGCGACAGCGACATCACATCCTCTCCTCCTTCACGAAAATCATGATCGTGGTAATAAGGGCCCTGTCATGGGTAAACAACCATCCCCGGCACCCGCACAGCAATGGCGCGCCTACCACGAACCCGGGAGGACGTCTCTCTTTCGGTGAGCTGGTTCAAATTGAGACCGGCGGCGCCGTGCCGTGGTCCGCCATTTTGATTTTTGTTTTTAAGACGGACAGCCCGCAGCCGGACCTGGACAGGGACGGAATTGAAACTTGAGCAGGCGGCGGCGTTGCAGTCCGCGCCCGCCATTCTTCTTCTTTTGGCACAGGGTCGGAGGCGACGAAGAATGAGACCGCGGCTCGGTTGCCATCTAGCGGGCCAGGCCACTTTGGTCAGATCGATGATACTAGAAGCATAGATAGATCAATTTAATTGATGTCATATCTAAAAATTGATTCTCACAAAAACTGTGTTGATTTTATCACAACTGTATGTGCAGGTAAGTAAGTTGATGCCATGTGCCAAAGTATTTGTTGTGCATAGAACTTGAAGATCACCCTTGAGGAAAAGCCCCTCAACAAGACCACGGTCTTTTAAGCAAAGACCACCATTATGAAAACCAACTGAAAATGGAACATGCTTGCATCAGTTAAGCAATCAATTAGAGTTTTTAGGCTAAGTGTATCGACTAACATGGGCGCCTAAAAAGACATTACTAAAAATGGAAGTTGCAAAGTAAGGAAGGATTTATGGGTGCCCAGGGAACAAGATTCCATATAACCTCCATGTACAATGCAAGCCTGCAGTTGCTTGTCTCTACAGGTTAGGGAAGCCTCCTTTAGATGTTCATACTGCTTTGATTTCATAAATGGATTTGAATAGCCAAGCGATGCTCCAGTTTGTGAAAGACACTGCGCTGCTTCTTGTGCACCTTTTCTTGTAGAACAGAAAATAAGTGCAGACTTCCCCCTTGAATGTTGCATCACTATATCTGTAATCAATATTTCATTTATATTTCTAATACAGATTTTTAAAAGTATGATTTACATGATGTGCAGTGCTATTGACTGAGATTACTTACCATAAATAAAACTTTGCAACCTCTACAAGTTGAAACAAACAAAAAGAATTAAGCGGTTAGCATTAAAAGTACAACTATTTGCCACAATATGATACAACTCAGGGAGATGCGGTTCTGACTTAAAACCTCCCTGCTAATTTTTATTCTAATTGTGAAGAAGGAAGATTTTGGATAGTAAAGATGCATACCCTCTCAAAAAGGAAGTCGTTTTTAGCTGGAGCATAACCTTTTTTGTTTTAGCGTAAAATACAGCAGGGGAAACCCCCACTGTGAGATTTTATATCTGGAGCATAACCTAAATAGCACACGAAGTAAAAGGAAAGAATTAGCAGCACACAATTAGCTGACGAAGTGGAAGCTGAAAGATCATTGGGAAGATGATAGCAATTTGTACCATGTGTATACATGTTCATATTTTTACCTAGTAACGCGAAAAACACAGGTTTATCTAGTCTAGAGAAAGAAAAATTGTGGTTAATTTGTACAATAAGTGTTTTACATAAGTAAATCAAATGTAACTTAAGTAGCATAGAAAAACAGTCAAATCATTATTGATAAAAACTGAAACACTTTAATGACTTGGTGTTGATCCTTCAAGCAACATATGATAGGAGAGCATTTACTGCCAGATTAGCAGAAAAAGTTTGCTGCAGCATAACTAAGTTAGAGCAGCTTCTTGATAAGCTAATCTTAAGGGTTGGCAATTTATTGCATCAGTGTTTGTTACGGACATGAACCCTTGACATGTGGCAGTTTGATTCTAATAAATAAGAAGTCTCAATCATACCAACCTTGGTTGTCAACTTCACTGGCCTCATTTCTTCTCCAAATCTGCAGAGGATACCACAGATAAGGTAAATTTATTTGGAGTACTCCACAAAATCTTCAATATAAATTGTGTTAGTCACCTTTTGATTCCTTCTGGGGGTGCTAGGAGCCACTGTGCTGCAATTTTGTAATATTAATGAGAAACATAACTTTCTTTACTGGAGCGTGATATGGCAATGTAAACGGTATGTTGAGAATTTACTGTATAGAGTTACAAACCTATGTCCTCAATATTAGGGATAGTAGCAGAAACAGCTATGAATCGAACATTAGCCAGAGGAAAAGATTTCATGTTGTCATGTCGTGAAAGCACTTTGGGCATGATGGTGTGCCTCAGCATACTGAAGATCAAAGAAGGATACCTTTTGAAATTTTGGCTAGCGCCATGTCGATGTTTGCCAGATGGATAGAATATATATGTCTCATTTGCCTGCATGATTGGAAGGTCCTTCACAGACTTCCCAGCTTTCATCTCTGCATAGTCAAGGCCAATAACAGAAGCAAATTCCTGAAAAACGTAGTGGCGAAGTTCTTCTTGCCGGTCATCCACATCAATCGCTCACCTTGTATATCGACCTCTAGAGTGGCATAGAACTGATGGATCACAGTATTAAGAAACCATAAGTGACAGTGACATTCACTAGCTAAGGATAAAAAGAGCACAGTATTAAAGTTAAACAAGATGTCTCTATGAACTAGGATATGTGACAAACATGGCAGCTGGAATCGAAACTGCAACTGTCCAGATATTTTAGTGGAATGTCGCTGGACATGTCGGACTGGCTGCTGTTATATAAATGTTGGACCAGAAACTAATTAATACTTATCGGAGCCTCTGATAGAGACAGAGTGTGACAGAGTGTCCGTGGTGAATTTCGGACCACCCTATTCAGCTTGAATTAGAATCTACAAGATCAGGATTTTTTATTAGCCTCCTTAGGTTGACAGAATATTCCGCCGGTACTGAAGGAGAGTCCGCGAAACCTCGATTCAGAGTAACTGCCGGTACTGAATAGACTACGGAGTAAAGGAAGTACAGTACCATGGAACACATCGGATAACATAAGCGTACCTGGAGCACCCGTTGGAGAAGCCACAGTCCCCTGGGGCACCAAGAGCATTGGACGTGCCTGAGTGGGATCTGTAAGATCAATACGGAACGTGGCAACAGCTATGCTGTAAGTAAATTGGACTATCGGAAAGGAAAACAAACATTTATAAGAGAAAAGAGAGGTACCAATCACAGTGTCGGCAAATGCCAGTGTACAACAGCGATGGATGTGCTGGCACAGAGTGTCAAAGGACTGCTGGAGCTAGCTGCCCTGTAGCCTTAACCTGCATGACAACCTCAGAGCGGAGCTGGCCTAATTCTTCCTTGGTGGCCATTCTTTCTATTTGGTCGGCCAACCTGTCCACCTTGGCAACCATGGGATCAATGATGCTATCCCTAAAAAAATGTCGCTGTTCCATGAACCTCTCATCTAAGGCCTGGCAGATTGGATTGATTGACTCCTGGAACCGATCACGGAGGCGTGCGAAATATGGAACAAAGTAAACTTCTGGTGGCGCCCACACACTAGCACCCTCTCCAACAGCAATAGCAATAGGTGGTGGAGAGACTTCTGGTGGCACCCACACACTAGTACCCTCTCCAACAGCAGTAGCAATAGGTGGTGGAGGAGCTTCAGCCGGAGGCAAATCCTCTCTTTCCAAGACCCATCTCTTGTTCTTGAACGGAAGGAAGACCTTGTGCACCACATCATCCACCTCCAGAATGGCAGTTTTGTGGTTAATTAGTGCCGTGATGTACGGCTGGAAAACCAAGGCACTCCTTCTGTCAAGCCTGCACTCTATCATCCTTTCAGCCATCCACTCAATGAAGTTCAACTTGTCCCCGGATTGTATAGCTTGGATCACCTCATAGTATGGAAAACGAATGGCATCTGTGTTTCCCACTTTGGGCATGATGGTGTGCCTCAGCATACTGAAGATCAAAGAAGGATACCTTTTGAAACTTTGGCTAGCGTCATGTCGATGTTTTCCAGATGGATAGAATATATAGGTCTCATTTGCCTGCATGATTGGAAGGTCCTTTGCAGACTTCCCAGCTTTCATCTCTGCATAGTCAAGGCCAATAACACAAGCAAATTCCTGAAAAACGTAGTGGCGAACTTCTTCTTGCCGGCCATCCACATCAATCGCTCACCTTGTAGATCGACCTCTAGAGTTGCATAGAACTGATGGATCACAGACTCATGCCAATTATGTCTGAATCCCATCACCCCGTGGAGACCCATGACCCGGAACTTTTGGATCAGATCCTTGATGCATGGGAACTCATCCAGATACGCCCAGCTGATCCACCTGCTCTTTTGCATAGGCCGGTTGATGAATTCATCCCAGAAAACTCTATACTGCATTCGGGTGTAGAAGTATGGAGAAAAGTCTATACTGAATTCATCCCAGAAGTATGCTCGCTTCGATCTTCTCTCATGCGGTGTCCTTTTCCTTTTCTTAGGTGGCACCCCGTGCTCACGAGATGCCTGACGACTGTCTTGTTTCTCAAGGCGTTGTTTCTTCTTGCTAGGACCTCCCTGAGACAGCAGACGAATAGAACAAGACCTGCCAATACAAGGCGAGAAATTAAGGATAAAAAATTCCGAAGCCTCTGGAAATTAAACAAGAATGCGGGATTAAGAAAACATAAGTGACAGTGACATTCACTAGCTAAGGAAGGATAAAAAGAGCACAGTATTAAAGTTAAACAAGATGTCTCTATGAACTAGGATATGTGACAAACATGGCAGCTGGAATCGAAACTGCAACTGTCCAGATATTTTAGTGGAATGTCGCTGGACATGTCGGACTGGCTGCTGTTATATAAATGTTGGACCAGAAACTAATTAATACTTATCGGAGCCTCTGATAGAGACAGAGTGTCCGTGGTGAATTTCGGACCACCCTATTCAGCTTGAATACAAGATCAGGATTTTTTATTAGCCTCCTTAGGTTGACAGAAACCTCGCAACATGAACAACCTCGCAACCCCAGATATACTACATCAAGTGATTTCAAGCAACTCAAGGCACCCCATGCTCTACCTATTTACCAAGTGGAACATAGGTGAAGTTGACCTTATCTATGGAATCAACAAAACTGTAGCTAGTTCACCATGGGAAACTAGAGGAAGAAACCAACCAAGCAAAGAGAATCACTTACCTCCCCATCCCGAAGAGCTTGGAAGCGCGAAGAACACCCGGAAGCGGCGGTGGAGACGGCTGAAATGCAAAGAGTGACGGGCTTGGAGGAATAGAGCAGCGGAACTGTGAGGATGAAAACCCTAACCATTCAGCAGCGGAACTGTGACGGATTATATGACAGGACTGAAGAACGGACAACCGGGTCGCTCTCTCTCAAAGGCTCCGATAAGTATTAATTAGTTTCTGGTTCAATCGTCACAAGTAATAGCAACTCCTACAAGTAAAAGCGATACATTTGTGTAAACAGAAGAGCAACATACATGTAAAAGCTAAAGTATAAAGTTAGCATGTGTAAGATTGATTATCTACATACATGTTGTTGCTACTGGAGTCGGCGCCGCTTAGTTAGAAGTGGTACACGATCCTTGGGCTTTAGAGCTTTGTCTTTCTTAGGCTGTATAGAACACTGCACACAGATATTGTTTGCTTTGTGCTCTTTGAATCCTTCACTTCCTTGCACAAATTCCCCATTAGTTGCTCGGTTAATCAATAACATGATGAATGGTACATACGGCATAAACTTTCTGGTGTCAGTACGAGTTTTTTGTATGCCCAAAAATATCAAGTCTACAAAATCGAAAGGCTTCCCCAATATTAAGTGGTACATTACAACCTTGGCCTTTTTATGAATTTTATTTCTATCTCCATGCCTAGGTAAGATGGCCTTATCGAGCAGCTTATTAAGTATTAAATTTTTAAAGTCTCTGTTTGCATTATTGATCACTTCCTCTTCTGTTTCATTCAGACTCTTCTTAAGTTTATCATTCCTTTGGTCATTGTGATGCATGGATGGATCAAGTAGAATCTTTTGACAAAATTTCTTCGTGACGGTAATCTTCCTATTCATGCCAGTCATCCACGTCAGGAAGGTCCCATCAGGCGCATTGAGATCTATATAGAATGTGGAGAAGAATTGTCTGATTGTCTCTTGATGCCAGTCTTGTCTTTTAGACAATAATGTATGAAGACCAACCTCAAGACATTTTTCCTCAATGTCTTTTAACTCTTTATCTTCAGAATGCTTGATTTTTTCCCAATTGATCCATTTGTTGTCTATAAATTCAGTCTTTTTATAAATACTAGTGTAGAGGTCCTCTTGCTCATAGGACCAAAACCGCCCATCTCTTGGAGTTCTCTCGTTTTCATAGAAATTTGGATTTTTTTAAATTTCTTTCGGGTACTCGTTGCAGATGTTCCTGTGTAGTTCACTTTAACCCTCTCACTCTCCATAATCTGAGATAGTTGGGGCAACTCTTGGAGGGCCTCAATCTTAAAATCTATACCCTCAATAACGTCTGCTTCCATCTCTGTTGCTTCCTCATCTACTTCCTGTACTGCAGCCCCTACCGCCTCGGTTGCTTCCTGTACTGCAGCCTCTGTTGTTTCCTCAGCTGCTTCCAGTGCTGCAGCCTCTGTTGTTTCCTCAGCTGCTTCCAGTGATGCAGCCTCTGTTGTTTCCTCAGCTGCTTCCAGCGCTGCAACCTCTGTTGTTTCCTCAGTCGTGTCTGTTTCCTGTACTATAGCCTCTGTTGTTTCCTCAGCCGTGTCTGCTTCCTTAGCCACCTTTGTTGCTTCCTCAATTGCAATGTGAGCACAAGCACTAAACCAACAACGCGACGACTCTGTAATTCTATGTCTCCCATTAATTCCTCTTCTAGGATTTCTGATTGTATGAAGTTGACCGTCCCCCCTGGGGTGAATTGGGGGGGATCTTCTAACTGGTCCTCAGCAACCTCCATCATACCCTCTGGTTGAATAATTGGCTCAGCTGGCACTGGCTGTTGGTTCGCAATAACCTGCTGGTATGCTATTTCTTTTGGATGGTTGATTTCTGGCAAAGGGTAAAAGAGCACTTCCTGAGAGTCATCAGCCCAAGGTAGCTCGTTCAGATCCTGCACAAAAACTGGTGGTGCCACATTCAAGTTCAGATTGAGGTTTGGTGCTTGAGCTGGTATGGCAGTGAGTTCTTCTGGACAGTGCTTGTTCAACTGGTTAGCTCCATCCTGTGATGCTTCAGCCTCTATCATTGCCTGATTTTCCTCTGGTTGATGCTGAACTGCCTGTTGTCCTAGACCAAAGAAGTTAAAGGGAAGCTGCCCTCGAACATGTTGTTGTTCAGGTAAGACTATCTCCAACGGAGAACCCAAACCCAAAAATGAGTCTCACACCGTACGTTTGCCTACCGAAACCAGCCTCCAACAGACGACCGAAACGCAACATCCATTTTCGGTAGCAGCCGCGAGGAGACGTAAAAATGCGTCGTTCTCTCTCCTCAACCCATACCTCTGTGACGCGATGGCGTGAAGGAGGCAGGGCCAGGGCGGGACCGCGGCGAGAGGTGGGGGAGCCGAGGCGGGGCGAGGCTAGCTCCCGCGCGCGCGCCCGAGGCGGCCGCGGCGGAGCTCCCGCGAGTGCGCTCGCGACGGAGGGGCCCGCGGACGCGACGGTGAGGCGAGGGACGACAGCGCGGAGGAGCTCGACGAAGTGAGGCCGCGGGGTCCGCGGCGGGGCAAGGCGCCACTTGAGCTCGCGGCGGATGGGGACGGATGGTGGCGGCGGACAACGTCTTTTTTTTTTTGTTTTTGCCTTCTCTGTTGGAGGAGAAAATGGGGATTTTACCCTCATGGGAGATGGGTTTCGGCGGAATGCCCTCAAGTTTGGGGGCTTCGCCAGAATGCCCTTGTCAAACATGTTCTCAACGCTATTTTGTCATTTCGAGATTTTTTCCAACTCTGAATTTTTTTCAGCCAAAATTTTCAACTGCTCTGACCGTTTTACCCCTGCCTCCATCTACCTTTTCCTCTCCGGTCTTTCTCATCTCTCTCCTCTCACGGATGCTGCTAATCCCCGGGGCCGGCGCCGGCGTGGGCAGCGAGCCGTGGGAGCTCGGCCTTGCGGCGTGGGCTCAGGGGCCGCCGGCGTGGGGTAGAGTGGCGTGGGGGCGGTGGTCGCCAACGTCGTGCTCCCGCTGTCCTGCGGCGTTGCCTAGCACGGCACGGGCGTCGAGGGAGAGGCGGTGGCGCGTGGTGGCGTCGACGTCCATCCAGCGTGAGCAGGCGAGGGAGGAGGCGTTGCGATCGGTGGGCGAGAGCGACGCGAAGACGAACGCGAGGTACGCGCGGGCGGCGGGAACGAGGAGGAGTTGTCCCCCGCAGCGACCTGCATCGGCGCGGTCAGCCGCAGCTGCTGCTGCTACGGCGGCGGCGGCGGCGGCGCCATGGAGGAGAGCAACCTGCTGCGACGCGGTGGAGAGGAGAGGCCGGATTTGGAGAGGGCGGAGGAGGCGGTGGCCATACGGAACGCGTGACGCTCGCGGAGCTGCGGGGCTCGGCCTGGGGGCGTGGCTCAGGGGACGGCGGCGAGCTGGCGCGGGGGCGGTGACCGCCGGCGTCGTGCTCCCGCTCCCTTGCGGACGACGCGGCCTGCCTGCTGGCCGCCGCCGTGGGCAGGGAGCCGCGGGGTCGGACAGGGGCGTGGGCGCAAGGGCCGGCGGCGCGCTTGGGGAGGAGCGGTCGCGGGCGTCGTGCTCCCCTCGGGAGGTCTCGTCGCCGAAAGAGACGGGGAAGGGTGAGGAGAAAAAGAGAACGGGGTCAAATGGTCAGAGCTGAAGAAAGTTTGGGCTAAATTATTTTTGAAGTCCTTTAAAATCTTGAAATGGCAAAATAGCGTTGAGAATATGTTTGACAAGGGCATTCTGGCGAAACCCACAAACTTGAGGGCATTCCACTAAAACTCATCTCCCATGAGGGTAAAATCCCCATTTTCTCTGGGTATCATCTGTTGAAGACAGCCTAAAGGTTCTTCATTTGGAGGTCGTGCACCGAGCATCTCAAGAAGACAGGTTGTTGCCCAGAGACTGGCTTACCTAAGTTTGGGCCTTCTTTTCTCGGCCCACGAAGGAAAACGAATAGAAGAAACCGAATTCTACTCGGTAAGGATAGCAAGACCGAAGCGCAACTTAGGACTCTAAGTTTGTAACCGAGTAGGATTAGAGTAACCTCGATCAGTTCCTGGACTATAAAGGGCTGGTGAGGGCATCACCCAAAAACAGTTCCCTACATACTGCACAACACCCAATACGTAGAGCGACACACAACACCTTGTATTACGATCAAGAGCAATAATAGACGACTCAACTGAACGTAGGGTTATTACTCGACCTTGTCGAGGGCCTGAACCAGTATAAACTGTGTGTCCCTGCGTGTCCAACCACCAAGGTTTCACTATTCGCCGAGGCACGAACTACTGTCTCGGGTAACCCCGTGGCAGGCTATCGGTGGTAAAACATCGACAGCTGGCGCGCCAGGTAGGGGCTTTCGGCGATTTTTTTCTCGAAAGCTTGGTGGACCACGACCTCAATGAAAGGTCTAGGAATGGCTAGAGAGGGTGAATAGCCTAATTAAAAATTCTACAACAACACTTAGTAAACTTGTTAGAATAAAACACGGCTATAAGCAAATTTGCACTATCACTAAGGTTAGGCAAGCCACCTACCAATTCTAGTAACTAGCAAGATGATCTATGTCACACACAAGAGTTAGAGACTTAGAGCTATACTACTAAGATATACAAGCTAAGCTAGAGGCTCTACTTTGTAAGAATGTAAGGAATGTAATGCAAAGTTAGAGATAAAATGATTATACCAACGTGAAGAGATAATCCAATAGATAACCAATCAATCACAAGATGAATCCTCGGTAGAGAGACAATGAGGCACAATATTTTTTACCGAGGTTCATTTGTTTGCCAACAAGCTAGTCCTCGTTGTAGCGATACACCCACTTGGAGATTCACGCGCTAATTGGCAATCCAAGACAAACCCGTCAAGGGTGCCGCACAACCACCACAAGATGAGGATCCCCAAGCTATGAGCAATCCACTAGAGATACCTTTCGCGAACTCCCGCGGGGTAGGTTCAAGAACCCCTCACAATCCACCGATTGGAGCTGGAGACAATCACCTTTCTCCGCTCAATGATCCTCGTCGCACCAAGCCGTCTAGGAGGTGGCAACCTCCAAGAATAACAAGAGCTCCGCGATGACGACGATCACCAAGTGCCACTAGTATGCAATCAAAGAGCAATGCACTTGGATTCATTCAATCTCTCATGAAATGATCAACTATGTCAATGAGATGAGTGGTGGAGCTTCTCACAAGCAAGCACAAGTGTGTGAGTGAATAGAATGTGCAAGAAGTACCCCCTTGGGCCGGCCATACACCCTTATATAGCATACACTCAAACACTAGCCGTTTTCACCTTTTTTCCTCTTCTCTGCGTACCTCCGGACGCACTTTTCAAAGGGGGTCCGGACCCATCACCAGCAGAGAGCCAACGGCTCTGCTCAACTCTCCGGTCGCAGGGTCCGAACGCACCGGAGGTGCCGTCCGGACCAATGCACATGCGTCCGGTCGAGCCTCCTTTCAAACAGCCGCTTCGCGCCTTCGCCATAGCCCGTCACGTAGATCCGGACTCTCCTGTTCACAGGGTCCGGACTCACTGTTGCGGGCGTTTGGAAATAAATCCCCAAGCACCCGAGAGCTCCACAGAGCCATCAGCACCTCCGGACACATGTCCGGTTCCTCCGACCGGACCATCATATGCGTCCGGTTGCTCCACCCAGAGAGCAACAGAGAGGGCAGGTCATCCGGACGCGCGTCCGGATCCTTGCGTCCGGACCGCGAACAGCGTCCGGTCTCCTCTCCTCAGCCGAGCCACCTAGGGTGTGTGTCCGAACGCACACGCGATGGTCCGGACACACTCAAACCCTAGCGTCCGGACCTCCAAACAGAGTCCAAACATCCTCCAACTTTCTTCCAAGCTTCCAAGAGCCAACACTAAGTGATCCCAACACTTGTGTACGTGTGTTAGCTTTTAGTTCACAATTATCTTGAATTAAGTTGGTTGTTTCACTAGTTCAATTGATTTTAATGCAATGCATATGAACCTAGTGGCACATGATAACCGTAATCATACTTAAGAGCTCCCTACTTGATAGTATGACTATCTATCCTAAATGTGATCACATCCTCTATGATGTCTTGATCACCAAACCGAAAATAGTTCCTAGAAATCACCTTTGCCTTCACACCATTTTCCTTTTCACCACCATGCTAGAGCTTGTGTCATCCACTTGATCCACCTTGCTCCATCACATGGCATGTACCAACCTATCTCATGATTCACACTTAGAGATCCAAGGTTAGTATCTAAGTAGGTTTCATCAATTACTCAAAACCAAAACACATGAGAGACTCTCAATCTTCCTATTTTTTAATGGATGACAACCCTTCCAAAAAAATATGAAATATAATCATTTTGAACTTGAGTTGCTTGTCCAAGCATTTTAATCAAAGATTCAAGATTTGGATAAGTTGCTCAATTTCGGTTTTGGTAGTTATTAGCTCCACCTACATATGTGTTTCATGAGTTTGGTTCAAGTTTTGCACATATGTATAGATGGACATTGTGGGAGAGGAAATAGCTACCAAATGATGCTAAGGTGTAAGAGTAGACCTTTGAAGCGTGTTACCATCGGAGTGCGGAATTTAGAATCACCCATCATCATTCATTTAGAATCACTAGCAAACACCACACAAGCAAGAATATTTAAATTTAAGTACTTGTGCAACAATACATATGAGGATGCAAGCATTCAAATGCAACAAAGTGTTCATGAGCTTGCTCCCCCTATTTGTGTGTTCTTATTTCAAAAATATTTTTTATTTTCTACCCTTTTCTTATTTCTCCCCATATCATATATCTTTTGATTCTCCCCCTTTGGTCAATTTTATATCTTTTCACATAATTTCTTCCCCTTTGTCATCCAATTGACACAAAAAGGTGGGACCAATTATAGATATTCAAGTTTTAGCTCCCTCTTAGTGTGAGATAGGGTGAAAAATTGTTTTCAACTTTGATTTGAACTAAGCTACTTGCCCAAGATATTTAATTCGGTTTAAACCATAGACAAGCTTGTTCACACATGCTAAGATGGTTATCTTGCCTATGTTGAATTAAACACTTTGAGTTCATAGACATAGATCAAACACTAGGATTGCAAGCACATCAACATGTCATATGTCACCACTAGATCATATCAACTCATAAAAGCTATAGTGATACCATATAAGCATCAAAGACATTTTAGTTTTCATGAATGAACCTAAAAGCATGAGTGATGACTATATGCTCTATACAAGTCCTAACAAGGTATGCATGAATGCTCTCATATCAACTTTTACCTTGCATTGTTGGAGTAGAGGCATGTCATATAAGTGGGGGTGCATCAACTCATGTTGGAGAAGTCAAGTATGTTCAACTCATTCCTTAGCTTGCAAAACCTCTTTTCATCTAGTGGCTTGGTAAAGATATCGACCAATTGATCTTCGTACCAACACTAGTGATAGAAATGTCCCCTTTCAATTGATGATCTCTAATGAAATGATGGCGGACATCAATATGCTTTGTTCTTGAGTGTTGAACCGGATTGTTGGTAAGCTTGATTGCACTTTCATTGTCACATAGCAAAGGCATTTGCTTGAATTTGACTCCAAAGTCATTTAAAGTAGCTCTCATCCAAATGATTTGTGCACAACAACTCCCCGCACTAATATATTCGGTTTCGGCGGTAGAGAGTGCCACATTATTTTGCTTCTTTGATGACCATGAGACTAGTGATCTTCCAAGCAATTGACAAGTGTCCGATGTGCTTTTCCTTTCTATCTTGCAACCCGCACAGGGATTTCATTGGGTGTTATGCTCCTGACACAAAGGGGAGGTTTATTGTTGGCATTCATAAAGCAAAAATGAGAGTGTATCTAAATAAGTAAATAACAAATTGATCATGCAAAGTTACATCATTAGAATATATATTATGAGTATTTTACTTATGATTACTATAAATAAGCACAATTTGCTGCTATAGATTATCAATTTCCCTAGCACAGGAATTGAAGGAAACATTGTGCCTGTTTGCATGCTGAAATGGACATAAATAGTGATAATGATAATCGCAATTATCTTTGTGTGCAAGAGACCAACAAATGACAAGTGGGAAACCCAGAATAAAGGGGTCTAAGCATCTATATAATTAGTGATTTAACCTAAAAAAACCTTTCCGAGTCTAATTTCTTTCCCCTTTTTTTTTCTGATATGCTGCTGAAGTTAATCACATTAATTGGTTCCTCAAAAACATATGAAGCGTTATCAGTTCAGTTCACAAGTAGCCATTTCATCTGTGTAACTGCTATTAGTATCAAAATCCAAGCAAGGTCACTAATCGAATGGATATGCTTACATGAGTAGTGGACGTTGTCACCATCTTGGTAGAATTAGCCCTGCACATGGGGTCCATGCCACCATGACAGCAGCCGCACTGCCGCAATAGCAAGCTGGTTGTGGTTGGCCACGTATTAAAGAAAATAGAGGAAGTAACGGAGGCAAGGAAGAATTTTCAACTCACGCCGTTTCAAACGCCCATTTCATCAAACATCCTGAGGACGTATCTCCGCCGGCTGTAGTAGGGATAGGAGTTCGATGAGCTTCTTGAGCGATGATGGGATGGAGCACGCACCTACACGGACTCGACAATGACGACCGGGGCGCGGGTGCAAACCTTGAGAAGCCAAGCCTAATTGGGATTCCCGTAGGTCACCTGCTTGAGGAAGCTGGCGACGAACTGGGACGCCAGACGGCGGCACGAGACAGTTACAGAGTGGCGATGTCGTAATCCGTCGTCGAGCCTCGAGCGGCGCTAGCCTCAGAACCCTACTGTTTCGGGTTTGCTGTTTGTCCACGCGGGTTTAGCTGGTGTGCGTTGTAGCTCTCAAAGCGGACAACGGCGGCCGTCTTGAGGCGCGATGATTCGAGGTTTGTAGGGGGACGAGGTGGCGACCTCCGTGGCCTTGAGCAGCGCAAAGGTCGCTTCGTCGATGGACCGCACTCGCCTTGCCGGGGTCCTACTGTCGCCGCCGCGCCCACGCTGACGCCCTCTCTATGGTGTGCTCGGCTCGCTGCGCTGATGGGCGGTGCCTGCGCTTGTGGTCTGCGGTGGTGGCCGCGTCCTGCTGTCCAGGTGGCCCAACGTCAGCCCGTTCCAACCAGAGTGTGGAGAACAAGGGCCACTTTGTTGGTGGAGCACGACGGACCGGCGGACGCGAAACAGAGTGGCGGTGGCGGCGCGAATGCAAGCGAGGGCAAGATTGATCGAGAAGTCGAGAGACAGATCGAGAAATCGAGAGGGGCGATGGGTTCATTATCGGGCATCTTCTGGACGGAGACCCGACCCATCCACGATCTAACGTTCCATATCGCAGTTTGTCCAGATCCAACGGCTCTAGGGCTAACGGGCGACGTGGCACTACCGGGTGCCCGAGCTTGAACTTGGGATTCGAAAGGAGAAGATACCACTTATAAGGGCAGTCCCAACGCAGACTCTAACATAGAGTCTTAAATCTATTTATTATCTCGAACCTGGAGTCTAAATAAGACTTGGAGTCTTGTTTTTTCACTCTTTCTTTAATAAATATGCTGCCACATCAGCAAAATATAATAAATAAGTGATAATAAATAGTCTTCGACTCTATGATAGAGTCTTGCATTAGGATTGCACTAAGGCTGTCCGCAACGCTTGCGGTAAACGAATCCCCTATGTGGCATGACGTATCATATTCCGTAAAAATAGCTGCACCGGGTACTGTATTGACTTCCTGTATCAGTCATTGTCCCCGAAGTTCAACGGAACAACGAGACAGAGCGCACTTCCTGGACAGAGAAAAGCCAGCATGCGTGCATGGGTCTGGTGGGGTCTAGGTTCTTGGGCTGCGTGCACAACTCTTAGAAAATGTTATAACTCATCAACGAAAAGTTTAAATTAAATTCCGTTTGTACCAATAAATTCGTATCAATAAATCTTTTAAAACAAGATCTCATATGAATATATTTAGATAAAGTGACAAGTGGGATACAAATGGACCCCACTGTTAATAGTTGGTATAGTGTATGAAATATAGAGGATGATGAGTGTGGAAGAAACGTGTATAAAGGAGAGAATCTTAATGACTAGGACAGATAGATAATAAATTTAGAGGAATAACAGTGCGGACAGTCTATCGTAAGGCAGTACGGTGCACGCCTCTACTTACATGAGCATGAGGTCGAGCAGCTGGAAAATGAGGAAAAACAAAAGAGGATCGGAGTTGTTTCTGAGCGGAGCGGGGGAGGGCTGACCCATGCCATACGCGGAGCAGGCAACATCTAGTTCAGTGGAGTAAAATATTTTTCTAGGGGCGGCGGCTGCTGAACGAACATATTCGTTCGCCGAGGTACCTGTGAGTACCGGGCACGTTGAGGTTGAGCTCCGGTGTCGCTGACTAGGGGCGGCGGTAATGTAAACTAAGCAAGTACAGACTGTACAGTACCTTGCTGGTTTCTTCTGCAAGTGACGTGCGCTCCTCGCGATTAGTACACGATATTAATATATAGTGACGACTGACAAAGACTTGTTTGGACTTTAGGCCGGGCACCCTCTTCAAAGAGGTTGAGTCAAATGAAACATGCTGCTAAGCATCCACGAGTCCCTGACTCCTCCCTGTACAATGGACAAGCCCACATCGGCCGGTTGCGAGCAAATTCAACAGTTTGACAATTTTGGTTTGACAAAATATAAAATTTAGCAACTCTAAAATAGATATGTCAAAGAAAAAATATGCAATTTTCAAGGAGTAGTGGAGCCGGGATTTTTTTTTGCGGCACTTTTTCTGTTGCTCGCGCGCTCGCGCCATCAGGTCGCGGCCCATCCCGTCGCGGGGAAAAAATACCGCGCCACAATGTGGAATCTGGAGTCGAGCGAGCGGGACTTGAGTCATCGCCATCAACATCGGCATCAAGCCAAGCGGCAGCTCGTCGATTGCTTGAATTGTGCTCTGAGCAAATATCGTTTCATCAGTAAGCTGCTGCTACTAGTATGTTCAGGTTCGGCAATCGCCCATCCCGTCGATCATTTTTTCTTCGCGGGAACAAGCGCGGTGGCGCGCAGGAGTCTCGTCGCGGGGTTTTTTTCGCGCAAGGGGAATGCCTCGCGGCTTTCACGGGCGGCAGAATGCGCGCAATGGGCTGGTTTTGGGGAGTTTGGCCCAAATGTCAAACTCTTGGCCAACAGTTTTTTGGTTTTTTTTTGACAAAATTAGATATGTCAAGTCTAAATGTCAAACTGTTGGAGTTGCTCTTAGAAGACAGAATCGTCGTCTTCTTCGGTCTTAGCTGGTCAAAATAACTAAGAAAGACATGCATCGGCAGAGATATTTCGGAGGGAGTTGTGAATTTATGATAGATTTTGATTCCAAACAAAGTTGTCCGTGAGTTAAAAGAGAAGTACACGCGAAGGATGATCCACGTTTGGATGGGGTTTCTTAGAGAAAATAAGGATTCCCTGTAAAATGGATTAGCTGGGGTGATGGATAATGTTAAAACCTCCTTTAAAAAAAAGGAAAACTATATAAGTTTTTGGAGAATTTTAATCTTTTTTATGAAAATTTCCTTTAGAACAAACAAAGTATGGCTTTGGCATGATGCTTGGTTAATGGGGTGTTTCATGAAGTGATTGAAATATGTGTGGGCATTGAGATCCTAGCTAGTGCAAGGAAAATGGAATTGCATGTCACTTAATTATAGTTATTATCGGAACATAACGAATTACATCATGTCCTATTAGAGGTGCAAATAGATGGATAAAATGGATGAAGTTAATTGAGTAATGGAGAATACTGAAATATTCTCCACAAAAGTGTTTATATTGTTCACGGATTCTGTGTGTGGTGGACTGGTGGTTGTGGTTGTGGTCTGTATGTGTTGGGGGGCATTGAATATGACAGTTGAAAAAAATCAATTTTTAGCTCAATGCAAAGGTTTCGTGTGGAAATCATCTCATAAGTCATAACAAACTGCAGAGTGCAACGTCTTTGAAAACAGGTTGCAATGAAAGCCTTGACCTTTGTGTTTGCAATAAACCAAAAACTCTGAATCATATCTTCGCAACTATTTTATTGTGTATTTGTTGTGGTATTGTACGTGATATGCTTATATCTAGAATGGATTTCGTGCCTCCATAAAAGATCTGGTTATAAGTCACCTGCTAAAAAAGCTTGCAGTAGAGTCTCTCAAAGATTGTGTTTCCTCTTTTTGTACGTTTGACATGTATGGATTATAGAAACCAAAACAAAATAAAAATTTAAAAGAGATTTCCATGTAATCCATGTGTTGTGCAAAGGCAGAGACAAGAGCTGGGGAGGGAGGAAGGGGAAGGGATCTGCCCTCTAACTTTGCACAATCATCATTACCTCATATCATTAGTTCTCACTAATTGCTGAAAATTATAAGTAAACAAGTCTTCTCAATCAATTGTAGATTGTTTCGCGCATTTCTTTATTTTCTTGACACATGGTGAGTTACCCCCTATGTCGGGATCCTGGTGCTACCCCTGCTCTTGTGATTTATATCAGTACAAATTTTGTGCGCTGATTTGGACATACATTTTTAAGGAGAAAGACAAAAGCCAAGATGAATGTATTGTTAGTACTACATTGCTTACCTAAGTGTATGAATAAGAAGGAAACGAGGACGACAACGTGGTTATGTAATCTTTTGCTCTGTGATGTCTAGAGATGTTTGTTTGCTATGGACTTCTCAGATTTGTTGCTCATTGTTAGTTTGAATCCCCAGCTTCTATATTGGCTTCAAGTTAAATCGTTTTCCTTTAAACAAGCATCAGTGATCAGTACGAATCTTGCATTTAACCAGAAAACCTTGGCCTTGCCGTCTCAATATTAGGGATGCAACTCGATCGTCTCCCAGCGTTCGAATCCAATCCCAACATGATCCCTTTGCTTTCGAGCTACTAGTAGCTAGTCAAGTCAGATCACTCTATCTAAGGTCGCTTTCGTGCATACACGGATGGATGCCAGAGCGCCAAATCTCTCTCCACCGTCCACCCTTCTTTTTTCGATATACACACACCTCCAGGTTGGGTGTCTCCCGTGCGCCATCCGTGGCCGTCGCATGTGCGGTTCTGCCTGGCAATGGCGCGGGCCACGGGACGGGACCCGCCACGCCCCAAGTGCGGACACGATTCGGAGTATCTCCTCCTGTACCACACCGTACCGCAAAAGCAGAAGCACCGATCCCTACCTGCCCCTTGTCCTCGCCCGCTCGGTAGCTTACAGTGCAGTCCTCTGCTACAATTCCGTTCGATGCCATGCCTGCAGCGCCGTCACCCGGGGCCGGGGGCCGACGGACAGCAGCAACGCGCCTCGCGCCTGTATCCCACAGCTCTGCGTGCGCTGTCCGTCCGTAGCACGGCCGGCGACTTGCAGCTGCTCGGGCGATCGCGAACCGTGATTCCCCGAGCGTGCAAGCCGAGACAGCACGGCGACGGGCGCGCCATGTGAGCGTGCAGCGCGCTGCCGCGAATCTGGTGTTGTTGCCCGACACCGGCGCAGCCATGTCTCGGCCGGACCCGGAAGGAACGGTGCGCCGGGATGCTTCCAAGAACTTTCCGCAGCCTGCCTGCCAGTACCAGTGCCAGCTGCAGGCCAGCTTTGCCTGGAGCAGTGGAGCGTGGGGTGACGTGGCGCCTCTCCATTGGTGCGTGTGGCGTCACGGGTACCTACTTTCCGCTCGGGAGACGTGGAGCAAACTGGTTGGCTCGGCTAACGTCGCACTTTCCAAAAAGATTCCTCGCGGCCCGATCCGAGCAAAGCGGCGCGCGATAGAGGCCCCACGTTTCAGTCTCACAAAGAGCATGAAACGGAGGACCGTTTTCCCGTGCCCGCGCAGGCCCAAACGCCAACGGGCCTCGAAGCCCAGATCCCCGGATCCACACGTGGCATCACCGGGCTTTCTCCTGCAGACGTCGCCGAACCCGAACTCCTCCCGGCTCAAGCAAGGCATCTATCGCAAACTCGAAGCTCCCGGTTAATTAACCCGCACGCCTCATCGTCACAGCACAAACTGACCCTAACCGCCACGTTAACGAACCCTCGTGTGACTGACAGATTGTCCCCACGTGGTCACCCCTTCTCGACCCCACCTGCAGTGCCACAAGAGTCCAATGAAGCGAAGGGATAAACCGGCGAGGGCAGCCCGCCCGCGATAAACTAATTTCCTCCCAATCTAGCGGTCCAATTACGCCCGCAATAATAAATAGTTTACGCCCATTATATAGAACCGCTACTTATAGAAAAAAAAAGAAAAGGGTAGGAGAAGAAAAGCTTCGTCCCCCTCCCTTTTGCTTCTGCGCTGCGCCACCAATCGCCATCGCCTCCTTGCCCAGTCTCCGCGCCGCCGCCTCCTCCGCTCCCTTCCCACTTCTAGGGTTTCTGTTCCATGCGATCTCGCGGCCTCGGTAGCCCGGGACAGTAGGGACGCCTCCTCTCCGATCGAATCTGAGAGTCGGCGATCCAATGGGTAAGGGAGGGCAGGACGAAGGCAAGCGGCGGGCCGGATCCGCCGCCTCCGGGCCGGACCCCGCCGCGCCGGCCTTCCCGGCGTGGGCGCGCACCCCGAGCGAGTGCCTCGGGGAGCTCGGCGTCTCGGCGGACCGCGGCCTCAGCTCCGAGGAGGCGGCGGCGCGGCTGCAGCAGTACGGGCCCAACGAGCTCGAGCGGCACGCCCCGCCGTCGGTCTGGAAGCTCGTCCTCGAGCAGTTTAACGACACGCTCGTGCGCATCCTGCTCCTGGCGGCCGTGGTCTCCTTCGTCCTCGCGCTCTACGACGGCGCGGAAGGCGGCGAGGTCGGGGTCACCGCCTTCGTCGAGCCGCTCGTCATCTTCCTTATCCTCATCGTCAACGCCGTCGTCGGCGTCTGGCAGGAGAGCAACGCCGAGAAGGCGCTCGAGGCGCTCAAGGAGATTCAGTCGGAGCACGCAACCGTCAAGCGTGATGGGCGGTGGTCGCATGGCCTCGCCGCGCGCGACCTCGTCCCTGGGGACATCGTTGAGCTCCGGGTCGGGGACAAGGTCCCCGCGGACATGCGCGTGCTCCAGCTCATCAGCTCTACCCTCCGCATCGAGCAGGGATCTCTCACCGGCGAGACCGCTTCTGTTAACAAGACCAGCCACAAGATCGAGACGGAGGACACTGACATCCAGGGAAAGGAGTGCATGGTTTTTGCTGGTACCACTGTTGTCAACGGCAGTGCTGTCTGTGTTGTGACGGGCACTGGCATGTCGACCGAAATTGGCAAGATCCATGCCCAGATCCAGGAGGCATCTCAGGAGGAGGACGACACGCCACTGAAGAAGAAGCTCAATGAGTTTGGTGAGGCGCTAACTGCCATAATTGGGGTGATCTGTGCCTTGGTCTGGCTCATCAACTTGAAGTATTTCCTTACCTGGGAGTATGTTGACGGGTGGCCTACGAATTTCAAATTCTCATTTGAGAAGTGCACGTATTACTTTGAGATTGCAGTGGCACTGGCCGTTGCAGCAATTCCAGAGGGCTTGCCTGCTGTGATCACCACGTGCTTGGCACTCGGCACAAGGAAGATGGCCCAGAAGAATGCCCTTGTGAGGAAGCTGCCGAGTGTAGAAACATTGGGTTGTACAACTGTGATTTGCTCTGATAAGACCGGAACTTTGACCACGAACCAAATGTCAGCAGTGAAGCTTGTGGCAATTGGGAGGTGGCCTGATACACTTAGGAGCTTTAAGGTTGATGGAACCACTTATGATCCAACTGATGGGAAGATACACGATTGGCCTAGCTTGAGCATGGATGAAAATCTCCAGATGATCGCAAAGATTGCTGCGGTTTGCAATGATGCAAGCATTGCCCACTCTGAGCATCAGTATGTTGCTACTGGGATGCCCACAGAAGCTGCTCTGAAGGTACACGATCTGTTTATGTGATAAAATTTCCTTTCAATTGGGATGCTGTTATGGTTAAGATGTTATCTACTGCAAAATTGTCTTTCACAGCTTGGGAGCAGGTAATGTATATCTGCAAAAAGTTAATAGCAAACTAAAAAAGATGTTATAAGAACTGGTAGCTATTTTCAGTGACCTCTACAGTTTAAAAGATTGAACACAACTCTTTCATCAAGGTTGTTGCGGTGTGACTGTTCTATTTGTGGCAGGTTTTGGTTGAGAAAATGGGGCTTCCTGGTGGTTATACTCCATCTCTGGATTCATCTGATTTGCTAAGTATGTATTCCTTTCTGCCTTGTAAATTTTTTCCCGTACACATCGTCAAAGGTTCTGTAATAATGACTATTCATTTATTTATTGTTTAAGGGTGCTGCCAGTGGTGGAGCAATGCTGCTAAGAGAGTAGCAACTCTGGAATTTGATCGTACCAGAAAGTCCATGGGAGTTATTGTGAAAGTAAACTCTGGGAAGAACTTGCTGCTTGTGAAGGTAAGTATTTGTGCTGGATTTTGCATCCCTTGTAGTTTTAGATCGTCAGTTTCAAGGGACAGCAATCACCTTCTTGTTGTTGTTGGTCTGTTTAAGCTGTGATGTTGTCCAGCCATTTGTGCATTTTGCTACTCCCTTCTTTTCCCCTGAAAGGGCTGCATCTGTTTGTTACTTTATCACCCCTTCATTTGCTTCCTTGCATATTATGAAATATTTTGTGATGGAAATTTCATGCTTTACTACTGCTTGCAATGTGTTGGCCGTGTCTTTTTCTTTGTCGTATGATTGTTTCACGGTGGAAATAAATTTTGCAGGGAGCAGTAGAGAATCTGCTAGAGAGATGTACCCACATTCAGTTGCTTGATGGATCTGTTGTGCTATTGGATGATGGTGCCAAGTCACTCATATTATCTACACTCCGTGACATGTCTGCCGGTGCTTTGCGCTGTTTGGGTTTTGCTTACAAGGATGAATTGGCAGAATTTGCAACATATGATGGTGAAGAACATGCAGCTCACAAGTATCTGCTCGATCCTTCATACTACTCTTCCATAGAGAGTAATATGATCTTTTGTGGTTTTGTTGGTCTAAGGGTGAGAACTTTTACTTATCTGGTTAAGATTATTCATGTGTATATTCTTCTTTCTGTTTATTATTGTATATACCTTTAACACTCAAAGAGACTATTGACAGGATCCTCCCCGAGAAGAAGTCCACAGAGCAATTGAAGATTGCAGAGCTGCTGGAATACGTGTTATGGTCATAACAGGAGATAACAAAGAAACAGCAGAGGCCATTTGCCGTGAGATTGGGGTTTTTGGCCCTCATGAAGATATCAGTTCAAAAAGCTTCACAGGGAAGGAATTCATGGCGCTTTCTGATAAAAACAAGCTTCTAAGACAACAAGGTGGCCTTCTCTTCTCCAGGGCTGAACCAAAACACAAGCAAGAGATAGTTAGACTGCTCAAAGAAGACGGTGAAGTGGTTGCAATGACTGGTGATGGGGTGAATGATGCACCAGCTCTTAAACTGGCTGATATTGGAATTGCAATGGGCATTACAGGGACTGAGGTATGGCCTATTGCATTACTGTTGATTTTTTTTTATGTTTTGTTGGAAAGTGTCTGATGCGTTGTCCTATCAACTTGCGTCAGGTTGCCAAAGAAGCTTCAGATATGGTACTTGCAGATGATAACTTCAGTACTATAGTCGCAGCAGTTGGTGAAGGGAGGTCTATTTACAACAACATGAAGGCTTTTATTAGGTCTGTTAAAATACGTTATGGACAAACTTTCATTGTGTATAATTGTTGGTTAAACTAAACTATGTTTTAGCTGTTGCCTGCTGAGTCATGTGTGCTATGTGAACTGCAGATATATGATCTCCTCAAATATCGGAGAGGTCGCGTCCATATTCCTGACATCAGCTTTAGGTATTCCAGAAGGTCTCATCCCAGTGCAACTTCTATGGGTCAATCTTGTTACAGACGGCCCTCCAGCAACAGCTTTGGGATTCAACCCGCCTGATAAAGACATCATGAAGAAACCTCCTCGAAGGAGTGATGACTCGTTGATCACTCCTTGGATCCTGTTTCGGTATATGGTACGTTTTCCTGTTGATCATTTGATTAGTTGATGGATTTGAGATTAATATGGTGGGCTCTTGTTTTTCCCGTCCAATGATGCAGTGTAGCAGTGAAAACATACGTGCTTTTGAACAAGCTATATCTACTAAATTGTTTTATGGTGAATAGTTTGTAGTGTAAACCAGTAATGGTTATCATAATGCAACTAAGTTTCATGAAGATCTTGATCACATTAGAATGAACATGGCCACTAATTTACCAAAGTATTCTTGGATGTGCTAACTCAGGTTTGAGTTTCTTCTAATAACTTAATGATGTGAACAACATTGGTGTTTAAACATCCACCACTTAGATGTGATATATCTGTCTTTGTTCAAGTAACAAGAAAAAACATAAAATGCAGCATCAGACTCAGATGTTCGAATAAGTTTGTATTTGGAGTAGATGTATTTGCCTGTCAAATGTGATCTAACTGATCTGCAACTAAAGTGAAAAGGTATATATCTGATAAGAAATGAAGCATGAATGGGTTATAGAGAATGATATTTATGTAAATCTATTAAATAGCATTGTGGATTTTGATGCGACCTTATTTTTCTAGCTGGCCTGTGCAACCACATGAAATACACTGTGCTACTTTTTTTTTTACTAACCAGAGATCCATGCACATGCATGTGTAGGTTATTGGCCTTTATGTTGGGGTTGCAACAGTGGGAATCTTCGTCATCTGGTACACGCATGGCAGTTTCCTGGGAATTGACCTGGCTAGTGATGGTCATTCACTTGTGTCGTACTCCCAGCTCTCAAACTGGGGCCAGTGCTCCTCATGGGAGGGGTTCAAGGTGTCGCCATTCACAGCAGGAGCAAGGACATTCAGCTTTGATGCAAATCCATGCGATTACTTCCAGGGTGGCAAGATCAAAGCAACGACCCTCTCTTTGTCTGTCTTGGTGGCCATTGAGATGTTCAACTCACTGAATGCGCTGTCAGAGGATGGCAGCCTTCTGAGCATGCCGCCATGGGTTAACCCGTGGCTTCTTCTGGCCATGTCCGTTTCTTTTGGGCTGCATTTCTTGATCCTCTACGTGCCTTTCCTCGCCCAAGTGTTCGGGATTGTGCCCCTCAGTTTGAACGAATGGCTCTTGGTGATAGCAGTGGCCTTCCCAGTGGTGTTGATCGATGAGGTTCTCAAATTTGTGGGGCGCTGCCTGACAGCGCGTGCCCGTAAACAATCAGGGAAGAGGAAGGCAGAGTAGATGCTAGTGATCCTCGGTGTTAGAATCAGTAGTGCCACGGGGAATCCATATTCGATGTGACACCCCCATTGTTTTTGAGTTGCTAAGGGCTCTGGATCCGTTCAGAGTGTTTTTACATTGGGAATATGACCGTGCAGGACAAGCTAGGATATTCTATAGAACTCATAATCAGATCGCGTTGAACACACTGCATTTTTTTTTCTCTTTGTAACAAATGCTGGTACTGTGAACATGCTGGAGATACAGCAATGGTTACCTGACGCTTTTTTCGGTCTAATGGTGCGATATATATGCTACTGTTATGTTGCGAATCTTCTGATATGTTGCTCAGTAATACGTTTGTTGTAGTCGTATGTGCAGTTATGTTTTCTTGTGAGAGATTCCTCTTGTGCAGATGATGATCTGAAGCATTGTGCGGGTGTATAGGAGAAAATTGTTTCTACATGTGAATGTACAATGTTTCTTCTACACTTGTCATTTGTGCATTGTTGAAATTTACATACATGGAACTGGATCGGGGTTATTGTCTTTGCCGTTTTGCCGTCCTGTACATGGGATGCCGCGAAGATAATTTTAGTTTCACCTACCCTCTTCGCTCTTGATCATCTTTGAAAAAACTCTCCTCATGGACATACCATCGAGGTCCCCCAGGTTCGCTGACACGGCGGCCTCAGTCTCGTCGCTGACGGTCGACTGGTTGCGATGGAATCTGGACGCACTCCGGGGAACTAGCTGCGTGTTGTCTGTGCCAGAGCTATCCGGCGACGCCTCCTGCAGCTGCAGCGCGAACTCGAGGCACCAGAGCACGTCCCCCATGGCGGGCCGCTCCACGCCGTACTCCGCGAGGCACTTCTCCGCGGTGTCAACGAACTTGTTGAGCGACTCCGGGCGTATCGACCCAGCGATCCGCTGGTCGACGATGCTGTCGAGCTCGCCGTTCTTGAGCTGCTGCGTGGCCCACTCCGCCAGGTTGACCATCTCCCGGGGCAGCGTCGGGTCGATGACGGGGCGCGCGCAGAGCACCTCGAGCAGGACGACGCCGAAGGAGTAGACGTCGGACTTGTCCGTCAGCATCTGCCGCCGGAAGTACTCCGGGTCGAGGTACCCGAAGCTGCCCTTGACGGCGGTGCTGACGTGCGTCTTGTCCAGCTCCGGCCCGGTCTTGGACAGCCCAAAGTCGGCGACCTTGGCCATGAAGGTGTCGTCGAGGAGGATGTTGGCGGACTTGACGTCCCGGTGGATGATCGCCTTGGCCGACCCCGTGTGGAGGTAGTGCAGCCCCCTGGCGGCACCGATGCAGGCGTCGAGCCTCTGCTTCCACGAGAGCGGAGGCAGCTCGGAGTCGTAGAGGTGGCTCCGGAGCGTGCCCCTGCCCATGTACTCGTACACCAGGATCATCTCGCCGCGCTCGTCGCAGTAGCCGATGAGCGACACCAGGTGGCGGTGCCGCAGCCTGGAGAGCAGCTCGATCTCCGTGCGGAACTCGTTGAGCCCCTGCTGCGACTGCCGGTTGCCGCGCTTCACGGCCACCCGCGTCTCGTCCCGCAGCGTGCCCTTGTACACCTTCCCGAACCCGCCCACGCCGATCACCATGCCCTCGTCGAACCCGCACGTCGCCTCCTGCAGCGCCGCGAAGGGGAACAACCGGTACCCGGAACCGGCGCTCTGCCCGAGCGTGACCGCGTTGTTGCTGTTGCCGAAGCTGCCGCGCGAGTGCGACCTGGTGCCCAGCGCGCTCGCCGAGAACGCGGCCCAGGTGTTCGACGGCTTCTTCCTTCGACGTCGCACCCTGAGGACAATGAGCGCGAGAGCCATCACCACCGTGACCCCCGCGACGGCCGAACCGGCGACGATCGCGACGATGGTTTTCTTTGAACCGCTCTGCTGCGTCTGCGACGAGGCGGCGCCGGTGCTCCCGATCATTCTCATGATCTCGAGGCCGTTGAGGACACCGTCTGGGTACGCGTTGCCCAGCGTGGACGTCCCGATGCTCACGGTGATGTTTCCCTTGGCGTCCTTGGCGCCGAGCACAAAGTCCTTGTACAACGGCACGGCCGGGACGCTGAGAGTGTCTCTGGAGATCTCGTAGTCCGGCAGCACATTCCATCCGCCGACGTAGACGTTGAAGACCAATCCGAACCCCGACTTGCTGACTATGTCGCAGAAGTGTAGCCGGAGCAGGTACGCCGACCCCGGCATGGCTTGTAATCTCCACGTCATGTTAAACTGCACGCTTATGGTGCTGGTAGACACCAGAGTCGTGTTGAACTCCGTCGCCGTAGCGTACACCATGCCTGGCGCCGTCTCAGGCGTCGCCAAGCCTGCCGTCCACCGGAGCGTCGAGGGCAGAACGTCTCTGTGCGCCGTGATGGAGCTGTCGATCAGGAAGGCGTCGTCGGGAAGCCACGTCCTCCCGAGCGTGTCGTTCCTGGGCGTGATCTTGGGAGAGCCCATGTTGACCCTGTGAACCGTCTCCAGCGCCTGCGTGGACAGCCCCGTGTAGCGGCCCATGGGGTTCACCGTCTGCGCCGTGTCGGTGAACAGGTCGTCGGGGTGCGACACGACCTCGATAGCGTTCACGAACGCCACCTTCCCACCCGTCGCCGGCGTCGGCGTGAACGCGATCGCCAGCGTGCCGCCAGCGACGTTGACGGAGAACTCTCGGACCACGGGCGTGCTGCCGTTGTTGACGTAGCCGTCGATGAGCACCAGGCCCTGCTGCTGCACGGACACGCTGAACCTGGCGTCCGCGGCGAGGTCACCGGATTGGTACCGGAAGGGGAAGAAGTGGAGGCGCACGAAGTGCCGCCCTGGACGCTTGACCGCGAACGTGTACGAGGAGGGCGCCGCGAACACGCGCGCGTGCTGGTACAGCAGCAGCGCCGGCTCGTCATCGGAGCCGCTGGCCGATCCCGATGCGTTGGCCTCGTCGGAGCCCCGGGGCGCCGACAGCACCGAGGCGGGGAGGCTGGCGTCCCCGAGGAACGTCCTGCCATCGACCGTGGCGTTCGCCGCCGTGCCGCAGAGCACGAGGTAGCTGTCCGCCGGGGTGAACGCGGCACACGCTGCGGGCAACAGCGCAGATAGCACGACAGCGACCCGCAGGAGCATGTCAAGAACGGGACGATGAGCCATGGACGTGGTGGAAGACGGATCAGCGTGGCTCTAGAAGCAGCTAGCTCATGGTCGAAGTCGAACAGAGACGTCGAGGGTGGCAGGCAGGCAGGCAGGCAGCATCAAGGCCCCATGGGAGTCATGGTGGATGATTAGCTAGCACAGAACAGGAGTTTGTTTGGCGGCGGGCTGAAAGTGAATTGATCGGCGAACTGGCAGGCACAGCAGCAGCCTAAGACTAACGCGGAAGCGGTGCTTGGTGATTGGAGATTTGGTTAGCCATGGAGGTAATATTGGAGGAGGCGCTGAAGCTTTTGGTTAGTGGGGGAAAGCATATCACTGTCATTTTCCGAGGATCTCAGGTAGAGGCCGGGTGGCCTTGGATATTTAATCGCGAGTCTTTTATGCTCTGTCATTTTCGTGGTTTACAGGTTGTCAGGCAAACTCTACGCGTGTACGGTAGTATTTGATTTGGTAGCTCGTTGACGTAATTACAAAGGAAAGAATAATATGACGCTTTGACATATACTGACCCTAGCTCCTCGTCCGCGTTTCTGATTCTCAACAATTTGCCATCGCTGCGTGCGTCCTTGTAACCGTTTTAAGGGTGTGTTTGGTATGAGGCCAGGAGGGTGGCCCGAGCCCAAACGGTGCAACGCACCGTGTTCGGTTCACTTGGCCCGTGGTTCGACCTGGCTCTCCTCGTGCTTTTCCTCTCCCGCAGTCTGGCTCCGCAGCGAAGCTCCCCCCCTCGTTTTTCTAGGGCGCGACTCTGGCGGCGCTCTCGCGGGCGATTTCGGCCGTTTTCCCATGGCTCCCGCGAGCTCGCGCGGGAAAGGAGGTTTCCTCCCGCGCTACCTGCCTGTGGTTTTCGCGCCGTCTACATAAGCCCCTCCCCCTCCTCTCTTCCTCCCTTGTCTCCATTCCCACCTGCTTCCGTGAGAAACCGGCGGCGTGTTGAGGTGCTGGTGTTCGGCGACTAGGCGGGGTGGTGCTCTCGTCTCCCCTTGGTCGGATTTGGTTGCTTGCGGCGCCGTTCCTCCATTGTTGCTGGGACTCCGGAAGGCGGCGGTCTTCTTCCTCATCTTGTGGATTTGGGCGGGCCCTGGTGTTGCGGAGGATCAGATCCGGTTCCTCTCCTTCCGGATCGTCATCGTCTCCGTCCAGATCTGCTTGATCCGCCTTCATTCTTCTTCTTCTTCTCCGTCGTTCGTCGCCTTTTGCTTCGTCCGTCGACCACCCCGAGGTGAAATCACACCCTAACCATTGCTTGTTTTTGTTCGTCTTTGATGCTTTATGATTATGGTCTGAGTTGTTTATTTTGTAACCCATTTGTTGTTCTTTGTTAGGGTTTGTTGTCGGTCGCGGTGCCGCTCCTCCATAGCCGCTGGGATTCGGGAAGGCGGCGGTCTTCTTCCTGATCTTGTGGATTTCGGCGGTGCCTGGTGGTGCGGTTGACCGGATCTGCTTCCTCTCCTTCCGGCTGTACCTCGGCTCCGTCCAGATCTGCTTCGTCCTTGTTCATTCGTCTTCTTCTCCGTCGTTTGTTGCTTTTTGCTTCCTCCGCCGACCACCCCGAGGTGAAATCAAACCCTAACCGTGGCTTGTTATTGTTATTCTGTGTTGCTGGTACTTCATATTGTACATGTGCTTTGCGGTCAGGGTTTGAGTTGTTTATTTTGGCACCCATTTATTGTTCTTTGTTACGGTTCCAGTTGTTCATGATGCTTTTTACGGTTCATTTCGTTAGTACCTGTCACTGGGAGGCATTTTAGTATGCAGCCGTGACTGGTGATGCCTGTGTTGGTTCGTCATACTTGATTAAGCTTTGTTCTATGTCTACTGTGTGTTGATTTTTTACTTACTGTCACTGGGAGGCATTTAAATATGCAGCCGTGGCTTTTCTTGCTTGCTCATATGGATTATGGTCTGTTCTATGTCACTAGGAGGCATTACTTTGATGTAGCCGTGACTTTTTAAGTTCTTTCATGCTTTGTTTTCCTACCTCTATCAATGATGATGTTCATGCTGTCAGTGTTAGTTGAATCATGCATTGTTCATTACTCAATTTGATGCCTACCTGGGTCAATTAAACATGGTTTGTCTGCTATTGTATGTGTATGTAGATGGATTCTGTTCAGAAAAGAGATGAGTTGGCCAATCAAGCCTCTTCCTTGGTTGTAGTCATGGTGTCCTATGTTGCCAGTAGGATTAGCAGGCCTACCACTGAACCAGGCCCACTTGCATACAGTTTGAGAAGTGATGCTGACCAACATAGGCAGCGTACACTTATGGCCATTTATAGGTCCACTGATAGAGAGTGTCTGTCCATGATTAGAATGACCAGAGCACCCTTTTTTGCCTTATGTGACCTATGTAGAAATAGAGGTCTTATACCAGACAACAGTGGTTCCTCTGTAGAAGAGCAGGTAGCTATGTTCCTGCTGATTGTGGGACACAACCAAAGGTTTAGGGTTGTCCACCAGGCATTTAGGAGGTCAATTGAGACTATGCACAGGCATTTCCACTAGGTTTTGTATGTTCTAGGTGAGCTTAGAAGTGACTTAATCAAGCCCCCCTCAACTGCCATTCATCCAAAGATACTTGGGAGCCCTAGATGGAACCCTTATTTCAAGGTAATTCTGTCTTAGTAGCACTGCCTCCATAATTTCTGTCCAAACACTTGCCTTAACACCAATCTAAACATCTGTAGGACTGCATTGGTGTCATTGATGGCACCCATTGCTTGGCTTTCAGGGATAGGAAAAAGGAGCCAACACAAAATATAATGGTTGTTGTTAACTGGGACCTCAAGTTCACCTATGTCTTGGCTGGCTGGGAGGGATCAACACATGATTCCCATATCCTAAATGATGCCATTGAGAGGGAAGATGGGTTCACTGTGCCTGAAGGTAACACAAACCACCTGTAATTTGCACTTGTGTCCATAGCACCCATTACACACTCATGATGCCCCTTCCACCGCTCCACTTGTAGATAAAATGTACTTTGTAGATGCAGGTTATGCTTACCGCAATGGTTTCCTACCTCCTTATAGGGGTGTTAGGTACCATTTGTCTAAGTACAACAACACCAACAAGACAACCAATGCAAGAGAACTGTTCAAACCTCAGGCATTCCTCACTTAGGGTCACAGTTGAGAGGGCTTTTGGGGCTTTGAAGAATAGATTTTGTATTCTAGACAACAAGCCCTTTCACCCATTCAAGACACATGTTAAGTTAGTCATTGCTTGCTGCATCTTGCACAACTGGATCCTTGGGTTTGGTATTGATCACTGTGTGCCAGATGAGGAGTGGCTTCCACCCAACCAACCTGTCCCTGAGCCTATGCCTAATTTGTTGGCAGAAGAAACTGTAGCTATGACTGCTAAGAGGGATGAAATTTGTAATGTCATGTGGGAGGGTAGGGGGATCCATAGGAACTGAGGTTTGGATGTCTGTATGATGATGAACTATAGGAGCTGAGGCCTATCTGTTATCGAAACTAACATGTCTATCATCTGGTCTGATGGAATCATCCACTGTTAACCAACAGTTTGGTGACCAACAATTAATGCTTGGTCACACTACATGGTTGCCATGTATCTGCTTTGGTCTTGCTCTTTCCTTTTTTGTTTGCAGTTGTTTGACTCTGTTGATTTACATTGTTGGTATTCTTTCTTATGCTGTGGTGTTTACATGTGGGATTAAAAAATGCCTATGATGCAAAACAATTTAAATATGAGGTGGCTACATTTTTTTATTGATGGTTGGTTTTCTTGCTGTTTTTTCAAGGATGTCATCTAACATGTCCATCATCTGGTCTCCTGGAATCATCCACTGTTAACCACCTGTGGGTTGGCAACAGTGGATGCTTCAGCAGACTACATGGTTGTCATGTACCTACTTTGCTCTTGCCCTTTTCTGATTTTTTGAAGTTCTATTTATATCCTGTTTAGCCACCAATGATATGAGAAAAAGGTTCAAATTAAACTCTTAACCTTTCCAGCTGAGGCCTACATTTTGTACAACAATTCAATGTCATGCTGATCATTGAAAAGAATGTTGAGATATACTGATTTCATATGAGTTCAATATGTAGATCTTCAAGTTCCTTACTAATATTCAGTATGAGTTCATTTATGCACTTTGCTTCCTAACTATGGGCATGAGACACATCCATACAGTGCTTTAACCATAGATTATTTATGGTAATACAGTTGTATGGGTGTGTTCCATGGCCACAATAGGTTGCACAAGTGTACAATGCTTCTATCCAGTTTTCTTGTTGTGGCCTGTGATGCAAATTTATAAAACTTGAGGTGGATTTTTCATGTATGACATGTGATGCAAAACTATGTATTAGAGTGTGCCTGTTATCTTTGACATGTCTTTTTTGCTATCTTTTGTAGTTGTTATCAAGCCCTACTTGTGCACAACCACCCATTTCAACATCAGCTTCTACTAGTTGCTGTGTGATGGCAGTGAGTGGATGTGGACAATAGGGTTCCATAGCAGGCATGACATGCTATTTTACTGATGCTATGTTTTCATTACTATGCCACACACTGACTTGAACTAAGGTAACGATTAAGCTGAGGCCATACTTGTTTACTTTTCAGAAAATGGGCAGTTACTATGTGGTTTTTTATGAGAGGAAACCTGAGATTTATATGACCTGGCAGCAGTGCAGTGACCAAGTGCTTGGCTTCAAGAATGCTAAATTCAAGAAGTACTCTAACTATGAACATGCACTTAGTGATTTGAACTCATTTTTTGTTTCATCATCTTCTCCTACTTGTTCATCTGTTGATGGTAAGTTTGATGGGCAACCTGTGCATGGTTCTGAAAACTCAGTGAAGAGTTTGTTTCATTGGAAGGATGTCACCATTGTTGCCCTGTTAGTTCTTGTATGTGCTCTTTGGTTCAGGTTTTCGGTTTGCAGTACCTGAGGTGACCTATGTTGGCCTTTGTTGGCCTATGTTTTGTCTGACCATCTGTTATTTTTGTAAGACTTCAATTTGTAACCTATCTTGGCCTGTGATGCAAAACATAGTACTTGGTGCCTGTTGTTACTCTTTACTATATGTTTGTTTCATGTGTGCCATCAAACTGTTGTGAGGCATCACTCAATGCAACATCAAGCTGTTGCTTGAGATGATGACACTGAATGATGTCCACAGGAGTTCCATGACAACCATGAGTTCTTACTTGTTCTTTGTTGTTTGTCGAATTTGATTCTGCTCTTGGGTGACAGACACCTATTTTTTGACAATTGGAATGAGTGAACCTTTGTCCAACAGCTGAGGCCAACATCTATTGCCACTTCTGCTAAGATTTGCACTCATTATTTACCTACAATTAATTCTGTTTTTTGGGAGACAATATAGTTGTAATCTGGTGTTGTTATTGCCATGTAAAGTTGCAAGGAAAATGGTTTATTTGCCATTAAAACTGTGAACTTTGTCCATGATTGATCTGTGATTTCGACATGTCATCTGTGAACTTGTGTCATTTCGAATTTATATTCATATTGGCTCAAAAACCTATCATATTTGCATCATATTTATGATGTTGTGGTGTTGGTGTCTCTGTGGGCGGTTGAATGGCAGTTGGTGCCATTTGGTGGCAGTTGCCCAGCCAGACCGGCCACCAAACACAATCTCCTTTGGACGGTTGATGATAGTTGGTTGCCGGCCGGGCTCCGAAGTGGCAACCAAACACAGTTTGTGCTCGACCGAACTGAGACTGGCTCGGTACCAAACATGGGAAGGTGGCTCTCTAAACCCAGGCCATGGCTGGCCACAGCCTGGACGCTGCCCAGGAGCCGCGTACCAAACACGGCCTAAAAGGCTCCTTTCACCTTTCACAGCTGGTCTGGTCCTCCCTCGGCCGTTTGTGCGCGCACGTCGACCCCCTCGACGAGGTTCCCATTCACTCACAGCAGCGGCAAATTGGCAAGCAGGCGAAAACGAGTGGGGAGAGCGAAGAATCGAGAACGGCATACAGTACAGTACAATAGAGGCACCCGGTGGTAGTGCTCCTGCTTTCCCAACTCCCATGCGTCGCGAGGTGGGATTGGGAAGGACCGCAGAAGGCCCCAGCGAGCGGCACCCCGTCGTCCGCCACGCCCGCACACGCAACCCGACCACCAGAGCACAGCAGTGGCGGCGCACGCGCGGTCGTCGTTGTCGTGCCGTCGTGCGCCCCACCACGGTACGAGATCATACGCTGCCGATGCACACGTTTCAGGCTCATTGAGAATTGGATTGATTGGCACCCTGGATTTTTTTTTATCAGAGGAATAGTCGCTGATCTAGTCTGTCTGATGACTGATGTACTACTCCCTGACATGTACTACAGTATACGAGAGGTCGAGAGGATGACAGACGACTAAACTAGAGGGCGGAGGCTGCGCCTGCGCGAGTTGACCGGCGGTGGGTTGCCGGCCGGTTTCGGATGACGAAGCGGAGGGACAGGCTAGGACGAGAGTCAGTGTTGGGGAGCAGCTGGAGGCAGGACGCGAGCAGAGAAGAGAGGTGACGGAACGGAAAGCGACGCCTTCACGCGGCAGCTCTCTCTTGCAGTCTTGACTTGACCAACGCCGTTAGTAAGAAATAAATAAAATAAAAGGAGCCGTTAGTTTCTCTGGCGTGTATGGATGGGGACCGTGAGGCCCGGCCGCCTTCCCTGCCCTGCGGATCCTCCTGGCCGTAAATGGCATCGAATAGGCTTCCAGAGCAAGAGCAATACAGAGGAGGACATCTATTTTCCAGAGCATATATCCTTCAAATCGATCCTATCTTCGAAGACGATCCGCTATCCCAATTCTTCAACTTGTTACGACAGCTCCAGTGCAAAGCATTCATCATGGTGTGCCTGGCATACAAGGGAGTGAGAGACCCATGCGTGTGTATAGTACATATATAGTGTTTGAAAAATCTAACTGCGACGGCCACTATTTCTGAACCTAAAGTAGGAACTGCTTTACGACTGCTATACAAAGTAGCGTAAACGATACCCACGAGGCCACGACGGTCAGACACGATCATTTTCTTGCAATCACAAGACATACACACAGAAATACTGACTGATTTAATGGGCAGCAATAAAGCTGTACGTACATTATTGGACCTTTGAGGTATTCCTATAAATAAATGATACCGTCAAGAAAGACCTCTCCTAATGTCTGTCTTCATCACTTTCATCATCATAACAGTATCGTTACCAGACTCCCAAACACAATTCTCTTCTGGCAGCACCTTGCTGTGGTCCTCCAAAATCCACGGTCCATCAATTGGTTCACTGGCGCACCGCTTCCCACAAGACAGAGCACCCAAGGTTATTGTGATGTTTCAGCACCCAATCTTTGTGCCCCCACTAAGTTCATTGAGGCACACACCCGAAGTAAGTCAGCATTATCAGTTGTTGCAAAGTATGTACATCCCTTTCTCTGATTTCCCTAGAAATGGCCCGCATGTTTGCCCTCTTCAATGTCCATTGGTGTTTTAATCATGAGATACGTGTCGTTTGTTAAACACGTGTAACCTACTAGTACAAAATAACAAGCATGGATGATTACAACAGAAGTGTGTTAAACTTGCATTTGTGAAACTGGCTTTTCTCGGCTGTTTTGCCTTCTCGACCTTGCCTCCATTCTCCACTGCCTTGTTCTCGATGGAACACACATGTAGGGCCTGTTTGATTTAACCTACTAAAGTTTATTGATTTCTAAAGTTTAGTGACCTCATGTTTGATTCAACCTACTAAAGCATATGTCTCGTGTACACTTTAGTCATTTTTAACTACTCTTTTGTGACTAAAAGTCACTAAACTTTAGTCAAGGTGTTTGACATTTTAGGGACTAATAAAGTGACTAAACTTTAGTGACCCCTAACCAAACATGTCTTACTAGTGTGCATGGTGAAAATGGACAGATGTCCACTCCATTAAGCGATACATGTATTGATGCGAAATGGCAGGGTCAAACAAATGGTATGGGATAGGCATTCCCACCATCTGTAAAGCTCTTTGAGTCTTTGTCGCTTCGACGAGGGCAAGCCGAGGGCGAATAAGAGCAAGGCTAATGGTTTAGTCCATTATCGACTGAGAGAAGCTGCCATGTCACTTATAGCTAATCATAACCTGTATAGTGAGCCGGCTGATAGGTTTATTATAATAAAATACAAGCATTTAATGTCTTCATGCTAAAACACGTAAATTTCTTGGACCATGATCTGTAGGTGGGCTTCTCGCCGATAGCGACCTGGGAGACGTCCGCGAGAAATAAATTTTTTCTCGGACATTGAGCTGCAG
>CM039139.1:8124970-8192771 GCA_022036555.1 Microstegium vimineum | reverse complement strand
GGGAGAGGATGGAGAGTGATTAGCTAGCTTGAGCTGATGAGTGCGAACGAAGCGCGCGTGCTTATATACAGCTTCCAATTAAGCACATGGTGACCAACGCGCGGCAGCCTCCTCCGAACGCGCGCCTTCGTGCGCTTACCTGCTTCCGTTTCTACGCGTGAGCACGCGCGGTCGTGTGGCTGGTGTTGCCACTTTCTCTGGTCTGCAGCGCCAAGCATGCATGCTCGTGCTTCATGGCGACCATGTCAACACATGAAGAGTGAAACCAAGGACGACCAAGGTAGCTTGTTGGTTCTAGCTTATGACTAGTTGAAGACACGCGCCAACCAGTACAAAATAGCTTTATGCCGGCGGTGTGCACTAATATGTATACACGGTTTTTCCGCTTAACGTGTGTTAGTAGAAATCAAACGGTTCCAAACCGCCACTAGAAATCGATTTCTACAGTCGTTATATAAATCATGTATTTCTACAGGCAGTTGTAGAAATCATATTTTATAGACGAATTTCTTAAGAAACTGTCTGTAGAAATTATATCGGTTTCTTTAAAAAATCCGCCACTAGAAATAATTGGACATTGATTTTTTTTTTTAGTTTTTCATACAACCTTGGATAAGGAAATGATCAAAATGAAAGTTATATACCTTGAAAAGCTATGAAAGTTTATAGTTAATAACTTTTTCATTTGAAATCATCTTGTCGTCGAAAACTATGTTCGAATTTGTCAAATTTGAAATTTAAATTTTACAAACGACCTCGAATGGAGAAACTACCAAAATAAAAGTTGTAGATCTTGAAAAGTTACGAAAGATTGTAGTTGTCAATTTTTTTCTTTGAATTCGTTTAGGGCCTCAAACAATCAATTTACATTCGGTTTAGTATAATATATGGTGAATTAAAACAAAATATAGACACAAGTGAGTTATGGTTGGAGTGGTAGAGGAGGGTACGTGTGAGGGTGTGGTTGTGTGTGCAAATTCTCCGTGATCGCGTAGCACGTGATTTTACGCGAAAAATATGTGACTAGTAGGCTCTCCTGCAATTAATTTTTTCGTATATGGACATCAATTTTTACCGTGGTTCATTTAATGAAACTGCAAGTAGAAATTTATTTCTGCCAGCAGTTGTCTTAACCGAATCGTCTATAGAAATCGATTTCCACTGACGGTCTCAAGTGACTGTCTTTATAGTGCGTCCATTTCTACTAGCCCCAACGTTGTATAAGTACTTATTATATGCTCCCTTCATCCATAATGATTGATTTTTTAAGGAAATACTTAAATGATGTGTGTACCTATGGCATAAACTCAATTAAGGAGTTTCTCCTTAATTCATGGGTTTCTTTTTAACAACTTTGCTAAATTTGAGCATGGGCTCCACATAAAATGTCTTGTATTTTAGTACAAAATTTATTAGAAGTTATAATGCAGTGTTTAAAGATGGAGGGTGTATATATGTGGCTTCTAAATGATCTCAAACGGAAAAGTCATCGACTACAAAATTTTAGATCCTATCGGTCTCTATACTTTCGTTATAAATTATTTATTCTACAACTATCTTGCAAGTAACGCAACTACTTACTTTCTATACTAGCTAGCTTTAAATTTTTTTTGTTATAAAATCCACAATAAACATTTTAAAAAGGTAAAGACTTTGTTACAGTCGTCCGTATTTTATACGGAGCGCACGGCTCCGCCCTCACCCGCATGGCCGCACTTGCCTGCAAGGACTCTCTCGTCTCGCACTCGCCCACACCCGCCCGCACTCGCTCGTCTTCCACGCGCGGCTCCTCTCTCCTCTTCCTCCCTCTCTCTCCCAGGTGACCAGCTCGCGAACTCCGACGAGGGCACAGATCTGGCGGCGACAAGGACTCTCTCCCTCCCTCCCTCCTCTCTCTCCCGACGACCTCCTCCCCAACTCCGACGAGCAGATCTGACGACGAGTCGTGGAGAATCCGGCCAGGTAGGTCCTCCTCCGATCTAGGGTTCCAGCGAACTTTCCCTTGTCTTCCCCAACTCCGGTGGGCTATAGAATGACCGACCGGGGGAGGTAGGTAGGGCAGACAGTGGGGATGGTCGATGAGTGGTTTAGGGGAGCTGGCGGCAGAAGGGGCGGTCGGGCCAGGTTGGGGCGGGGGATCTCCGGCCATGGCGGCGGCGACGGTGGTGGGGAGGGGAAGAAGGTGGCGCCACGGGTGAGCTAGGGTTTCGCCGGAACTCCGTCCACGGAGCTTCGGCGAAACCCTAGCTCGCCGCGGCGGGGCGCTGGATGGTGGCGGGGGCGAGTTCGAGGAGGAAGAAGGTCAGAGGACGAGAGCAAGGAGGAAGAAGGTGAGAGGAAGAAGACGGTCGTGTGTGCGACCTAATGCACGCACGGCCGTAATTTAGTCGCGTCCAATAATAGTATATTTTGCTCGGTCATCTTTTGTATGTCACACAAAGAAATTTAGCAATTTCAAATCATGTTGCCTTTTCCTTGTTCCCCATGCTGTCGGCCTGTTGGGCCAACTATTGGGTCAGATGCCAGACCACAGCTTGTGTTGTACGATACGCCTGGCCCAGGCCAAATTCATCTGACTGCGATTTCGTGATCCGACTGCATGTAGGATTCGGCCCGGCACCGACTAGGAAACAGCCTGACTCCGAGTCCACATGTCGTCCGGTTGTTCCGATTCTCAATCCGCGCTACAAAACTGCTGGATGGTGGCGCGCAGCCCGTGTGTTCATCGTGCCGTCGTCTCCTGCAACTTTCAGGCCATGGCAACCGGCGTTCCGCAGGAACCCGAGCCCCAGGCACCGGCGATCTCTCACCACATCGGTGAAATCCTCTATCATCTCGGAAACAATAGGATTGTCCTTGTCTCCGCGGCGCCAGGCTCCGGAAAGTCCACGGTGCTCCCCCGATACCTCGCCAGTTATGGCTTCGGCCCGGTCATCTGCGCGCAGCCCCGGCTCCTCGCGGTGACCGTGGCCTCGTCGAAACCCGGACAGGAGCGGGAGTCCGACGACGACGTCTGGTTCACGACCACCCGGGTGCTCATCGACATGCTGTGCGGCGACGACAGGCCGGCATTCGCCGCGGCGTTCCGCACCATCGTAGTCGACGAGGCACACGACCGCACGCTCTGCACCGACCTCCTCCTCGGGGTAGTCAAGGCCGCCGTGGCAGCAGAGGAAATGCGGCACCTCAACGTGGTCGTCTGCACCGCCGGCGGACCGGAAGACAGCGTGCTCAGCGACTTCTTCGGCGCGCCGATCGTGGCGTTCCAGCGCGCGGCGCACCCCGTCGCGGTGCGCTACTCGCGGGGGGCCATGCTCGACATGGTGAGCGCGGTGGTCGAGGAGGTGACGGACATCCACAGGTCGAAGCCGCCTGGCGACGTGCTGGTGTTCTTGCCGGATGTCATCCGCATCCTGGAGGCCTGCAAGAAGCTTGGGCGGCTCGGCCTGCCAGGGCTGGTCCTCTGACTCATCCACGACAACCTCCCGGACAGTGCGTGGGCCACGCACTGGGCCCTGCGCCAGGTGGGTCGAGGAAAGTCGTGCTGGCGACGGACGTGGCCGAGACGGCTGTTCTGGTCCCCGGGATCACGTACGTCGTCGACACCGGCGTGCTGTCAGAGGACCCGCTTGCGATGGTCTCCAAGGAGGCGGCGATCAGGCGGGCAGCGGTGGCCGGCACCGCCTTTGCGGGGCACTGCCACCGGCTCTACATGGAGGGCGAGTACGCTGGATTCCAAGAGCACACAGTTCCTCACGTCAAGCGAGATGGCGGCGCGCTCGACAAGCTCGCGCTGATGCTTAAAAGACACGCGGCTGATGGCATGCCGGGCTTCGAGCTTCTTGACCCACCAGTGGCGCCAGCACTGGACAATGTTGTTGCTGAGCTAGTCACCACCAGCGGCTACTTGGATAAGCATGGCAAGCTGACAGAGAAAGGGGAACGTGAAGCATACGATGAAGACTAGACGTGAATTCGTTCTTTTTTTTGCACTCTTGAATGTACGTAACGGGGCTACTGTAAACTGTTGCAAGATTCACTCCCTCTGCGAAAACTACGAGGAGGTGACCAGAAACGGATATTGCGCTGAATCATAGTTTTGTTGGAATCATTTCTTTATAAACTACCGAATGCTATACACTACAAAATTTCTAAGTGAAAAATTGCACATTCTATACATACGTGGAAACTACACCTGAAAACATCGGGAGTAAGACTGCACGCGCTATTTTAGAGTTCATTGCTAAGGCCCAGTTCATCTTCAAGGTCATCTCCCTCTTCAAAGAGCCTGAGGAATCGCGCTTGGTCTCGCTCCCTCTTCTTCTTCTGCCAGTACTTGTAGCCCCCGAACAAGGCAATAATGACAAGGACTGAAGCAAGAACACTAACTATTATGATGACAGGAACAGATGTCTTCTTAGTGTCCAAATCTTCGCTAGGTTCACGGTTTCCATGTCCTGGCACAAAAGAAGCATCTTTGATATTAACTACCATCGATTCAACGGGGAAACTTCATCATCAAAGATGCTGCAGAGGCGTTGTCCATGAATCTAGATAACCTCATAGCCAAAAGAAAACAAGCTGCAAGGAATTATCTTAGACTATCGAAAAGCAACGGTAAATCCAGCTAGCTCAAAGGAAAAATGTCTAAACAAACAGAAATGAATAGGTATTGGATATCAGCGGTACCAGTTGAAACAGTGCAGTTTGGACATAGGAATGTTGCATTGAACTGGCCTTCCTTAAACCGGGTGTATTTTCCACCCTTGAAATCACTCGAACACATCTCCCATTCATCATAGACATCATCAGGTTTAATTGTGTCCTCCTCATACAAACCGCATCGCTTGCATTTCTTTTCTGGAAGCTCTGTTAAGGGCTGCCAAAATTGCACAATTCAATATATGATGCTAACAAAACAATGAGTAGTGACAAACTGATGATCAATTTTAAGTACTAAACCAACAGTACGACTTGCCTGCCATGATTCTTCACCCTTAAAGGTATATAGCGTGTGCGCCTCCTTCACATCTGGCAAAACTGTTTTGTTCGCTCCATTGCACCGGAAAGCCACTGTTGGTTTGCCAAACCATTCATGAGTGGTAAATATCTCAACAGTATCGAGTGTGACTTGCCTCGATGAAATTGTCCCTATACAATTAAGCTCATCAGTGATGCACAAATAATTAGTGAAGGAAATAAACAAAGGAAATGGTCCAATTTTAGTCCCCACAACTCTTTGATAGTTTTAAAAATGGTCCATCATCTATAGCACATTTATCTTTTGTCCCTGCCTCTCAAAACCAGATGACAAAAGACCTTTCCCTTCATATAGCCGTTTTTGCACAAGTGGCATAAGGGACTAGGATCTGATCTGATGTGGGTGTGGCTTCTAGCAGCTGACCTCAGCCTTCTATTATTCTCTCCTATCTTATGATCAGCTTCGCATTCCCCATTCCTTTGCTGCCTGCTGCACTCAAACCCCACCAGCGCAATACAATTCACGCTGCCTGCACTTCCCAATCCGGCTAATTACCTATGAAATCACACTGCCACACCTCCAATGCTAATCTGCGCCCCAGTGGCACTGCCGCACCCAAACCACACAGCCAGTCTATCCCAGTGGCGTGGCCATGTGCCACATTCACAATATGTGCCTTCCCGACCCATCAGTCGTCTCACAGGGCAAGCTCTGGGAACACAAAGGTAAGGACGGGCAGCAAGGTACATCGCTGCCCTGTGTTTGCAGTGAAAAAACAACTTCTGCAGCTTTGTGTGCTCTCAAATAAACAAATCAAACTATCGAAGCACAGGCTTGACTAATCAAGCAAACAGATCTTCAGACCTTCTGGTATCCAGATTTATTTGCGTACTTCCACCAGGAGGGGAAAATAAGTGGGGTATATAGACAGAGATCAGAAAAGGGGCAAGTCAGAGAGGACTGCACATCACATATGCAAAACCAGCTGGAGTTAGTGGACCCAGGGAGGACTGCTGTTGAACAGTGTGGTAAGATAACTGGTATTAGAGACGAGGGACCATTTTCATACCATCGCATAACAAATATGTTGAAGTTTTACAATCCAGTACAACAGTACAAGTATCACCAATGAGAACACAAAAGCGGTCAAAATATAAAATATGGCGTCATTGTTTTCATGCAGCCAGTGAAAGACCAGGCCGGTTTAAATAAAATCTTGTCAACTTCTCATTATCCACCAAAATTGTATTTCCTGACCGTGTTTCTACAATTCTACTTTCCCCTTTTTTCAAGGAGTGCAATAACATGCATCGCAGGAATCTAAGTACTGATCTGGAATGAAATGTGACAGGTCTCAATTGTTATACTTTAAGCCTTTAAGTGTCATTTGTTTTCATGGTCTGGGTCGATAGATGATAGGTCTCTGTTCTTATCTTTTAACTAATCACTTCCTTACTACGGTATTGATAACAAGCACCGTGGCCGTATCATGGTATATCTGTTGCACTGTAGCTTGATAAATGTGATATCTCACATCTATTGATATATTCCATTCTAGCAAATATAGCTAAGAAGAATTCAAAATATCAACTTGAATAAAACACAGTTACTGACATCTTTGATGAGAATACACCAATAGAAGATAAAATAAGTTACAACCAGTTGGCTTAGTTTCTGTTACTTAAATTTGCTAAACGATCAACTTCAATCAAGCAAAATTAATGGTATGCAACATGAAACTACACCATATAGTAGCTGCAAAACTACATAAAATGCAGACAGATAAGAATCATTTAGCTTAGTTTGGTGGCTGTAGGGCACTAAAGATATCAAAATTGTGTTCAATGCAAAAATACCAATCTTGGTTTCCTGAAGAAGTGAAGATAGAAAAAGTCATTAATTTTTTTTGAAATACATAACATGTAAGAGATAAATCGTTGTCAACACTTGACACTGTCAACAACATGGAACCTGAGTTCTAAAAATTAAAAACAACCAATCCCCAGGAATACAGAACATGTAAGCAAGATTGTTCTTGAGATACATAACGAACACAATATATTTCCTAACTTCTGAACCCCAAGCAAACTATGTCCTTTAGGGTGAAGTGAATCTGAACCCAAAAATGGGCCACAATATGGATTCTTCTAGATTGATAGATCCAACACCAACCAAAAGAATCCCCAAACTGTTCCATAAGAGGTAAAATCAGTGGCCTTTCCCATTGTCTATTACATCTTTGAAATATTTCATAATAAGTACTATGCTTTTGTTCACATTTGCCACCTTCAATCTTCACACTGATGATCCTATCATAATAAATCATAGAGGCACCTAGCAGGTCAAAATTCACTTATTGCTATATGAAGTTTTCCATTTCACGAGTCTATAAATCATTAATAGGGTCTTTGGTTTGAGGAATCACTCCAGTGTATCATGAGTTCATTCCTCAAATTTGGTGGAATGACTCCACTCCTCATAATAGTACTACTTTTTAGCTTGTGAGGAATGAGGTGATCATGCACCAACCTATTCCATTCCACAAACCAAACAAAAAAAGTGAGGAATGAAGAGATGATGGACTAACTTGTTCCTCAAACCAAACACCACATAGATCTCCTTCAGTCTTTCCCCTATGGTAATTACACCTCAGACCTTACCCAGCGGCCAATTCTTTCGCTGGTCAGTGGCCACAAATACATCGGGAAAAAAAGATAATAATATGTCTGGAAAATGGCTAGTTCCCACCTAATCACTCAATCGAAAAAAATAAGGTAAAATAATTTGGTCAACCCTCCCTCACGGTAAAGCATTCAAACTAAATTCCTTAACCCGAAACAAACAGATACGAGCCAGATCTCACCAGGAATCGTGTAGAGGGCGACGAGAAGGACGAAAAGGAGGGGGCGGCGGTGACTCGAGATCGCCAGCGGCCACTTCATGCTATGATGCTAAGGCCGCGGCGCGCACGCAACGAATTGGCCTCTGGGTGTGGATTCGGAGCTCAGGAGCACCTATATGGTGCCGCGTCGTAGCTGGCTGGTCGACGGCCGGGCGCGCGCCTCCTCTTCCTCGTCGTCCTCCCAACGAGAGAGATGGAACCTGTTCTTCTCTTTTCGCCTTCGTGGGTTCGTGGGGGAAAAGCGATGCGCAAATCGAATACGCCATTATTCTAGAACTACGCCTCCCAACTCATAAAGCCCATTAGTTCTGATGATCCTCAAAGCCCATTTAGATATAAGGCCCAATAAGTAGCTAGCCCATATGATTGCACAAATCAGAAAAGGGGCCATCTGCGTCTGCGACCCGTTCGTGCTCCTCCGAGTCCCGAAGCGGACGCCATTCCTGATTCCTCCCTCTTCCGCCGCCACACCGCCGGAGATATGTCGAGGCTCACGGCCGCCGCCCTCCGACGCGGCGTCACTGCATCGAGGGATCCCTCCTCATCTCGCTTTTCCGTGTCCGCGCCGGTGTCCGCTCGGCTCTTCTCCGCGGATGCATCCGGCGAAGCCGCCGCCACGGCCGCAGAGTCGCAGGACGACTCTTTCCTCAAGGCATCCCGCGAAGGTAGCTCGGCCATCATCGTGTTCCTTTACCTGTACCTGTCTGTGTTTCTTCTATAGAATTGTCAGTTTCTTTGGTTCTGGGTGGGTTTAGGGTTTAATACTTTAATGCTATATCTTCCCGTTTAAGAAGACTGGGTAGGAACTTAAAGGGATAGAGTAGACGGCAATACAATGTAGGTTGGGTGTGCTATAATATAAGTGAATTTGATCTCTAAGGTGTTAACATAGTATCACGTTTGGTAAGGTGAATTATAGGTTTGGAAGCATGGGATATTACTCTAGTTTATCTGTGGAACACTGGGAAGCAACACTGCTACCAGTATAAGGTCAGTCATTGTTATTGCCTCGTTGGAAGTTTCATCCCATGTAAGCTGAAAAGAAAACAATTCAGTTTTAGAAGACGGCATTTCCTTGTTGGGATGCTTGTACAGGGAAAAGGAAAAATGCTCATAGGTATTTCTGTTGATTTCATATCCATGGAGTATTGTCATGCTCAAGGGTTCTGAAAGGCATTAGGTCACTGGTGGCCTAGGGTCTAGAGCGCCTAAATGCAGATTAAACATGATCAAAAATTTGTGCTTTTTTTATACAATTCATTTTTGCTGCTGGGAGCAAGATCAGGAGGTACTGGCACAAATGAAGGCCAAACAGAGTATTAACAGAGATATTTTCAAGGCAAACAAGTCACAAGGCAGCACAAACAAAGGACATTTATCAGGTTCAGAGCATTGAAGAACAGAGTTTCAGAAGAAAATTACATCAACCAACACAGAAGTATCGAGTTTTTTCAAACAGAAGCAGGTTGTAGAGAAAATAATAGAAACATATCTCTATAGACAGCTGAGTGCTGCAGGTCACGCATGACGCTCTGCCGCACTGGAGAGCCACGCTTTATACACCACTTACCACATGAGGGCACGCACGGACAGCCATTGATGCATTCCTTGAGGCTCCCCAGCCCCGCTGCACTTATCCGCCTCATATGTGCATCCATACACTTTTTTTCTGCCCGCTCGTACACTCTTAACTGCCTGCACTGGGTATGTTGCAACATTTTAATTGGGTCTTCTCTCGTGTTCTTGTTCTTGATTGTTGAGATCAAGATGGTTTTATTGTGACCTCTTAGACTTTTGTTCTGCTGATACTAAGTTTGTAATAACTGTTTCAGCTGATAAGTTACCTATTCATCTTATAGATCAAGTATATTACAACATATTTTGCTATTGCTACAGGCTTGGCCTATGGAATGTTCTACAGTGCCATTGGTGGTGGAAGCAATCGTCTTGAGAAGAACATGTTGAAAACTGACATTATCCATCACCTTGACAGATGTGGACTGTCATTGGACGATGTGAAGATTGATTACAACAAGGGATATACTCCTGTGGCCGCGTATGATTCCTCTGCATGCTCTGTATATATAACCTTTTAGTTCTTCTGCATGCTCCGTATATATAACCTTGTGTCAAGATGGTTACAACAAGGGACATGCTCTGTATGCTGCATACTCTACATGCTTTTTATATATAACCTTTTTATTTTTTATGCCTTGTTTACTTGAACTTAGACCCCTAACCAGCTCCATTTGTTCATACCCAGATCGCAAGACAAGTGATGCCTTAGCCTTTTAGAACTGTAGCTTAGATATGAGCCTGTGTCTGGTTGATGCATGCCTATTTTCATATAATGTTCATGAAGCATTGCCCTTTCTTTGTAGTCCAATTTGTCCCTGCCTAGCTTTTGTTGATCTGTCTGATGACCTGTATCTTAGCAAGACATTTTTCCTTGAGGATGTGATGAGTTCTATAAGAGGGACAATAGTTACTTCTTCATTGAAGCTATTATTCTGTATGATGCTAAGGAAGATTATACAGACACAAGTATGGTTTAGTACCATCAGACAGTGTCTTTGTATACATGTGCCATGCTTTCATTAAATTTTAATAGCTGTTGACATGATATTGGTATGAAAATATCTTATCATCATTTATTTCTGCCCACATCTGGATGTGATTATCAACCTGAAAGTTGTTTTAATGCCTTATTTGATTAGTTTGTTGAGGTTTCCTTCAAAGGCAGTGTTTACCACTGCAATTAGGCAAACAAGTCAGAATCGTCTGTACAGGATTGATGAGGTAAGGCCTGGACTTTTTATTTTATCAGTTTTTCAGTTGGTCCAGTGCCAAACAATGATATATTGTCTGCTCTAAACAGATAAGTCGTGAAGTATGGGATCTCAAACAGTCCTTTGATGGGAAAGCTGTAAGTGATAGTTTTGTGTTGGAGTATATGTATGTAATCAATTTCTGTTTATGCCTGCATTGCAACTTGCAAGTAGATTACGTAGAACAAACCCTAAACCCAAATCAATATATTGTTCTCTCTCCGCTGCTTAGTGCTATGGATTGTGCATAACTGCATATACCAAGGGCTACAATCCTCCTAAATCTCCAATCTCTTATTCTAGCATATCTATGAATTTCATACCAATTATTGATTTGTCTTGAAACAATGTTTTGATTCTGTTGTTTGTTGTATTGGTCTTAACAGGTACTATTGCAAGGAGTTCCACGAAATGCCCTCCCAGAGGACATAGAGCGTTTTTTGTGTGGCACGAACTTTGAACCTCCTCCATTTGAAAGCTTTCTAAGGTAAGGACTTTAGACGCTCACTCTTGTTTGCTAGTCCTGTTCTTAGTTGTCTGATTCCATACATACTGCTGAAACAGACCTGGTGTCCCAGAGCCAATAAGAACGGTGCTGGTCAAATTCCGCACAAAGACCGATGCGGTGAATGCCTTCCTTACCAAAAACAGGAGTTTCTGTCTGAACAATCTAGTTAACATGCGTGTTCTTCAGTAACTGGGTAGCCAATCAAATCTCGTGATATTTGCGCCTACTCTGCCAAACAAAACATTTCAAGTACCTATCTGAAGTCTATCCAAAAATGTTGCCGCATTGTGTGATTCTGTAGGTTACATTCACTGGCAACCTGCTTTATGTTTTAATTTCCTATTAGTTTGTGGTTTCAATTGTACTGTATCGCAAATATTGCATGACTACTCTGGAAATTGTATCATTATTCCCCTTTAGAATTAAATAATTAACAGTACAAACACTAGGGTTCGGTGCTAGACTGCTACCATGTTCGACTTAGATGTTCATCGAATAAATTACTAAAATGCTGGGAGTAGCGAAGACCAAAAGAGATCAAAAAGTGCAATGTTATATGACAACTGAGTGTTTTAGGGGTTGATAACATATATTTTTTTATAAAACATCACCTGTATACCATTGAAATATCATAAAAAGCATATTATATATATATATATATATATATATATATATATATATTATATATATATATATATATATATATATATATATATATGTGTGTGTGTGTGTGTGTGTGTGTGTGTGTGTGTGTGTGTGTGTGTGTACCATATGAACATGCATATACTATTTGGTATTCGGACATTACAAGAGAAGCCCCAGTTTAAAAACCATCATAGAATATCAGTTGTATACTATATAAATATCATAAATTCTATTGTTTTATGGGTTGGCGACATGCAATTTTTATATAACATAGGGGGGTGTTTGGTTTTCACCTCCTAAATTTTAGTGGACTAAAATATTTTACTGAGTTTTAGCTACCCCTTCATGACTAAAGGCTCTAAACTTTAGGGACCATTTTTAGTGAGGTTGTTTGGCATTTTAGTGACTAAAAGTGACTAAAATTTAGAGGCCCCAAACCAAACAAGCCCATAGTCTGCTTGGTTGTTTTTTGGGTTGGCAACATGCAATTTTTTATAAAACATCACTTATATACCATGTGAACATCACAAAAGACCTCATAAAACTTAAACTTCACATGTACACTATACGAACATCTATATACCACTTGCCCAAAAAAACATGAATATGATATAGACATACTCGATAAAAAATAAAAGGGGAGCCATAGACATACAAAACATTTGATATTTTGGTAGAATCTTTCTGAAGTGTACACGTCCAAGCTTTAAAGATACTAGTGAACGTGTCTAAATATTAGTTTTTTTATATTGTTTCTCTAGTTTATATGTGGTGTTATCATCCTATCCATTTTTTTTAAAAAAAGATATATAAGTTCATGTAACATATGCCGCTAGATGCTTTTTAATGAACTCTTCAAGATTTATTTTTTGTTATGGAAATTCATCTTTTATTAAAAATCTGGAGTGCATAAGTGAAAGAGATTACCTTTGTCGTTAACTACCCTTGCTTCATAATCCTCATAAATATTTGGTAAATATTCTTCAGGGTTTTGTTGATCTAAATCATTTTATGTTGCAAAAAGTTAATTACCAAGAGGCAAGAACATACAAAAAATAACATACATATAGAAAAAATAGCAATAGTTTTCTAGTGATGAAATGCAAAACCTGTATCTAGCCTACCTTTGTAATTTTTTATGAAGAGGCCAATTTTTTACCTTGTATTCCATGCATTGGATCTTGTGGTTCCCAAACACCAGAATCAAAATCTTCGCCTGTATTGCCAACTTGAATGTATCGACAACATTTTTTGATTAATTTGGTTTATGAAGAGGCCAATTTTTTACCTTGTATTCCATGCATTGGATCTTGTGGTTTCGAAATAGCAGAATCAAAATCTTTGCTGGTATTGCCAACTTGCATTTTTTTAAAAAATAACAAACAATCATTAATGGTAATTGAGCTAGCACATTAGATAGCTTATTAACTTGAGTGAAGGAAAAATATCACCCAATTTTTTTTAAAAAAAAATAAAAAAATCATTGAGCCAGCACATTAGATAGCTTATTAACTTGAGTGAAGGAGGTATTGCCAAAAATAATTAACGTTAATTGAGCCGGCACATTAGATAGCTTAATACCTTGAGTGAAGGAAACATACCACATAAAAAATATATAAATAATGAATTCAATTCACATAGTCATCAGTATTAAAAATAATTTAAAGTAATATCTTTGATAAAATACACAGTGCCATTAATTTGAAGTGAAAAGCATAAACCAAAGCAAAATACCTATTTTATGAACTTGTGAAGCCATGTCTCGTTTCCTCTTACAAGAATTGCCTTGATTGTCCATTGTAGTATCAATTTTTTGTATTTTCAAGTTTAAATCTGGGATAGCTGTGATTTTTTATGATGCTAACAATTTGGATGCATCCATGGTTTTAGATGACACAACCAATTTGGATGCATCGGCCTCGAGTTTGAAACGAGCCCGACGACTAAGTTGATACTCACGATTTTTGGTCATAGCCTCCTCCTTAGCATTGTCTGTCAATGCAGCTCAACGATAACGTTGGTACTCACGATTTTTTGTCCGAACTTCCTTCTTATCATTGTCAGACAATGCAACCTGATGACTACGTTCATACTCACGTTTTTTTAGCACGAGCTCCCTCCTTCACATTGTTAGACATTGCAGCGTTCCTCTGTTTTCGTAGCTTGCCAATATTTATTTGTGATGACTTCATCGCTTTTTTAGTCACTTTTATTCCTGTGTATCAATAGGAATATAAGAATTATATACTACTATATGAGAGACCATATTTAGCAGCAAGAACAAACCAGACATAACATGAAGTTGCACTGGACGTTAGGTGACATGATCAAAACAATTAATAAATGATCTGTTGAAGGTGCTCGACCCAGAGAAGAGGCAACAAACAACACAAGCCAGTTCGTATCTGTTGCTCACCTGACGACGAAGATGACCGCGGCGGCGCTGGACTACGCGAGGACGTGTGGTGCGGCGCGGCGGAGTGGTTCTGGTGCTTGAACGAGTCGGCGAGCCGTTGCCTCGCTAAAGGAAGGGATGCAGTTGTGTTTGCATCTACTATTTGGGCTTCACGGGCTAGCAGCCACTGATGCAATGCAATGAAACGCCAATGCTAGCTGAGATACATCTCGCGGCTGGGTGGCGTCACAGCTCCTGGCCGCGCGGACGTCGTCGTACGCCAACCGTTCAATCCCTAGCTAGCTAGCCTGCGCGCGACGGCAAGCGAAGACGGAGCCCGAAAAAAAATCAGGGCCGGCAGCCGCCGTATGTGCTCGGCTCGCCCGTGCCTGTCAGCCGGCCAGAGGTCCGCCCCCCCTCATCGCAGTCGCAGGATCCCCCGGCGACGGCGATGTCACTCACGTCCAAGCAGTCAAGCACGCAGCACGCGAATCTGATGAATCGCGTTGCATTTCATGCTTCTGTGTTGGTGCCGTGAGCCTGTGATTGATTCTGTGAAAGTGAAACGGACCGAAGTAGTATACCACCGACCGGCATGGAATCGAATGATGGATGGAGACGCTCCCCTGTTCCGCGATATTTGGGGCCGGTGGCGATGGCGTGGATGCACATGGACGACGACGAGGAGACGCCGCGCCATGCACCGACCCGACCCACCCCACAAGGAACGAATCCTCCGCCGACCCGATCGCAACGCAACGGATTTGTATTGCAGCCGCCGTGGGTGAGGGAGGTGGGCAGATTTTTTTAGGTGGAAAAATGCACGTAAAAGGGCTGCTACGAAGTAGGAAACACGACGTAAATATGTGTAAATATGTGGTGTTTATACTGGATTCATCTATCGGATTGATATCTACCGTTAGATGAAAAATCAAAATAAACCCGAGGGTTGAAATATGGGGTGGGTACAAAATTTCAAATGATAGGTATTTTTTAATTCCTTCGCTCTTTTATAGTATAGATAGATTTGATGATTCGAAGATTATATTAAAGTTGATATAAATTAATTACTAATAAGTAATAGAGATGCATTATTTGTCGGGCACCTAGTAGAAATAAAAAAGGTACATCTGACACTTATATCTATGACTAATTAGTACTGTAAATAATATCAATGTTAGTCCTGAAGAGTGACATTTCTTTAATCCTTTTTGTTGCATTCATGGGAAAAGTCGAACCGGACTTAAAGATCATCGACGAAATGTTTTTGGTTCTTCTCTAATCCCAGTCCTTGTCGGATAGGTGGAAATGAGAGTCACTCTAGCACTATGGCCGAATAATCAAACGTTAGCAAATGGATTAATCGTCAGCGGAGAAAATGGTGGACGCATGGTGCCAAGCGAAGCCACTCAGCATTTCAGCATGGCGTGCGGTAAGCTCCTGCGGTAAAGAGCCGAGCACCCGCGACCCCTTTGATCTCTGTACGGTGGCCGCGTCGCCGTCACGATGATTGAGGCCATGGCGCCAAGGGCTTTGTCGCCGTCACGACGACCGACCCCTTTGATCTCCTCACTTACGCATGCGCTTCACTACTGGACCACCCGTCAATGACGTCCATGCCCTCGACCGCCGCGGCGGCAGCGATGGCGGCAACGCCGGCCGGGGAGGGACCACTCATTTTCTTCCTGCATCCGCTCTTCCTCGACGGTGTGAGCGCCGCGGCCCACCTCATCCTCGCGCTCGCCGTCGCGGGGCGCTTGCTCTTTCGCCGTCTCTCCGCCGGCCACACCAAGGACGGGGAGGTGGACGGAGATGCCAGCCACGGCGGAGTTGTCCGGTTCCGGTGCTTCGGGGTCGCTGCCTGCACCACGTGGACCCTGGCGGCGTCCGAGGTCCTCTTCGGCGCCTACTCGTGGTACGCGGACGGTGAAGCCGGGTGGTCACGCGACGCGGTCGTGGAACAGGTGGACACGGCCGCGCGCGCGGTGGCGTGGCTTCTGCTCGCCGCGTACCTGCAGTTCGATCTCGGGAGGCGGCGGCGGTGGCACCGGCAGCAGGATCGGTTCCCTGCGCAGCTTAGGCTTTGGTGGGCGCTCTTCATGCTGCTCTCCGTCGCCACCGTCGGCGCTCACACGGTGGCCAGTCTCGACGGGTTCCTCGTTCCCGGTCGGTCGTGGACGCTCGACGCTGTCTCTGTTGTTGCAGCAGCGGTTCTACTCTCAGCTGGGTTCCTCGGAGGGATGGCGGGACGGGGTCAATGCCATGCTTTCGAGGAGCCTCTGCTGAACGCCGCGCACGATGAGAATATGAACAGCAGCAGTGCCGGCGCCGCCGACGCATCCTTGTTCACCGGCGCCGGCTTTCTTAGCGTGCTCACCTTCTCGTGGATGGGCCCTCTGCTCAGCGTGGGCCACAGGAAGACCCTCGTCCTGGAGGACGTCCCGGGCCTCGAGTCCGGCGACAGCGTTGCCGGCCTGCTCCCGTCGTTCAAGGCCAACCTTGAGGCGCTATCCCGCTCCAGCTCCAGCCGGAATATCGTTACGGCGTTCAAGCTCACCAAGGCCCTGCTGCGCACCGTCTGGTGGCACGTCGCGGTGACCGCGTTCTACGCGCTGGTCTACAACGTGGCCACCTACGTGGGCCCGTACCTCATAGACTCCGTGGTGCAGTACCTCAACGGCGACGAGAGGTACGCGAGCAAGGGCCCGCTCCTTGCCGTCGCCTTCATCGTGGCCAAGGCGTTGGAGTGCCTGTCGCAGCGGCACTGGTACTTCCGCCTGCAGCAAGCGGGGATACGCGCGCGGTCGGCGCTCGTCGCCGTCGTGTACCACAAGAGCCTCGCGCTGTCCAGCCAGTCGAGGCGTAGCTGCACGAGCGGAGAGATGATTAACATGATCAGCGTCGACGCCGACCGCGTCGGCGACTTCGCATGGTACATGCACGAGCTCTGGCTGGTGCCGTTACAACTAGGCATGGCGATGTTCATCCTCTACTCCACGCTCGGGCTCGCCTCGCTCGCCGCGCTCGGTGCCACCGTGGTCATCATGCTCGCCAACGTGCCTCCCGGAAAATTGCAGGAGAAGTTCCAGGACAAGCTCATGGACAGCAAGGACGTCCGGATGAAGGCGACGACCGAGATCCTTCACAACATGAGGATCCTGAAGCTGCAGGGGTGGGAGATGAAGTTCCTGTCGAAGATCATTGAGCTGAGGAAGACAGAGACGAACTGGCTAAAGAAGTACCTCTACACGTCGGCCACGGTGACCTTCGCCTTCTGGGGCACCCCGACCTTCGTTGCCGTGGTCACCTTTGGAGCTTGCATGCTCATGGGGATCCCGTTGGAGTCAGGGAAGGTGCTGTCAGCATTGGCCACGTTCCGCGTGCTGCAGCTACCCATATATGTCCTTCCTGACACTATCTCAATGGTGATTCAGACCAAGGTGTCTCTTGACAGGATAGCATCATTCCTATGCCTTGACGAGCTGCCGATCGATGCTGTGCAGAGGCTTCCAAGTGATAGTAGCTCTGACTTTGCAATCAACGTCAGCAACGGGTGCTTCTCCTGGGAAGCCTCACCTCAAGTCCCAACACTGAAGGACCTGAGCTTCCAAGCTAGGCCAGGCATGTGTGTTGCGGTTTGTGGGACAGTTGGCTCCGGCAAATCGAGCTTGCTGTCTTGCATTCTTGGTGAGATTCCAAAGCTATCAGGAGAGGTCCAGACTTGCGGGACAACAGCATATATCAGTCAGTCAGCATGGATACAGAGCGGCAAGATTCAGGAGAATATACTGTTCGGCAAGGAGATGGACACAGAGAAGTATGACAGAGTACTTGAGTCATGCTCGCTGAAGAAAGACTTGGAGATCTTGCCATTTGGTGATCAGACAGTCATTGGCGAGCGAGGCATAAACCTTAGTGGCGGGCAGAAGCAAAGGATTCAGATAGCCCGCGCTCTGTATCAGGATTGCGACATCTATTTGTTCGATGATCCATTCAGTGCAGTTGATGCCCATACAGGATCCCACCTTTTTAAGGTAAAAATGATTTATTCTATTCTAATTAAGATTCTCATTGCTTACAAATTTTATTTTACAGGAATGCTTGCTTGGTGATTTGGCTTCAAAAACAGTGGTTTATGTCACCCATCAGATTGAATTCCTACCTACTGCTGATCTCATTCTTGTGAGAATTTCTTGGTAAATTTTTAATGTTTGATTGTTACCATAACCTATGACTCTTCTTATAAAGCTCGTAATGTAGGTCATGAAAGACGGGAGAACAGCACAAGCAGGAAAATACAACGAAATACTAGGTTCAGGGAAAGAGCTCATGGAGCTAGTTGGTGCTCACAAGGATGCTCTGACAACATTGGATGCGATTGATTCCATAAATGAAAGTAATGTGCCCTCTCCAAGTGGCAAAGCAAAGCCGAAGCTGTCCAGATCACTGTCATCAGTTGAGAAGAAAGATAAAGCCAACAATGATGAACAGAATGCTCAGAGTGGGCAGCTGGTGCAGGAAGAAGAAAGGGAGAAAGGTAGGGTGGGGTTCTGGGTCTATTGGAAGTACCTCACACTAGCTTATAAGGGAGCTCTTGTACCGTTTGTGTTGCTGGCACAGATACTTTTCCAAATACTTCAAATTGCGAGTAATTATTGGATGGCTTGGGCTGCTCCCGTGTCAAAGGATCTTGAGCCTCCTGTGAGCATGTCCACACTGATCTATGTCTATGTCATCCTGGCTCTTGGAAGCTCACTGTGCATCCTTGTAAGATCACTGTTCCTTGCAACAGTTGCATACAAAACAGCGACTTTGTTATTCAACAAGATGCATTTTTCCATATTCAGAGCTCCTATGTCTTTCTTCGATTCCACTCCGAGCGGGCGCATCTTGAATAGGCAAGTCAATTTTGTCGGATCCAATATTGTTAGTTCAATCCATTTACTTGTACGGAGTACTATGCTAATTCATGTATTCAAAATTTGCAGGCTTCAACGGATCAAAGTGAAGTGGACACTAACATTGCTGACCAGATGGGGACCTTTGCATTTTCCATCATCCAACTTATCGGAATTATTTTGGTGATGTCTCAAGTTGCATGGCAGGTCTTCGTTGTTTTCATCCCTGTCTTTGCTACCTGTGTCTGGTACCAGGTACTTTTTTTTACCAATCTTATCATCCTCCATGTTAAACTGCAGCATCACCCATATCTCATTTTACTTGCCTTGTTGCAGCAATACTACATTGACACAGCTAGGGAGCTACAAAGACTAATAGGAGTTTGCAAAGCTCCTACCATACAACATTTTGCAGAATCAATAACAGGGTCAACTACCATTAGAAGTTTCGGCAAGGAAAATCAGTTTGTGTCAACTAATAGCCATCTAACAGATGCCTACTCTCGACCGAAATTCTACAACAATGGAGCAATGCAGTGGCTTTGCTTTCGTCTGGATGTGTTGTCATCTCTTATATTTGCCTTCTCTTTAATATTTTTTATCAATCTACCAACCGGTCTCATTGATCCAGGTATATATCATGTAAATTCTGAACATTATTTATAGTTCTTCTGGATGGATGACAGTAAATTAGATAGAATTTGATACGGATTCGTATTTTTTCCGAAGAACCAGCGGCAAGAGCATGCCAGGTATGTATTAATAGAGAAAAAAAAATATGGATTCGTAACTAACATCACATCAAACTTTCAGGTATTGCTGGCCTTGCTATCACATATGCGATTAATCTGAACATGCTTCAAGCATGGGTTGTCTGGGGTATGTGCACTTTGGAGAACAAAATAATATCAGTAGAGAGAATTCTACAGTACATTAGCATTCCTGCAGAACCCCCGCTGGTTATGTCACAAGATAAGTTGGCTCATAACTGGCCATCTAATGGAGAAATTCAGCTCCATAATCTCCATGTAAATCCCTCATCCTTTTGGTGTTGTGTTGTATTTCTTTTTTTTCTGTACTATAATAGTGTCATGAATAATTAGTGTGATGCAAAGGAATAGTTGAATTCTGTGCTTTGTTCAAACCAGTGCCTGTTTGTCTTTCCGGGATCCAGATTATGCTTTGATCAATAAATTTGAAGAAGCCAGATGTACAAATGTGCACAAGAGGAGAGCAAAAGATCATGTCAGGAGGAAGGCCTTCTTATTTTTTTTAGTTTGATGCAGGTGAAATATGCACCGCAATTGCCATTTGTTCTGAAGGGTCTGACAGCCACTTTTCCGGGCGGCATGAAGACTGGTATTGTTGGAAGAACAGGAAGTGGCAAATCAACCCTCATTCAGGCCCTTTTCCGTATTGTGGACCCTACTATTGGCCAGATACTAATAGATGACGTCGACATTTGCTCAATTGGACTGCATGATCTGAGATCCAGGCTGAGCATCATTCCGCAAGACTCGACAATGTTCGAAGGAACTGTTAGAAGTAACCTTGATCCTCTTGGGGAGTACTCTGATGATCAAATCTGGGAGGTAGTTTCACCTTTCGCATCAGTTTTACCTAAGTTGCTATGTCATTCCCTTTTTCTCTCTCTCAAAAGGCAAGAAAATAGTTGAAAAATATCAATCTGTCACTCCTGATTTCAGGCTTTGGATTGCTGTCAGTTAGGGGACGAAGTTAGGAAGAAGGAGCTGAAGCTTGACTCACCAGGTCTGGTATCCTTGTATTAGTCATGCATGCAGTTCAGAGTTACTACTACTTTTTTTACTGTCAACCGGGGAGGGGGAGGGGGAGGGGGAGGGGGTAGACGTTCCCGTCTGAATAGTATTGATTAATATCAACAACCTCGTTTTAAGGGAACGAGGCAAAAACCCTTTGTTCAGTTCATTTTGGAAAACCAAACTAAACCAAAACAACTCTGGTACAAGGACGAATGGAGACACAACCATAGATACATAGAAGAGAAGAAAGGATAACACCAAGACACAAGGAGACGTTATGTCATGGGTCAATATAGCCATGACGGGCTAAAGAGGTGTCGGGCTCAAGTCGGGCCAAATAGGCCCAACGTGAACAGTACTGCGGGTACTGTAGCACGTCGTGAACAGTACTGCAAGTACCGTAGCGTTAGGTTTAGAAAGAGTCCAGGAGCTAGGTTTACTTGTAGGTCAAGTCGAGTCGAGTCCTCCCTATATATATATATATATATATAAAGGGAGATGTATCCTTTCAATCTTAAGAAAAGTATTATCAATCTAATCTCTCTATCTCTTCTAAACAACCAAGTCTGCGGCGGAGGGGAAAACCTCACCAGAGAAGACACGGATTGTGGCTATGAAAAGCATAGCCTAGGTCTAATTATCCCATGGACCCAATCTCCATGACAACCTGGTATCATGAGTCCGGCGATCCTCGCCTACTCTCCTGCTCACCGTCTCCACCTGCCGCCGTCGCCGACCACCCCTTCCACCGCCGCGCCAACCACCCCTTCTGCTACCGACGACGCCTTACACGCCCTTGTCGAGGGGCATCATCTCATGTTGGAGCAGCTCTGCCATATGTCCACATTGTTGGATCGCCTCCGGGCGCAACTCCAGGCGAAGGACAAGGAGGACCGTGAACGCCTGACGGCAGTACGCCTATAGGCAGCGACACGGGGACTCCTGGCACGCCGCCACGCGCAGGTTCTTTGTGCAACAAAAGCATCTGAGGAGCAAGCAGCAGTGCGACTGCAAGCCGCAGGGCGAGGTTTCCTTGCCCGCCAGATGGTGCGGAAGATCCGCATGCTGATCAGCTCGTCGTTGCACCGACTTACAGCCTGCGCGTTCAACTACCCAGTCTCGGTTGTATTTTTTGCACCTTCCGCAGAAGTCGAGATATGGGTATGTAACACCCCTGCACGACCACAGATGGTCGTCTCCCTCATGCAGGCTCCTGCCTTGTTGCTGGACAGATCCACCATAGGAACGGGGTGGTATATCCTTCAACTTTCATCCAACAGGAAGTCCACAGTTCAGTTCTTTCCTTGGGATCCAGGAGGACAGGAGGTCATAGCTGCGGTTCAAATTTATATTTTAGTTTCAAATTTATTTCCAATTTTAGTCTTCAATAAAAAAAATGTAAGCTAAGATGTAAAAGGCTTAACCTTAGGTCGCAACATGTAGGTCTATGACAGCTCGTGACCGGTGTGCTGCTCCTTTACGACACAGAGACAGTGCCATCAAGCTATCCAGCTCGAGGACGAGCTGGGCCTCCGAGAGTGGGGGAGATGTCATAGGCCAATATAGCCATGACGAGCTAAAGAGGTGTCGGGCCCAAGTTGGGCCAAATGGGCCCAACGTGAACAGTACCGCGGGTACTGTAGCGCGCCGTGAACATTACCGCAAGTACTGTATCGTTAGGTTTAGAAAGAGTCCAGAAGATAGGTTTACTTGCAGGTCGAGTCGAGTCCTCCCTATATATATATAAAGGGAGATGTATCCTTTCAATCTTAAGAAAAATATTATCAATCTAATCTCTCTATCTCTTCTAAACAACAAATCCTGTGAACATTACCGCGGGTACTGTAGCGCGCCGTGAACATTACCGCGGGTACTGTAGCGCGCCGTGAACATTACCGCAAGTACTGTATCGTTAGGTTTAGAAAGAGTCCAGAAGATAGGTTTACTTGCAGGTCGAGTCGAGTCCTCCCTATATATATATAAAGGGAGATGTATCCTTTCAATCTTAAGAAAAATATTATCAATCTAATCTCTCTATCTCTTCTAAACAACAAATCCTGCGACGGAGGGGAAAACCTCATCGGAGAAGACACGGATCGTGAACATGAAAAACATAACCTAGGTCTAGTTATCCCATGGACCCAATCTCCATGACACGTTACTACTACTTTCCCCCCTCACCTTTGTATCTTTCACATTTTTTTTCGTAGTACACTAGTTTTGCCAAAATGAAAAAATGGAGGGACATGGTACTGAATATTCTTGTGAAATGTTCTTGACTTGGATTGCAGTGATAGAGAATGGTGAGAACTGGAGCGTGGGCCAGCGTCAGCTTGTGTGTCTTGGTAGGGTAATTCTGAAACGGAGTAAGATCCTTGTTCTGGACGAAGCCACTGCTTCGGTGGATACGGCAACTGACAACTTGATCCAGAAAACACTAAGGCATCAGTTTTCAGAGACGACAGTCATCACGATAGCGCACAGGATCACATCGGTTCTTGACAGCGACATGGTGCTGCTTCTTGACAACGGTTAGTCCCACAAACAGCAGTTACTACTGAATGTGTGATGCCTTTGGTGCTTCTGTTGTGAACTTTTGATGACGCTGGTGCTGTTATTTGCAGGAGTGGCCGTCGAGCACGACAGGCCGACGAAATTGCTGGAGGATAAGTCGTCTCTGTTCTCAAAGCTCGTAGCAGAATACACCATGCGGTCGGTGCATACATAGCAGACGACTGACGATGGTTCTTTCTTCTACTCAGTTATTAATCAGGATGAGTTGTTGAAAATGCCAAAAAATTGCTAGGGATTACAAGAGCTGATGGGTCGTAGTTATGTTTAAAGAAAACTCTTTATTTCAAAAAAATGTTTAAAGAAAACTCCTGAACATTTATTTCTTGACCACAGACCGTGTGGAATGTTCAAAGATGTTGTAGTGCTACATTTTGGTGGAGGTAACACATCTAAATAAAATAGAAAAGTAATTGCAGCTTTTCATGATGGAGAACAAAACATATGGACAACATTCAACAGTCAAGCTGTTGATCTCATCCTGATTATTTCTACGTGAAGCCTTGTGTGAACTGTGAAGAGCCCTCCTCAATTTTATTCGTACGAATAGCCATTTGTGGAGCTCAGATCAAGATGGCCGTATAACAAGTTAATTCATACCCCAAGCTTCTTCTTTGTGAGATCAAGCAGCACTTGAAGGTCCTGCTTGGTCTGCGTGTACGCGTCAATCTTGTTCATTTCCTATCATACATTATTATGGAGTCATGATACATCATTAGATTAAAGACATGAACATGCAGTGAAAACTACCTCGATGAATTTATGTATATGGACTCTCCCTTGGGTGATGTCGAAATATTTTATGCCAGCAAAAAACATCTGAAATCCTTCGATGAATGGTGCGTATGCAATGTCCACCTATCCCAAGATCAAACACCATTAGTACTGTGAATTACTAGATCCCCCTACATCGTTAAATATACAACGTTTATGACAAGTAAACTAATTAGCTTGTCCTAAACACCATATATTTTTTTAGATAAAGGAGGGCATATAAGGCATTAATTTTTTTTACCAGACTCAGTTGACCAAGGAAGAAAGGTCCATCATCGAATTTTAACAGGTAGCTATCTATTTTGTCCAGAGCAGCAACTGTCAATCAAGAATGTTTCTTGAGTCAAGAACCAGTATGTGCACAGTCATAACTCTAATAAAAATAAATGAAAAAAATTAGTTCTTGCCAGCTTCAGCGGTCATGGGCCCCTTAGATCTAAGTGCGTCGAGCAATGCCCTGTTGAAAGCATCTGAATATCCCAGCAGTTCTTCTGCAAACCTTTGCTTTTCAGGATCCTGAGATGACCAATTGAATTAGCAACCTATCTATAAGAAGGGCATGCTACTGCCATCATGCGGTGAAGTACAGTTATGAACTTATGATGAACTCACGATGGTTACAAGCTTGGGTCCGTCGAAGTTGCTATCTATGTACTTTATCAGATCCAAGCTCTCTCCCATGATCTTGTTGTTGTGCTCTAAGGAAGGCACCTGTCCGCAAGAATCACAAACTCATCAAGTGGTAGGATATGTTCTCGAACTTATTTTTACCGTGCAAAACTAGCCACACCTGGTTGTTGGGGTAAACCTTCTTATACCATCCAGGCTTATCTGCCATGTCCATGGGGACTAGCTTGATCTGCTCCTGCAAACCCTGGTTCCCCAAAGCAATAATGAAAATTGAAAAGAATGCACAGAGGGAGATCAAAACTAGGTCAACTGGAATACCTTGTAATTCCTTGTGATCCATGCCCGTTGCGCATACGGGCAAAAGTACGACATATACAATCTGCAGTTCCAGTTCCAGTTTCAGATACGCAAATGCCAGGTTGGTAAAGTACAGTCAGAGACGCAATCAAGTAGTATGAACAATTTTTTTTGGCCCGAGAAAATAGCAAGAACATTGAACGGTGCTTAATTGCATATGCAGTCTGGTCTAAAATATTTGATCTTCAGAGAGCAAAGGAAATGATCGATCGACCTGGTTGTGCCATCAAAGAGAGTCGGCTGCTCAGAGGTAGATGTCAAGGTAGGAGGAAGGGCTTCCATATCAAAGCTATACACAGAGAAAAGATAGAGATGATATGATACTCTGTTTCATGTCCAACTATGTCATATGATCATCCTAAAAAAGAAAAAAGAAACTGTCAAGAACCTGTCAGCCGGGATGATACAATTGCCTCCAGCCGGACGAACAGGGAAAACTCTGGTGCTGTTATAAGAGAGCATGCAAGATGGAAGCACCAAGGCCAGTCAGAGCTGAAGCCATGTCTTTCTTGAGCCGTGTCTTTCATGTCTTCCTAAACTCTGGTAAGAATAAGAACAGGGAAGCCGAAGAAAAATTAGTTCAGTTCGAGCGTCAGCAGTGACGAGTAGCCAAAGAAAATGAGTGTGTGGTAATGGCTGAAGCCATGTCTTTCATGCGCCGTGTCACAATATGAGCAATACATGCATTGGAAGTTGGAGGTTATTATTCAAACACCTAACAGTTCTTCAACAGTTCCTACTATAGGTGTGCATAGCAGTATAGCACAATGAGAGAAAATTGACTCCTCCCTTCCTCCCGCGCTGCCACCTCACCCACTGCACCAGGCAACCCCCAAATCCGGCGAAATAAACACGAATCCCCACCAAGCAAGCACCCAACGGATCCAACGTTCGTTCGTGCTGCTGGATCTACAAGATGAAGGTCTCAACTCAGTCAACTAACAAGTTTTGGAGCTCTCACGAGAAGTTCATGGGGAGGTCGTTATTGACGATGCGTCGTATGGAGTTGGGGTGCCCCCGGCCGTCGCCCGCCATACCAGCCCGCCCGTAGCCACCTCAGCGCCGGAGACGTCGCTTGATTCCTCTCCGCTCTCCCTAATTCGCACCTCCGTTCCTTCCAAGATGTCGCTGAGAGGGTCACCCTCTAAGAGCAGCTTCAATAAGCTTGGCTTTAAGCCAAGCCACATCATCTTAAGACAAGTTTAAAAGATAAATTGTATAATAACTAGACTTCTCATACAACTTAAAATTTTATTTTTTATTAAACAGACCCACATGCTACATGGAAAGAAGTCAATAGCAAGTATGAGAGGGGTGGTGGGTGTAGGGTCGAGATGACGGACTAGAGAGGGGGTGAATAGTCCTTTCTAAAACTTAATCGCTCCGGCTAACCGAATCAAATGCGCAATTAAAACTATCAGTCTAACCAAGACTACACCCTTCTATCTATAACTTTAGCACCTAGCAAATTATACTAATTGAGCTTACTAAGGTGCCAAGCTAGGAAGCTCACCTAAACAAGTCTAGGTTGCACGGTCACACAAACCTAAGGAACTAGTACTCTAAGCAAACCGGGAGCTCCTACACATACTAGTAAGTAAAGCACAAAGCACCTAAGCTCACTAGCAATGTTCTCTAGTAAGACTACACAAGTCAACTAGAGAGCTCAACTTACTTAGCTACACAAACTAAGCAATGTGACTAACAAGGCTACACAAGCCAATTAGCCACTCAAGAGATACTTCTATGCTACACAAGCAAGAAGGTAACTAGTAAGATACACAAGCTATACTAGTTACTAAAGCAACCACTAAACACTAGCACAAGTAAGAAATAATAAGTACAAACTAGTGAATAGAGAAGGCAAACCACTGATTTGTACTACCGGTAGTAGGACCGGTACTACCGGTAGCTGACCGGTACTACCGGTAGGAGACCGTTACTACCGGTGGCTCGCTGTAGCTCTGGGATCTCAACGTAATGAGCTTTGAATCCGGATCCGAGCTTTTCCCCACACTCCTTGAGGTTGAGGGTGATGATGTTGAACTTTGCTTGGGTTGCTACCTCACCAATTTGTAGATCGGGCGTTCCCAACCTATGAACTTTGAGGGGGAGAGGAAGAACACAAAGAACACAATAGCAAAGGATAGTCGAAGCTATCTCCACAACATCAAGCACACGAGACTCACGATTTATACCGAGGTTCGGCAACTCTACACTAGAGTTCCTACTCGTTGTTGAGGTGACCGCAACGGTCGGAGTCTCTTTCACCTCCTTGCCTCTTCCTTGAGGTCCACACAAAGAGTGGCTAAGGTTTTCACTAAGATCGAATGGGGATTACAAACACTTCGATTGCCCTCACAAATGAACAAATCAGTGGCAAGCACGAAGAACGCCTAGCCGGCTAGGATTCCAAGAATCCAAGAGCAACAAATGCAAAGCAAATCGGCGAGATGAGGAAATCGAATGCTCAAGTAGTAGATCGATCCTCTCCACTCTCAAATCTCACTTCTCTCTCACAAATCCACCATGGATTGAAACCTAAGAGCATAGAGGGAGAGAGAGCCACTTGGGACCCTTTTTCTCAGGTGTAAGAGTGGAATAATGGGGGTGACCACCGCCCCAAGGGAAGGGGCGACCTATTTATTCCCGCAGCTCCCGACGCACTACCGGCACTACCGGTCCAAGGAATCCGACCGTTGGAGCTTTCCGACCGTTGTACAAAGTTAGCCAACCGGTACTACCGGTAGTTTATTTTTCAGCACATCTTCAAAGTGCCCTCGCGTGAGAGAAAACCCCTCCGGGAGCTGACCGGTACCACCGGTCTTCACCGGTACTACCGGTGGGAGACCAGGAGTACCGGTGGCTTAGCAGAAAGCCACTGAAGCACTCTTCTAAGTAATCGATTTGCACTGCTTCTCTCAAACGTCTCTAGATTAGTAACTTGAGCACTTTTATCCTCATTAAGCTAGTCTACTATACATCCCTCTTGATAGTACGGCTTTTCCTATAACTCAACCCGGTCAAACACTTCTCTAAACCTCTATGACCGGTGAAATGAAATGCTCTAAGTTATACCTTTGCCTTGTGCATTTCATTTCATCTTCTTCTCCAATGTTGATGCAACATACGCACCAACCTATCACAAATGATATGATCCACTTCATATCATCACGTGACCGTGTTGGTTCATCGATCTTGACCTCACTTGCTCTTCACCGTTGCGTTGGTCCATCGGCGCCAAGCATCACTCGCTTACCCTTCACACTTGCAACCGGTCCATCAAGCCAAGCCTCATCTTGATCTTCTCCACCTTGATCACATGACTCCATGTCATATACCATGTACAATAAACTCCTTCATCACCAAGTTGAGCACCATCAATATGCACAAGCCATCTCTCCACCATGACTTGGAGAATGTGATGATCTTGGTGCCAAGTTTAGAGCCAAGTTCATTCTCTCTCCTCTATTCTCTCTCTTCCACATAGGATTTTGCTGAGTTGGCTTGGCTATAAGCCAAGCTGAGGTGTATTATTATATCTGCTGTAAGTGGGTCTCCAATGGTCTAGCTTATTGCTACCTCATAAATTTTTTAATCACTAAATAATGCAAGAGACAAAAGACTAGCGTGGACTCAAGAGATAGTCTCATAGCACTATTCTCTCACAGCACGATATTCAAGATAATCTCTCTCCATCATATAAGCTAGCTTAAGAGCTAGTACTAGCTTATACTGTTGGGCTAATACTCCAATAAACATTGACCAGTTGGCTATGCGGCAACAGTGCTCAAATGTTGTGTTCTTATTGGCTGCTATTTGACATGGGTCCATCTGCATGCAGTTTTGGGAACAACAGCAGCTTCGTGTTAGGCACTGCGGTGGCATATACAATTGGAATTTTCACTCTGGTCCAAAGCATGATTTTTTGTCCTATCTTGATATTATGCGGGTTCGGGCTAGCCCGGCCCAGTGTGCAAGCCGTGCCTCGACCGTACCCTAGGCACATGGGCTGGCACGACACAACCCACATTTTAGAAGAAGGCCTGGTGACGGTTCGATGACTATTGTGGCCTGCTAAAAGCCCACCAGGCCACCAACCCTAACTTCCCCTTCCTTCTCCCCTCCTGGCCTCCCTCGCGCCGCTACTCTTTCTCCCCTCTCCCTCGATCTCTCGATGCGTAGCTCGCCCTTGTCTCCTGATGCGTTCGCCCCTCTCCCTCAATCTCCCGACGCACAACTCGCCCCTCTCTCCCAATGCATTCGCCCCTATCTCTCCTGGACGTAACCTCATGGACGACCACCTCTGCCTCCTCCGTTACCCTGCACGGCCACACCACGAGCCCTAACTTCGAGTGCGGCGACGACGAGTTCGGCCGCCGGCTGGCCAACCACCTCTTTCACCTTCACACCTCCGCGCCGAGCTACTTGTATGCAGAGATTCCGCCTTTCTTTTCCTCTCTCTTTCTCTTAGGGGCCACGAGCTGGCCCGACCTGCTAGATTGGTCGTGCTTCATGGGTCGGACCGACACGAAAAGAAAAGTAGCTCGACAGTGTTGGAAATAATTGCAATTTAACGATACATAAATTAATTCCGACAATTATAAAAGGAACAACGATATGTATCACGGAAATACGAGTTGTTACTAGCGCTACGATCCGAGACAAGATCATGATTTCTAGCGCCAGTAACACAGAGAAAACTAGAAAGAGAAAGGGAGAAAGAGAGTACATCATTACAGCGGGGGTTCGACGGCGTCGGCGATGGTGCGAGTCAATGGCGTCAAGGAAGAAGATGGCGGCGGCGTCGAAGGAAGAAGACGTCGACGGCGTAGAGGGAAGAAGACGTCCAGTGAGCAGTCGCGACGACGCTTCCCAAAAACCTGATACGCCCCCTACCCCGTGCAGGGACGCGAGGAGACGCCGGCTTCGGAGCCTGCTCTCCCGGCACCGATGGCACGTCGGCGACGGGATGGGAAAGACCGGCCGCAGCGCAACGTAGTGGACAGGAAGAGTTTTCAACTCGTACTGAGGGCGACGTCTCACCCTTTACTTATACACGACTAATTAAGGAAATCAATTAGCCGCTCAATCAATCACAGCATTATGGTAATTGACCTGTTATTAGTGCAATTACCATAATACGAGATTAATTGCTTGCCAAAATTGGCCAACACAATTTTCTCCATGCATGCAAAAATTTAGAGTAGCAAAAGGAAGCCGCGCACCCGCAAGATCGGGACGGGAAATTGTCGGACCATTCACGCGCATGTCGTGCGTGCGCGCCCATCGGCCCCGCCCGGCCCGGCGAGCGAGCGCGTGTGTTTCTTCCTTTCCTCTCCTTATCCATTGCTCAACTAGAAGAAGTGAGCTCACCTCTTTAAGGAGGTGTCACTCCTTCTAGATTGGCAATGTGAGACTAAAGTCCCCACCATGCCATACATGTGTGAGTGGGCCTTTGGGATTTATTTGGAATCGTTATTTGGGCGTTAGCCCAAAAACTCTAACAGACAGGTCGTGCTTGGGCCGTCAGCCATACACGAAGCCCATAAAGGCACGTCCCATAGGGTACAACGTGCCTACTCGGTTCGTGCCTGGTCAGGTCGTGTCGGGCTGGGCTGGCCCGTTGCCCATCTATACTCCGATGAGAGCTCACCAAAGGTTCTCACCTACCTCAATGTCATTCGCAGTCAGCCTCGTCCGGTGTCGCCTCTGCCTCTATGGCCACGACTACGCTCCGTCGTGGTCTAGACCGTAACGGCGCCACAACGGGGATGCACAGTCGAGGCACGAAGGCGACGAGGCGTTCGGGCGGAGAGCAAGCGTCGTCGACTGCGTCCGCAGCTTTTATCCATCCGTGGGCTACCCATCCACATCAAAAGAGCGATGGCGTCTGCCGCTTGTCGGTCCATCAGATGCTCAGGCTGCTGGTGCCCATCATCTCTCGGCGCCGCCTCTGTGCACCTAATGTTGATGGCTGACACAACCGCACAAGGTGATGGAGCACGAGCCTCCGGAAGGTCACGCATGGACCAAGGACTACTCCAATGCGTCTGGAGCGGCAAGGGCTACATATCTAGGCGCATTTCGGAGGAGAGCAGTTGTGCGGCAAGTGCTTCAAGTGCCTCTCTTCTCATCGTCTCCTATGGTGCCGACGCTTTTGGCACCTTGCACGTGACTACAAGCGAAGCGATCGCACTCAACGGCTCATGGAAGCTTGGAGGCCATGGACAACAATTGTAATCAAGCTCGTCGGTCCAGTCTCAGTGGCGGAGGCAGCAATCTAGCTTGCCTTGGCCACTGCCATACCTAAAGTTTGTATAAAATATCCAATACATATATTATATACTAGTAAATACACATAAAATACATATATTAATGCATTATATAAATCAGTATGTTAGTTCTTATAGACATTCCGCCACACCTAAAATCTTTTTCTCGCCTCCGCTACTATCCGGTCTCACGCACCGCATAGCGGCTCCCACCAACCTTTGGCGGCGCAGTGGGTAACGTTTCTAGGACAAATTTCGAATGGTAGAAGATAGATCGTACAACTACTACTGGTTGTTGTCGGTTAACTGGTTGTTGTCGGCTACAGACACTTCTAACTTTCGAAATTTGTCATAGAAAAAACCACTCATTTAGGTACCAGCCTAGGGTGCAGGGCAATGTATAGGGCCCACTCAAATCACCAGCATGCATAACTCCCGTACAAGAAAAGCAACGTGGCAGGCAAGGACTTGTGCGTTCGTGTGCTCTCCAATTAAAATAAAAGAACTGCCATGTCAGATGTTAGGGCATTTTGGTAAATTTTCTACCACATTGGTTTGTCTCCATTGTTCTATAATTGTAATTATTTGAGGAAGTAGTTAGGTCAGTTTCAACGGAGATTTCGTAGGGTTGTCATGCACATTTATTAGGGTGTATTTGCATGAAACTAAGAGGTGAGAGAATGAGAAAGTTTCATGGGGATGGAACTTATCAGCGTTGTTTTCAAGACGTTGGTAATCGTGTGAAACTCCCATTGAGGACTCAATTTATTTCATCACAAAATGATACTAAAATATGATTGAGACATATGAGACTCATGAATGCTAAAATAAGATATATAAAATCGTACAATACAACTTACATTGAGAGAGACCCCTGTTTCATATCATAGTTTCACGTGTTGAAAACCGCGAGATGAAACTTGTCATTGAGACTGACCTTACTATATGTTTGCCTTTATGGTCTTCCCCCGCACCCTGCAGCCTCAACTGCAGCCACAGCCACTGCAAAAAAATGGCTTCCCAACAGGCCCACGTGGGTGGTGGAGTGCAGTGCAGATTGGCCACAAGCTCTCTCTCTCTCTCTCCGATACACACAATCAACTACCTGTGTACTTTCTCAAGAAAGTAACTTGTTGAATTAATTCTTTCAAAATGGAAGTTGCCCGCCACATTAAGCGAATGGAATGTTTGGGAGGTTTATTGGAGAATCTACTGAATTGCATATTCGTGTTGCGTGGCATAACTTCAGCCTTTTCTGTATGAAAAGCTGAGAAACAAATGCAAACAGGTCCATGATCCATTGTGATCTATTTTGGGACAGAGGGAGTATATTTTTCTTTCTACTCACTTGGTGATTTCCTTTATGACTAACATCGCAAGGATATTATTGGTATGAGACGAACACTGATCCATTGAACTCAGCGACATTTGACAGACAAACACGGGCAAGTTGCATATTTGCGAAAAAGAGCAACATTTGACAGAACACACTTCATATCATTCTCTATCCTCCCACCCCTTCAAATACAGTGACATCAACACATTATTACCAAAGCTATAATATCCAGACAACTAGTTTATTTTCAGAAGCACAACCAGTATAGAAGGCCTGTCTTATTGAGACCTATTTAGTAATATTCACGCGCACAAACAACTAAACGAGTCTCGATCTACTATGCTGGTACTTCTGGCAAGGGTTTCATCCTTGGTCACAAGCTTTAAGCAATCTGGAGATTTAAATGATGGCCAAATGTTTTGCAATTAGCTGAACAAATAGATCAATCAAGGCAAAAAAATTAAGAAATACCATACCCCAAGCAGCTTCTTTGTAAGCTCAAGTAAAAACTGTGGGTCCTGTTTAGTCTGTGTATATGCCTCGATCTTGTTCACTTCCTGAAATATACCAATCCACGAGTTAAAATTTCCCCTCAATAAAACATTATCAAGAAAACTGGTTTGCATTGGACGGGCCATGCAGCCTGGTCAATGGTCATTAGGATAAAAGGACCATTTCAAACAATGTGAGTGAATGTACTACAAACATAAAGCTTTAGCCTATTCAATGTCCATCAGTCTGAATTACCTCGATGAACTTCTCAAGGTTGGGTCTGCCCTTTGTGATATCGTAGTTCTTTGTGTCGGGAAAGAGTATCTGAAACCTCTCGATGAATGGCACATACGCAGTGTCCACCTGTAATGAAATTACAGATCACGACAAAACCACATGCCAACCGAAGCCCACATTCACAATATGAACCTTTTCTCAGTGATTTGATTTTGGACCATGCTCCAGGGGATAATGATTCCTAGTGTTCAGTGACATACCAGACTGAACTGACCAAGGAAGAATGGCCCATCCTTGAATTTCCCCAGTGCGTCTTCTATTTTATCCAAAGGAGCAACTGGTGTAAAGACATGAGACAATTAGCATCTTAGAAAAAGCCTTTACAAATCAAACATGTGAATTAGTTATGTTACCAGCTTCCTCAGACACATCTTCCTTGGAGACTATAGATGAGAATAATGCTTTGTTAAACGCATCAGTATATGCTAGCATCTCCTCAGCAAACTGCTTCTTTGCAGGATCCTGTGAAGAATTCAGAGTCCAGACGTCGACAAGCCTGAAAAAACACCCTTTTTTTTTTGCAAGCGCTACATTGATGGCGATATGATGTACTCTTACCTCAAGGCGCAAAGATGGGCCTTCGAAGTTGCTGTCAATGTACTTAACCAAATCCAAGCTCTCTCCTTTCACCTGGTTGTTGTGCTCCAGAGAAGGCACCTGCCGGGAAAGAAAACAAGGGTAAATCATACATTAAAGGAAAATGTAAAACGAAGTCTCCATAAACCTTGGAAAAATTAAACATGAAAGGCCTTAATGGGGTAGCAGATTAACCAAGCACACCATGTTTTTTTTTCGCAAACACACACACACACACACACACACATCAACTTGACACACACACACACCTTGTTTCCTGGGTAAACCTTCTCCTTGTACCATGCTGGCCTGTCAACAAGATTGATGGCGACTATCTTGATCTTGTCCTGCAAACCCTGGACAAACGACGAGGAACAGAAAAGGCTTCAGTTTTCCTTTTTAGGAAGACACCACAAAAGAGAACAACTTCAACAAACACCTTGTAGTTCCTGGCAATCCAAGCGCGCTGCGCGAACGGGCAATTATATTCAACGTACAACCTTCACGAGACTCATAAAAAGAGGTTAACTTCTAGCGCCTGATCTGCACAGGTGAAATTTGCAATTGATAAGGTCTAAAATCTACCTGGTGGTGCCATCGAAGAGGGGAGGGGACTCGGAGGCGGAGGTCAGAGGAGACGGCAGCACTTCCTCCACGGAGCTGCACGGGGAGGAACCATTGTTCCATTAAAAAACTCGATAAAGAACATCCCTTCATAGAAAGTTCAACAAAGAATCATTTCTATACGGGGGAAATTAGATCAAGAATCTGAACGGTAACAGACGATAGTCCCGTTCTGCCGCTTGGTTCTGTCAGTGCTCACCTTGCAGGCGCCGCGGATGCCATGGCGACGATACGGGTTCGTGAGGAGCTTCGCGCGCGAAGGTGGTGTTGAGCTGCATCTGTTCATCGCGGACTGCGAATCTTTATACGGGTTCCAGCCGTCGCTTGGACGCGAACGCGGTTGCAGGTACGATTTTGTCTATGTGCCTTGAGGATTTTCTGGAAGGACTAGAAAACCGAGGCGCGGCGACATCTTTGAGAACCAGTGCTATTTTTAAAAAAATTGCTGCACTAATATGAAAAGTGGTATTTGAGTTGTGTAACTTGGGAACCATCGTAATCCAAATAAGCTTTGCAAGTAAGAGAATTTTAATTTGATCATTTAAAGTTGAGGATCATTTGTATACTTATAGGATACCACTTGTGACATACCACTTGTAGAATGTCCACTTGAAAGGAGCACTTGTGGAATATCACATGTATGCTAAAACTAGACATCTTGCAAGTACCAATATGAAGGTTGATACTATTTGAAAGATTAGCATAAGTCTAGATACCACTTGACGGTTATATTTTGATATCCATTTGAATTGTTGTCTTGTGCTTGAACTAGATTCATTATCTTTATGAGCTTCTATGTTGGACTTGAACTAAAGTGAATACCATACGCTTTCAAGTCCGGTTTAAACCCTCTCTAAGCTTGTTTACACGCATAGAGCGGTTATCTTATAGAGATTATACTTGTCACTTGATTGCAATCCAAAATAGATCAAGTACTTGGGTTTACTAGCTCATGAACAAACTCATATACTACCACTAGATCAAACAACTCAATCAAGCTATAGTGGTAGGCTATAAGCATTAAATTCATTTGATTTTCAATGAATGATCACTATGTATGACTATATGCACTAAACATGTCTGAAAGGATCAAGATGCCCAAGAGGGAGGGGTGAATTGGGCTTTTTTTAATTTCTTAAACAAGAATTAAAACTATAAAGAGTCAATTAACCCCCTAGTGCCTACCGCTTGTATGTCCTAGCTAGAAAGCTGTAACAAGGCAATGGAAAGAGAAAACTTCCTACACAATTCTAGTATGAAATGAAAGACAAGACGGAAAGAAATGCGGTAATAAAGAGCTAGGAAAAGAAATGCTTGACACGGCGATGTTTTGCCGAGGTATCGAGAAGTCGACACTCCCCTCTAGTCCTCGTTGGAGCACCTCGCAAGGTATAGCTCCCCCTCAATCCCGCGCGAGGGATGAGTGCTCTCTACGGGCTGATTCTTCGCCACTCCGGCTCGGTGAATCGCCCACAACCGATCACAACGTCGATGGAGAAGGGCCGCCGACAATCTTCCGGCGATCACCTTCCTCCGAGCACCACCGGACCGTCTAGGTGATGTCGATCACCAAGAGTAACAAGCCTCGATCTTCGCTTGACTCACTCAAGCTTCACAACTAGAGGATGCACACTTGAACTCTTGGATGAACTAGAGAGAGGATGGATGGATTCGCGAATCACTCTCTCTCTCTCTAGGGCTCTTGCTCTCTTCCCAACCTTCTCAACGAACTCAGCAACTCAAATGAGCAAAGGCCAGGTGGGAGAAAAGTGGGAGGGGCTATAAATAGACCCTCTGAAAACTGCCTCGGGCTGGCATTTTAAGTTGGCGACGGACGCTCCGTCGACTAGGCGACGGACGCTCCGTCGCATGCCCAACGGCCAGTTTCTGTTCATAATTGAGGCGACGGACGCTCCGACGCCTAGGCGACGGACGGTCCGACGCCTCTGTCTAACGGCTAGTTCTGACACACTGTTCCCAACGACGGACGCTACGTCACTGGGCGACGGACGCTCAGCCACAGCGTCCGACGCTGAAATCTGGCTAGGGTTTGAAAACACCCTCTCTGGAAGGTCGACGGACGCTCTTCCCAGCGTCCGACGCCTGGCCGACGGACAGCGTCCGACGGACCCTGAAAAACTAAGCCAGAAAACAACCTCTCTGGAAGGCCGACGGACACTGTGGACTCAAACACCCAACGTCCGGCGCCTTTGTCCGACGCGTCGGACAGCGTCCGGCGCCCCTGCCAGGAGCGTCCGTCGCCCAAAAAATGATTTTGACAACTCCGTTTTTCGTCGCGATGATTATGGAAGTTGTTCTAGTCTATCTTACGGTCACCATAGGCTTGCTTAGAGCTAAGGAAGTCAAGTGTGCACCACACCTAAACATGAAGCTATCCTAAGTCAAGCTACTAGTCTCAACCCCTCTTAAAAGTACGGTCAAAGACAAAAAGAGAAGCCCTATCTAATTCTAAGTGCCCTTCATCTCCTTATGGCACTTAGCCTATCATTCTAGGGTCTTCATCATGTCTCCTTAACAACCGAAACGATATCCATCTTGGGGGCTAAGTGATGACCTTTAGAGCTCATTCTCCTTGATCACCATGGCTAGGCTACGCATAGCCTCTGCAAAACACACGTTAGCCATAATAATCTCTAATTGTCGTTAATCACCGAAACCAACTAGGGCCATGATTCTTCAATGTCCTAAAGCAATATATATGCATATGTCAAACAATTTCACCTTTGCTATGTTGGAGTAGAGGATAGTCATATAGATTTCATCTCCAATAGCAATGTGAATTCTAATTAAGAGCATGGTGAAGACCAATGAATACCAATTGAAATGTTAATCTTCACCCATATAATTTGAGTCCCACTAAAGATCAAGTGCATTATCTTGTTGCGGTTGACTTGCTTCTTTCTTGATCTTTGCTTGCATAAGAGAATACCAAATGATGTACCACTTGTAGAAGGTGATACCACTTGTAAGTTAAGATCATGAATCTCTTTTGGGTGTTGCTTGCTTTCTTTTGATCAATCCTGTTGATTTCTTCAACTAACCATCCAAATGACCCCTAGATCACCACTTCCATGTTAGCCTTCCAAGTACCACACTTGGTTTCACCTACACAACGATGACAAGCCCTTACACTTAGGTAGAAGTGACCTATCTCTAATAATCATTCTTTATACTCACTTGAAGATAACTTTGTTTGATTGATTCAAATGTTGAACTCCAATTGATAAATGAACATGAATCCAAGATGAGTTCAAACTATCTTGTTTAAGTCTTTTTCTTTCTATCCAATGATCTCCAATTACCACTAAAACTTAAACTTTATCTTCTTCTTAAGTTTGATCTTGATCTTCATCTTGAGTACCAAACGTGTGCCAAATACATTCCACAATCAAATGACCTTGTACTCATTGCTTGTCATGCTTCTAGCTTGAACCAAAATCAATCATAGGTACCTCAATCACTTATAAACATGATTCCAACTTGAGAACCTTTCAATCTTAGTGACTTTAGATAAATCCAATTTTTGTCACTTTTCTGGTAGATTTTGTACTCTTCAAAGAATATATCATAAATCCCAAAGTACATGTCCAAAGATCATGAAATTTGGTAGAGATATTCTTCACTAAGTTATCTAGCAGCCATAAAAATTTTAGCTTCATTGAACTTCTAGATTGCTACCAGATTTCACATCTTTCCACATAGGTACATGCTGAAAACTACTGGACATGTGTAGACAAGATCCACTCCAAAACCGAAGTATCCCTGATCCAATACCCATGAAATTTTCACAACAACTAATACCATAAGTGTATAGCATGCATACCAAATTTCAAGCCAATCCAAATAGATTTGATCTCTCAAACATGGCTAAGATCACAGCTAGCTCAGATTTTGAATATAGGACAGATTTCAACACTTTGAGCTATACTTCTTCAAATTGAATCAAACATGAACTCAACTTGTTTGAATACTATCTCAAGACTTATATCCATTCAATCCACTTACTAAAGGAAGTCTCTTGATCATACTCATTCAAATCAACTCAAATTGATTACTAAGCATTAATCCATTCAATCAACTTATAGCAAGCAACTAGTGCATATATATGTATCCAATTCAATCAACTCATATGCACCATGTGTATATCCAATTGAAACATCTTATACACACCCAAATGAACTTGATCAACAATAGATATACCTTAGTAGACCATGATCAATCCATTAGCAAGCTTCAACTAGAATATTTACAAGCCTTCAAATAATCCAATAAACCACCACAACTTGATCATGCAATTGTATGTTGTAGCACTTTGGACTTCATTCTTTTGACTTGGCATTGGGATAAGAATAGCACTAAGCTTCATTATTTGACTCAATCATATGATGAACAATATGAAACTCATTGAATCAAGCATGCAATGCCAATGGTACCTACACACATTCATCCACTTGTTGATGGTACTCAACCTAGTTTGGGTCCTCTAAAGTTAGGTGCAACATACTTAGGCAATGCCTTAGTATGAATAGCGGGATGTTTTGCAATAGCAACCATCGAGGTACCACTACCATCCTTTCTAAGTATATGATAATTATCAATTGAAATGAGCTTAGAAGTCATATCTAGGGGACATGAATGAGCCACGTGCCCCCTTTACCGATATGAGTGGCACACTCTTTTTGCTTGAGCCTTTTCTTCCTTGCTCATGTTGTGCTTCTCATTGTCTTGCCTCTTTTCTTTTGCTTGAATCTTCATCTCAAGCTTGGTAGGACACCTCGAGGCAAAGTGTCCCATATCTTCACACTTGAAGCACTTGATGTGAGCCAAATCTTTCTTCTCTTGATTCTTGATCATCATCATGTCATCTTGAATGGGAGTTAGATGACTTGTTCTTGCTTTGCCACCTCTTCTAGTCTTCTTCTTCTTCATCATCCCCAAATCATCATCTTGATGGTTGATCTTGTCTTGCACTTGGGGTGTGACTTGTGGCATAGCTTGAGGCTTCACTTGTTGCTTTACCAATTGCTTGGTTGGACACATTGAGGTGAGATGACCCCAAATGTGACACTTGAAGCACTTGACATGATTTAGCCTCTCTTCTTCTTTCTTCAACTTGAGCTTCTCTTTGTTTGGGCAACCATTTGCAAGATGTCCCATATCACGGCATATGAAGCACATGAAATGAGATAGCCTCTTTTGTTCTTGCTTCTTCATCTTTTTCTTGCCCTTGCTCTTGTTGAATCTAACTCCACTTTTGTCACCATAGATTCTTGTGTTTGTCAACATGTGCTCAAAAGTGACTTTGGAGTTGTAGCACCTCTCTAACTTGTTGCTCATATTCTTCAATTCATTTTTGAGCTCATTGTTCTCCTTCAAAAGGTTAATCTCACAAGACATAGAAGTAGAACAAGCATCTATATGTGAAGAATATGATATATCAAGTAAATCATCACAAGAGGTGGATACATACTTCTTCCCTACATCACAAGGGTTAGTAACAATATGTAGTTGATCATTTAACCCATGTGATGAGCTTTCATCCTTTTTAAGATTCATCAACTCACTTATTAGATCACCATGTTTGTGAACCAAGGCATCATGAGATACACTAAGGTGCTCATGATCTAGCTTTAGTTCTTCATGTGAAGATTTAAGAACATCAAGTAAGTGCTTATGTTCTTCAAATGAGTCTTTAAGAGTTGATATTTTATTTGTTGAAGCTTTAAGGAGTGAAGCATGCATTTCAATTAATTATTCATGAGAATCAACAAGTTCCTCATGAGTTTCATTAAGCTCTTTTAGTGAACAACTAGAAGTGTGAAACATTTTCTTTTGTTGTTCACAAGTTTTCTTTAGAGATGAGATTTCTTTTTCCAAAGACATGGTTTTAGTTTTCTCATTCACTAAAGACATGGTAATGCTAGCAAGTTTATCTACAAGCTCATCATATGAATCAGCATGATCAACAACATTGCTATTTGATACCTTTGTGTCACCTTGTGACATAGAGCAATGTGGTGATGTAGTAGAGCTTGTGATAGCATTATCAACCGAGCATGAACCATCTTCATTACCACCAAGTGTGCATGGAGTAGCATCATCATTTGCAACACTTGTGGCATCATCATCAATCTTATCAAGTGTGCTTGTAGTTGATCTTTCATCAACATCACTTGACCATGAGGTGGAGCAATCTTCCATAATCACCAAGTTGTGGTGATGATCAACATCCTCATGCGCCACTAACTCATCATCATCACTTGAGACCGTCCCATATTTTTCAATGAGATAGGATCAAATCTCATGAGGTGTCTTCATGTCCATGATCTCTCCAAATATTCCTTGAGTCAAAGATCTATACATGATGTTAGTAGCTTGGATCTCAAGATCTAGGCATTTCTCTTGTGCTTGGGTTAGGTTCTCTTCATCCCACACATGAGAAAAGTCTACATCTACGATCCACCACATTTGAGGGCCAATAAATTTGAAATTACACACCATCCAATTATTCCATCGTGCAAAGTGTGTGCCATCAAAAATGTGTGGACAATCAACATCTAGCCCATAAGTCGCCATCCTCTCGGGTCGGTAAAGACCACAATGAGAGACCAAGCTCCGTACCACTTGTAGGGTCGAGATGGCAGACTAGAGGGGGGTGAATAGTCTTTTCTAAAAACTTAAGCGCAACGGCTAACCGAAATAAATGCGGAATTAAAACTATCGGTCTAGCCAAGACTACACCCCTCTATCTATAACTTTAGCACCTAGCAAAGAATACTAATTGGGCTCACTAAGGTGCCAAGCTAGGAAGCTCGCCTAAACAAGTCTAGGTTGCAAGGTCACACAAACCTAAGCAACTAGTACTCTAAGCACAAAGGGAGCTTCTACACATACTAGTAAGCAAAGCACAAAGGAACTAAGCTCACTAGCAACACTCAATAGCAAGGCTACACAAGCCTAACTAAAGAGCTCAACTTACTTAGCTACACAAACTAAGCAATGTGACTAACAAGGCTACACAAGCCAATTAGTCACTCAAGAGCTACTTCTATGCTACACAAGTTAGAAGATAACTAGGCAAGCTACACAAGCCAAACTAGTTACAAGAGCAACTACTAACCACTTAGCACAAGTATGAATAAGTAAATACAAGCTAGTGATTTGGAGAATGAAAACCACCGAGAAGATGTACAAGGTTGACACGGTGATTTTTCTCCCGAGGTTCACTTGGTCGCCACCAAGCTAGTCCCCGTTGTATCGGCTCACTCACTTGGAGGTTTACGACTTTTTACAGGCCTCACTGCCTAACCCCCTCAAGGATTGCCGCCTAACCAGCACAAGATGAGGGCACTCAACGATACCTTCAACTAGAGTTGCTCTTCGCGATCTCCCGTGGGACGAGCACAACACCCCTCACAAAGCTCTTCTCCGGAGCCATGCACAATCTTTTTGCGTGCTTCGATGGAGCCTCAAACCATCAAGCCGTCTAGGAGGTGGCAACCTCCAAGAGTAACAAGCACCACGAGCTTGCAAGTCAATCACCTAGTGCCATACGAAGCTATCTCTCAAAGCAACGCACTAGTAATCGCTCTCTCACACAATCAGATGATCTCTATCAAGTGTGTGTGAGTTAGAGGGCTCTCAAACCAAGCACACTAGAGGCAACAAATGTCCAAGGTGCTCAACCAGCCCCAAGGGCTAGCCAAGGGCTATGAATAGCCACACCATCGAAACTAGCCGTTTTGCCCCCTCAATGGGCTTCCTGCAGAGGGTCCGGACGCACTGAACAATGCGGGTCTGGACCATGCCTCTTGCGTCCGGAGCATCCTAGCCGTTTGAAACGGCTGTTGGCGCGCTCACTGCACGCTGACACGCGTCTCCGGACGCAACTGTTCACTGGGTCCGGTTCAACGCTCACAGGGTCCGGTAATATTTTCCCGAGACCCGAGAGCACCCGAGAGCTCGCAGCACCTCCAGATGCACACAACAGTGCCACACCGGACCAACACACGTGCGTCCAGATCACCACACCAGAGAACAACAGAGAGCTCCAGACTCCGGAACCTGCGTCCGGACCGCAAACAGCGTACGAACTCCTCTCCTCAGCCGTAACTGCCTAGGGTTTGCTTCCGGACGCATGCGCCATGGTCCGGACATCACATGCCCTAGCGTCCGGACTGCCTGTCTCTGCTCAAACACTTCTCCGACTTCTTCCTTGTAAATGTTCCAACACCACCAAGTGTACATCACCATGTGCATGTGTGTTATCTTTTTCACAAACATTTTCAAAGGATTTTCACTTGTTCTTACCGCGCCACTCGATCCTAATTCATCGCAAAGTTAGATCGCTCACGGTGGCACTAGATAACCGATATGCAAACAAGTTTGCTCCTCTTGATAGTACGGCTATCTATCCTAAACCCGGTCATAATCTTCTCTACACACCTATAACCGGTGAAATGAAATGTCCTATGGTTATACCTTTGTTTTGCGCATTCCATTCCATCTCCTTCTCCAATGTTGATGCAACACATGCACCAACCATTTTTCAAATGATATGATCCACTCCATATCATCACATGACCGTGTTGGTTCATCGATCTTGACCTCACTTGCTCTTCACCATTGCCTTGGTCCATCGGCGCCAAGCATCACCCGCTTGCCCTTCACACTTGCAACCGGTCCATCAAGCCAAGCCTCATCTTGATCTTCTCCACCTTGATCACATGACTCCATGTCATGTTTCATGTGCAATAAGCTCCTTCATCACACAATCACATGTGAACTAATATCATGTGTATATATCACTTGAACACATATTAGTTCACCTAGGTTGTCACTCAATTACCAAAATCACATAGAGACTCTCAACAGGCCGAGTCCGGTACCCATGGATGTTATTATATACTCCCTATGGTAAGTGAGGAAAGGGTTGGGTGATGAAATCCCCAATCAGGTGTCGATGAAGTACACCCAGGCGGATATATTACCGCACGTGAGTAGATGTGGATGTATATAATATACGGAAGTGGGGAAAGTCCCGGTATCTTGATCATGAGTCACACCAAAGGAAGTGTGATGGAAAATTGATCAAGGTAATCATGGGTAAAGTGATACAAACCTGCGCAGGGTTAAACCGTGAATTCACATCATGTCTCTTAGTATAGAGGATATGGGGGCCTATAGGAGGCTTTGTCTCACTTATGGGTGATAGTAGATTGACTAATTGATTTTCTAAAATATGCAACTACTTTTTGATAAATGATCTATGATGGAGAATGAATACGACTGATGGATAGGAATGCATTTCATTGATATTATATATATACTTGCTGAGTACTTTGTACTCACTCTTGCTATTAACCCCCTTCAGATGTTACGGTGTATCAGACGGATGATCTACAGGAGAAATACAATTTACACCTAATAATATAGTGTGATGGAGATATTATTATATTTGCTTTAGGTAATATTACTAGCTACCTTTTTATTGTAATGTAACAAAAATTGTAAAGTCCTAACTATTGTTCTGTTGCACCACTTTGATTACGGTTATTATTCGAGAAGGCATCGCTTTGTCGGGTAATAATCCATAAGCCGGCATTTTTACCTTGGTAGTGAAAATGCGGGGCGTTACACTGAGGTTCTTGGTCTTTTTTTTACCTTGCGGAAGAGAATATTCTATCTTTTCCCTAAGCTTCAAGAGATGTCTTACCCCAAGGGGTTGAGTTCTTTTTTGTCGTTGGAGTTTGGATTAAGTTGACATGTTGATCAATGTTGTAATATTGTCTCTCTTTTCTTCTCATAGTGAAAGATGTATATAGCACATTTAAAAATGAAAAAATGACAAAAAAGCTATTAAAAATATTGATTTACGGTGACCTTTCATTCAAGACGGACGGGTTGTCTGCCTCAGAAAATCCATTTTGCCCGCTTCGGTTAAAGTTATTGTAGGTCGAAGATAGGAAAGAAGGCGACCATGGATGAGGATGGGTGGAGTGGAGTTGTTTACATGGCGCTGCACGACGTCATGGACACGCCTTATCATCGTCTTGTCGCCGGAGCCTCTGTCCGATGACGATGAACACCAAGGTTGACGATGCGGGGATAGGAGGTAACGGCATGGGCGAGAGTAGGGAGAGGTCCACTGCGCGGGGCGAGAGGATGCGACGAACGGTGAGTTGATCATGAGCGTGAATGAAGGCCACAGTTTCTGCAACATAATTGGAGGCGGATCTCGGCCTATCAAGAGTAGTTTAGTATTTGTCTGGTGGCATTTTATCAAGAAGCGTTTAGTTGGGTCTACGAGAAGTGGGGTGGCATTTTATCAAGAAGGATTTAGTTGGACTTGGATCTACGGAATGTGGCATCTGGAGGGAGAGTGGTCATGCGTGCCCTAGGGGTATGTACGAGTGGACCAGCCAAAGAGACAATGGAACCATTACTCTATGTATCTTGTAGGGATATGTACGAGTGGACTAGCGAAAGAGGCAATGGAACCATTACTCTATGTATATAGTTACATAGATATATAATAGATAGATAGACACACAGAGATATAGAAGTTGCCCACCACATTTAAGCAAATAGAATATTTGTGTGGTTTATTTATGGAGAAGCTATTAAATTGCATATTCTTGTTGTGTGGCAACTTTTGCTTTTTCTGTATGAAAAGCTGAGAAACAAATGCAAACAGGACCTAAGTTTTTTTTTTCAAAAAAAGGCACGAGAGCTGAGATATAATGAAGCGCGTCCATCCTGCGTTTTTTAGACAAAATGATCCACTGTGGACTAGCAGCGCAAGGAGAATACTGGTATGAGACGAACACTGATCCATTGAACTAAGCAACATTTGACGGCACACACTGCATATCATTCTCTCTCCCCACCCATTCATATACAGTGGCATCAACATATTATTACAAAAGCTATAATATCCAGACTAGTTTATTTTTAGAAGCACAACCAGTCGGCCATGTCTTATTGAAAACCATATGCAACATTCAAGCACACAAACGACTAGACGAGTCTCGATCTACTATGCTGGTACTTCTGGCGATAGTTTTATCCTTGGTCACAAGCTTCAAGCAATCTGGATGTTAAAATGATGGTCAAATGTTTTGAAATTAGCTGAACAAATAGATCAATCAAAGCAGAAAAAAAAATTAAAACTATCATACCCCAAGCCGCTTCTTTGTCTGCTCAAGTAAAAACTGTGGGTCCAGTTTAGTCTCTGAATATGCCTCGATCTTGTTCACTTCCTGAAATATACCAATCCATGATTTAAAATTTCTCCGTAAGAAAGCATTATCAAGAGAACTGGTCTGCATTGGGCCATGCAGCCTGGTCATTAGGATAAAAGGACCATTTCAAACAATGTGAGTGAATGTACTACGAACACAAAGCTTTGGCCTATTTAATGCCATCAGTCTGAATTACCTCATTGAACTTCTGGAGGTTGGGTCTGCCCTTTGTGATATCATAGTTCTTTATGTTGGAATAGAATATCTGAAACCTCTCGATGAATGGCACATACGCAATGTCCACCTGTAATGAAATTACGCATCATGTCAAAACCAGATAACTGAAGCCCACACTCATAAATGAACTGTTTCTAGTAGAGATTTGATTTTGAACAATGCAATGATTCCTAGGGGGTGTTTAGTTCCCCATAGAATCCAAAATATTTTGGGTTTTATCTCTTCATTTTGCAAAATGGAACTAAACACCACCCAAAATATTTGGCAAAAAGTGGTTCATTCACCATTTTGGATATTGGACTCAAGAGACCAAAATAAGGGAATCTTTGCATTGGTTTAGGCCCTGTTTAGTTCCTACCAAAATCCAAAATCCAAAATCTCAACTATTTTGGATTCCAAAATCCAGAATGCAAAATATTTTGGTGGGGTGTTTAGTTCCAACCAAATTTTGGATTCCAATGATGGGATTGTGAAGATGACACACAAACCAATGCAAAGATTCCCTTATTTTGGCCTCTTGAGTCTAAAATGCAAAATGGGGAATGGACTACTTTTTGCCAAATATTTTGGGTGGTGTTTAGTTCCATTTTGCAAAATGAAGAGCCAAAACCCAAAATATTTTGGATTTCATGAGGAACTAAACATCCTCTTATGTGTTGGAATCCAAAATAAGCCAAATTTTGGTTGGAACTAAACACCCCACCAAAATATTTTGCATTCTGAATTTTGGAATGTAAAATAGTTGGGATTTTGAATTTTGGGTTTTGGTTGGAACTAAACAGAGTGTTCAGTGACATACCAGACTGAACTGACCAAGGAAGAACGGGCCATCATTAAATTTCCCCAGGGCGTCTTCTATTTTATCCAAAGCAGCAACTGGTGTAAATACAACGCATGAGACAATTAGCGCGCATCTTATTACCAAAAAAAAGGCCTTTTTCAATCAAGCATGCGAACTAGTATTGTTACCAGTTTCCTCAGACACATCAGCTTCCTTGCTGAGTAAAGATGAGTATAATGCTTTGTTAAATGCATCAGTATATGCAAGCAGCTCCTCAGCGAACTGCTTCTTTGCAGGATCCTGTGAAGAGTCCAGAGTCCAGACGTTAACAAGCCTGGAAAACAGTTTTTTTTTCAAGGGCTGCATTGACGGCGATCTTATGTACCTCAGGGAGCAGCGATGGACCTTCGAAGTTGCTGTCAATGTACTTAACCAAATCCAAGCTCTCTCCTTTCACCTGGTTGTTGTGCTCCAGAGAAGGCACCTAAGGGTAAATCATAGTACATGAAAAGAAAATGTAAAACAAAGTATCCATGAACTTATAAAATCTGAACATGAAGGGTCCTAAGGGGGATAGCAGATTAATCAAGCACACCTTGTTTTCTGGATAAACCTTCTCCTTGTACCATGCTGGCCTGTCAGCAAGATCGATGGCGACTATCGTAATCTTGTCCTGCAAACCCTGGACAAACGACGAGGAACAGAAAAGGTTTCAGTTTTCCTTTCCAGGAAGACATCACAAAAGAGAACAGCTTCAACAAATCAAAGAACAGAGGTGATGGTGATGGTGATGGGGATGGTGACACCTTGTAGTTCCTGGCAATCCAAGCGCGCTGCGCGAATGGGCAATGATAGGCAACGTACAACCTTCACGAAACTCAAAGAAGGGGTTAACTTCTAGAGCCTGATTTGCACAGGTGAAGATTTTGCAATTGAAAACCTACTTGGTGGTGCCATCGAAGAGGGGAGGGGGCTCCGAGGTGGAGGTCAGGGGAGACGGCAGCTCTTCCTTGGAGCTGGATGCATGGGAAGGAAGAATTGTTCCATTAAAACCTCAATAAACAATCTCCCGTCACAGAAAAATCAACGAAGAATCAATTTTTATATGGGGGGAATTGGATCCAGAATCCGAACGGAGACAGCCGACAGAGACAGCATCCCGTTCTGCCGCTTGGTTCTGCTCAGTGCTCACCTTACAGGCGCGGCCGATGCCATGGCGACGATACAGGTACGGGAGGAGCTTCGAGCGCGGAGGTGGTGATGAGCTGCGTCTTCTAGTCGCGGGCAGCGAATCTTTATACGCGGTGATGGGATGGGAATGGGATGCGGGGCGGGGGCGGTGGAGGCGGGCGTCAGTGGTGACGGACAGCCAGATATAGCGAGCGAATTCATGAGAGGCGACATGAGACGGACTGATTGGACGACAGGTCCCCAGCCCCAACCGTGCTGGCTGGGCCGGCGGCCGGCCTCACTTCACTTGGACGCGAACGCGGTGCAGGTGCGATTTTGTCTGTGTGCCTGGCTGTGCTTCAGGCCCGGAGCCTTCAGGATTTTCTGGACGATTCCGGCAAGTAGTTGGTAGGAGGAGGACATGGTAGGTTGTGGATCTGCGTCGGTCCTCCATCTGGTAGGCAGCTGGCTAAGGTATGCGGTCTAAAAAATCGCTTATCAAATAAGTTACATCAATATGGAAAATGCGCTTATTTAAAAAGCGGGTATGATCCCGCTTCTACTTTTTAGTATAAATGAGAGTTGTGGGAATAAGCGTGGCCGGAATAAGCTGCTGAAAAACATAGTGTTTGGCTGTTGACTTTAATTTATTTTGGTCATAAATAGTTTATAAGTTGTACCAAACAGACCCTAAATGTTAAAGTAGAGAAGAAACAAGGAGTGTGTTTGGTTAGGTGCCTTAGCTCCTGCCCAGGTTCTAGCAATGCAAGAATAAAATATTTGGTTGCTTGTACAAGCCTCTAAGCCAGGTCTAGCTAGTGCAAAAAGAGCCCTCTAACCAGGCTTGATGGAAATGCAGGTGGTGGACGTTCTCGTGGAGTCAGGCTTGTGCTAGCTAGGTCTAGCATTTACAAAGTCATTGCATCCAATATCCAGACAACCAAACCAGATCTAGACAATGCAGGCTTAGCTAGTACTGAAAACCAAACACAAACCTCTTGCATTGCATACACCAGGTTTGAGGAAACCAGGCTTAGTTTTCTTAGCCAGACACTAGCAAGTCGACCAACCAAACACACTCAAGAGAGTCTGGTTGTTACAACTCTGCTTCACTAGTAAAACTATATTTTTAGAAAAGAGCTTCATGAGCAGCTCTCTAGGTGAAGCTGAGCTATTTTGAAAAAAAAAAGTGTTTGATAAAATCGCTTCACCAACAACTTTATGCATGAATATGAGAGAGAAAGAGAAAGCTATGATAAGCTACTATTTTCAGCTTCATCCCACTTCATATCTTTGTGAGAGAGAAAGAAGTTGTATTAAAAAGAGTTGTTTGTTAAAAAAAACAGCTCACAAACAAGTTATAAACTGTAAGTTTATAATTAGCTTGAGCATAAGAACCAAGAAATAGGTGAGAAGAAAAATATAGGATATGTGAGACTAGAAGAAAGCTACAATAACTCTTACAACAAGCAACTGGTTGTATCTATTAAACTTGCTTAAAAAACAGCTCACAAACAAGTTATAAACTGTAAGTTTATAATTAGCTTGAGCATAAGAACCAAGAAATAGATGAGAAGAAATATATAGGATATGTGAGACTAGAAGAAAACTAAAATAACTCTTACAACAAGCAACTGGTTGTATCTATTAAACTTGCTTAAAAAATAGCTCACAAACAAGTTATAAACTGTAAGTTGCATAAGAACCAAGAAATAGGTGAAAAGAAAGATATAAGATATGTGAGACTAGAAGAAAGTTATAATAACTCTTACAACAAGTAACTGGTTGTATCTATTAAATTTGCTCACAGAACATGCCAATTTTTTGGTTTTCAATTTCGATTTTAATACTGGCATGTTCGATTATTAGCTTTGGCTTCGGTTTCGCTGGCCAACCGAACCGAGAAGTGAAGACACCGAGCAAACTGCAAACACCAAAGAGTCCCAACTCATCTCCGCGCTCAGCAGTCAGCACCCTGGCCCATTACCATCCCCTGTGCACTATGCTACGCATCGCTCAGTGGTGGAAAAAAAGGTAGCTGAGCCAGCAGCGACGCCTACGCTGCACATCGCCGCATCACGACGGGGCAGGTTCCATGGCGGCGCATCAAGGGGTCACACGGCGGTGTATAAGGTCGAGTCGGTCCAAGTCAAGGTGGCAATTCGGTTCGGTTGTTGAATTTTTTGTGCATCAATAACCGATCGGTTTCTACAAAATAAAAAACCGACGAATTCGATTTTGGCTTGTTCAGTTTGTTTGTTGGTTCCACAAAAAAAAAAACAAGTTCACAGCAACAGCGGGTGTAGAGCGTGTGTACCTTGGCACCTCCCTCGTTGCTCTTCACCTCGGTTGCGCTTAGTCGTTCACGCCGAGTCTAACGCCACGCCACCTCATCCAGATGTTGCCGCACGACCTTGCCCTGGTGCCCTGCCTGGCTGCCCCAATGCGTTGTCGTGCGACCCGCCCCGCCCCGATACGGCGATGCACAGCGCAGGCATCATGGCTGACTGCCTGACCTGACCTCACTGCCTTTTTTCCGCTGTTGAGTGTCAGTGCGTAACACAATGGGCTAGGGTGTGCTGAGCACGAGATGACAGAGTTTGGACTCGTCGGTGTTTGCAGTTTTCTCAGTTTCTTGGTATCTTGGTTTGGTTGGCCAGCGAAACAGAAGCCGAAGCTGACAACCGAACATCTCAGGTATTAAAGCCGTAACTGAAACCGAAAAAAACAACATTCCGATTCTGAAAATGCCCCATCTCAGTTTTTGGCTTAAAATACCCAACCTGGGGTTCAAGAAAAATCATATGAACCTGCTTACGAGCAGATGCTAAACCTAGAGCACGTACAGCATTCCAATTAGTCTCCGATCATCCTGTTCTTTCGAGTGCTTGGGCCACTAGAGGCTTCTTTTGCTTAGCCTTCTTACTCTTACCTTACAAAGCAAGAGTTTTTTTTTTTTTTGCTACAATACAAAACAAGAGGTTGGGGAGATTAAACTTGTCTAGCAGCATGCCAGCATGGCAGAACCTCTTATAGAGGAGAGTCGATGATTCCATCTTACAAAAAGCAGCAACATCTTTTGGAACAAGAACATCTTTTGTAGCCCTGATCGAGAACTCGCAAGCTGTTCTGCCGTGCTACAAGAACACTGACGAGAGTACATAACATTTTTACTCAAAGTAATATATATAATGCAGTTGATCCACGAGAGTACACGGGATGAAGAGAGGTAAATAAGGAGAACATGTAGCCGGGACATGCGCTCGATCTCTCTGACTTCTGAACTGTGACCAATCCTTGCGCTGTTAACGCCTGTGTTTGGACTACTTATTGGACCAATCTCTCTGACATAGTATGCTTTTGCAAATTGCAACGTGCTGTCGAGAATTGTTCATGAGATCTGGATATGATCGAGCATTTAGCCTTGCGCCCGCATGTTAAACAGAGTTCAATTTGCTAAATGACATGACGGCCCCATCTACCGGTTTCGAGTGGGGAAGGTGTGTGATCTCAGCATTAGGATTAAGCAGCTCCCATCTGAAAAGAGTTAAAGCCAACCACAGGATTATAATCGGAGATTATTCCAATTTGAAATTTCACCATGTTACTTATTAGATAATTAATAATGAATTACTTGTATCCAACAGCTAGATGATGGAGCATGATACTGAGCTGCAGCCTTGCCAACATGTTCCCAGGGCAGATCCTGGGCCCTCCACCGAACACCTGGTACGTGCCTGGCTTTGGCGATTTCTGATATAAAGTAATAATCAGTAATAATGTTGGATGTTGAATCGTCGTCAGTGCAAACAATTAAAGTCCCAATAATCGACAGTACTCCTATACAGTTCTACACTCTGAACCTCTGATATCTCTAGTCTCTAATGATAAGGGAATGAATGAAATGCTTATTAGTACTTACGTCCCATCTGTCAGGGTTGAAGCTGAGTGGATCATCATAGTAGTTGGCGTCGATATGCAAGGAGCGCAGCCACACCACAACTTTCCACCCTTTAGGAATCGTATAGCCTATTAATTAGTACATGTAATGAATTTAATCATTGGCTTGTCCATTATATTATTAATAATTCTTCATTCTAGAGTATATATAAGTGACTGGTTATAATAATATATAATTGCCTCTGTACTCGACATCTCTATGTGCCACGCGATGGACCATTGGAGCTACGTTGGCCACTCGAATTGTTTCTTCTACCACCTGCGAAATTGTATGCATATCATTGAGCTAGTTCAAAAAAGCGGCACTTGTTGTGTGTTGTGTGATTTTTGTGATATGCATCGTCGTATATATATATATATATATATATATATACTATGTACCTTGGCAGTATACTTCATGCTAGGGATGTCATCCACGGAAATGAAGCCACCATTCTTGTCTCTACTTAAAGCGTCGTTCTCCTCCTGGCATGTGCATGTTGCCAAGTTCAGTGATAAACATCACATATATATATATAATTTTACTCTTGGACATTTAACTTATTCAAAATTAGTTGTGGACACTGAAATTTTTTTTTTATGTGCGCAGCACTTACATGTATATTCAAGTACCATTCCGCTTGGATTACAATTCTTGAATAATAATTCAAACTAGGTAGTAGCGAGTTTATTCATGAATTTGCGGCGCTTAATTGCCTCTGATCTGACTCTTTAATCTACGGAGTAACTTATTGAAGAAGAGAATTGTGTACAGCTAGATAGCTTACCCTCAGCTTGCGAAGAGCATGGGGAGATTTGGCTAGGTGATATGCCGCCCACATAATGGCGTTGGAAGTGGACTCGTAGCCCGCGACGACGAGGGAGACGATGTTGTCAACCACCTCGACGTCGCAGAGCTTCTTCCCTTGCTCGTCTTCCATCTCCATCAGCCCGCTCATCAAGTCGCCGCTGACATCCATCGTCGTGTCCTCTCTCTTCCTCCTCCTCTGGACCTCCTCCATGAACACCGTGTCCAGCTTCTTGCGGCACTGCTTAATTATATACAGTATGAGTCATCGTGCAAAATTGAAGTCCTCAGATCAGAGGTAATTAATTAATTAAGCACGGAAAAATTATGAATATGAGCGATATGAAAAATGAAAGCATATCTTCTCGTGCACGTACATCGCGAGCGTGACGGTAGGCCGTTCCAGGGAAGTCTAACGGGAACGCCCTGAATCCAGCAAGCAGGCCGGCGAACCACCCGTCCATCTTGTCAGTGAGAGGCGACGGATCCATGCTCACGAACATCTTGCATATGTTCTCGAACGTCACCTGCATGCGCATGCGTTAATTAGTTAGTCGATTTATTCATGGCTTCAAATTATTAATTAACGCGTTATTATTAGCATGCAGATCACCGTTAGTTAGTCGATTTATTTAGTTTAAACCCATTGTTAGCATGCATCACTGCGTACTTTCTTGATCTCAGTGGCGGCGGAGATGGTGCCCTTGTCCGCCCACGACCGCAGCGCCGCCACGACGCGCGGCTGGACGACCTCCGCGATGGTCCGGAGCGAGCCCGGGCGGTTGATGGCGGCAATGATGACCCCGCGGAGCCTGGCGTGCTGGCTGCCCTCCACGTTGACCACGCAGGAGAGGCCCACGAGCTCCGGCGCGGGCCAGCTGATGCCGAAGGTGCCGTCCTCGGACTTGGAGGACTGCAGGACGAACTTGTTGGCCGCCGGCGAGCAGACGAGGACGGTCGGCGAGCCGAGGAGGTGCGTCCGGTACACGCCCACGTCCCGGGCCGCGGCGGCGCCGGCGTAGTAGCGCCTCCTCTTGGCGTGGACGAAATCGTCGGGGCGGCCCGCGAACTTGTAGTACCAGAGCAGCCAGAGGCTCTCGCCCACAAACGGGAGGCCCATGTGGCCCGGCGGGAGCCTCGGCCTCGCGTGACGCTGGCCGTGGCGCCAGCGCTTCAGCACGAAGGCGGCCCAGTGGCTGGCGTCGTTGCTGTGCCAGACAGCGAGCGCGAGCAGCGGGACGGCGCCGAGGAGGAGGCCGATCCACCATGCCCAGTCCGCCGGCGTCATCTGTGCGTGCATCGATCGATATCCTGCGAGTGGACTACTCCAACAGGCAGCTAGCAGCTGGCGGGACTGGACTGAACTGCCGTGCTTCCCTGTGTGCCCCTAGCTACGAGTTTGGCGCTTCATATATAGGAGCAGCAGCCAGCAGCAGTGGAGCTATGTACGTATACTCCTATTTATTTTTCCCAACGTTGGTATTATACATTCGTACTATACATTCGTATTAATTAGAGCAAGTATGTATAATAAACGTTTATAGCTTTGCTTACATATACGTGGTATATTCATGCCCGCAAGAACCCAACATCTACAAGTTCTTTTTTAATCGACGTAGATATGATGGCTATATATTATCAGACGTACTCTTGTCCTTATTATCCGCTGTCCATGCTTAGCTTATTATATTCTTTATTACTGTAGTTGCTAATTGTGCTGAATTTGGATGATTCCGATGGGTAGATGCTTTGGCCTTATGTCCGAACGTGGACAAACTATGCAAATAAATGGCTATAGTATCAGTTGTACTCTTGTCCTTTATCCATCTGTCGATACTTAATTAGTCTAATACTCCCTCCCTTTATAAGTTGTTTTAACTTTTTTGATTTATTTATTTTGCTATGTATCTAATAAAAAAGAAGTTAAAACGGTATATACTTTGAAACGTGAGAGTATATTCTTACTATAGCAAAATGGAGGGTAGTACGTACTAGTTGCTAATTGTGTTGATGAATTTGGATGATTCCGATGGGAAGATGCTTCGGTCTTGTCTGAACGTGGACAAACTAAAAATGGTTATACTTGCCTACCCTACTACACAAAGTACCTTTAGCCCGTTTTTCCCAACCGAGACTATCATCCAGTTAAAAAAACTAAGATTCGAACCCAAGACCTCTTAGGCACTGTCTTGCGTGTAGCTAACCACCTGTTCACCTCACCTACACAACACATCTATCAATGAATGAGACGTTTTACTTTTGAACCAAGCCATCAAGGACCTTTAGTCCCGGTTCGTAACACCAACCGGACTAAAGGGGCCTATATTACCAACCGGGACTAAATGTTATTGACATTTAGTCTCGGTTGGTAACACCAACCGGGACCAGGTTGGTGTTACGAACCGAGACTAAAGGTCTATTAGCCCTGAACATAAAAAAAAATCGAGACTAAAGCTTATTTTAGACATCGACGAAAGGTTTGTTCTCTAGTAGTGCTAATTAATGCTTAGGGCCTGTTTGGTTAGGTGTCACTAAAGTTTAGTGGTTTCTAAAGTTTAGTGCCCCCTAAAGTTTAATGACCTCATGTTTGGTCCCAAACACAAAATCACTTGTCCCATGTACACTTTAGTTACTTTTAGCTACTCTTTTGTAACTAAAAGCCACTAAACTTTAGTGGCCCCTAAACTTTAGTCACGGTGTTTGACATTTTAGGGGCTAAAAGTGACTAAATTTAGTCACTAAACTTTAGTGACCCCTAACTCAGCCTGGGCACGAAAAACCAAAAACCGAGAACCGAACCGAACTAACCGAACCGATCGGTTTCAGTTCCAGGTTCGGTTCCAGGTTCCCAGGAACCGAAATTACTCCGGTTAGTTCGGTTCCAGCACTCGGTTAACCGAAATGACCTTTAATAACCGAATTTTGTAAAGGCTGAGGCCCAAAGAATATAGCCCAGCCCAATACGACAATACCAAACCCGAATTCACTCCCCTCAGACCCCCTCACTCGGTCACTCCCTCCATCCCGCCTCCCAACCGCCGCCTCTTTGACCCGCGAGGTCACAACCCCAAGTCCCCGAACTGACCCCGTCCCGTCCCCGACCACGCCGCCGCCCGCCTCAAAGCCGCGGCACCGGCTGCTCACGACGACCTCTCCTCCCCTTCGGCAGTCCGGCGACCCTTCCTCTCTCCTCACTCCTCCCCGACCCCGCACCTCTCGGCGCTGGGTGCTCGCTCCGTCTCCCACGACGGCGACCGATGGCACCCGCTCTCTCTCCCACGACAGCGTCGGCGATGCCCGCTTTCTCTCCCGCGAGGCCGCGACAGCGTCCAACGCATGCTCCCTCTCCCGCAAAGGCGTCCAGCAGCGCGCTGCTCCCTCTCTCGCAATGTCTGCTCCCTCTCCCACGATGCTTTGTGTTTGAAAGGTCCTAGATGGCTAAGGGGGGTGAATAGCCTAATAAAATTCTACAAATCACTAGAGCAAAAGGTTAGATAACACTTAAGCGAAGCTTTTTGCTCTAGCTCTACTTGGGGTGCAAAGCCACCTATCCAATGCAATTCTAGTTAGCTACGTGCTTACAATCAATAGCAAGAACCTAAAGCACCTAGCACAAGCTAGTAAGAACAACTACTAGAGAAGCTAACTGGCAAGCTAACTAGACAAGATAAGAAGGAATATAAATACAAGAGAGGAGGTGATTGATATACCAATGCCTTGTGATAGGAGGATGTCAATGTAGAGAGCCAATCACAAAGGACACCAAAGAATAGCCGGGAGACAAGATGACAATCGATTTTTCTCCCGAGGTTCACTTGGTTGCCACCAAGCTAGTCCCCGTTGTGTCGACTACTCAAATGGTGATTCGGTGGCTAATAGGTGTTTCACAAACCTAGCCCACTAACTCGGGCGCCACAAGAATCCACCCAAATGAGAGTAACTCAATGACATGAGCAATCCACTAGAGTTACCCTTTGGCGCTCCGCCGAGGTGGGTACAAGCCCTCTCACAATCACCGAAGTCGGCCGCAAACAATCACCAATTGCACCGAAGCTTATCCACAATCGCCAAGCCGTCTAGATTTTGGCAAACACCAAGAATAACAAGAAACCATGCGGCGATGACGATGACCAAGTGCCACTAAGATGCAATGCAATGATCAATGCACTTGGATCACTCAAACTCTCACAAATATGCAACAAGAGTGAAGAGAGTGAGTTGGGGGCTATCTCAAGCAAGCACAAGTATGTCAAATGAATGGGAGGTGCAAGAGTGAGCCCTAGGAGCCGGCCAAGCCACTTAAATAGCCATCCAAACCGAGCTAGCCGTTTTGCTCCTTTTCACTGAAATCTGCGTAGCTCCGGACGCACTTTGCATGGGGGGTCTGTACCATCGCGCATGCGTCCGGACCCTCCTCCATTTTGAATTCGCCCGTTGGCGCCCTGACTGTGCCGACGTGTAGCTTCCGGACGCACAACACAGTAGCGTCCGGACCCTCTTCGCCTTGCGTCCGGACCCAGTCCAGAGAGGGGTCCAGAGAGCTCCGAGCTCCGGACACGCGTACGGTCTCTTGCGTCCGGACCGCATTCAGCGTCCGGATAAATACATCCAGAGAAGTCCAGTGAGCGCCGAGCTCTGGACGTGCGACCGGAGTCAGCGTCCGGACTCACTTTTGCGTCCGAACCTCCTGTCTAGAGAGCCCGAGGGCTAGGGTATGCCACCGGACGCATGTCCATTGGTCCGGACGGCCTCTTGCCTGCGTCCGGACCCTGCGTCCGGACCCTGCGTCCGGAACCTGTCTGAGTGCCAAACCGAGCCTCTGTTTCTTCTCCAAGCTTCCATGTGCTAACACCTTGTGATCCATACCTTTGTTCACCTGTGTTAGCCTTTATAAAATATTTTCATGGATTTTAGTTTATGTTTGTGTCACTTAGGTTTGTTTTAAATGGATATGCAATGCAAACCTAGTGGCATATGATAACCGCAATCGACACGAGTTTTCCCTTCTTGATAGTACGACTATCTATCCTAAAGGTGATCACACTCTCTATAGTGTCTTGATCACTAAACCAAAAATGGTCCTATGATATACCTTTGCCTTGAGCCCATTTTTGTTTTTCTCTTTCTTCTTTTCCTTAGTCCATGAAACACTTGATTCACCATGATCATCCATCTAGCTCCATGTTCCAAGGTGGACCACCCTATCTTGATCATACACTTAGTTCAAGGGTTAGTCCATAGGTTTCATCAATTAACCAAAACCAAACAAGGTCTTTCAGTGTTTTCGGTTTTCTCGGTTAGAACCAAAACCGAACAGAATTACCCGAAACCGAAGTTCGTCGGTTCCATGTTTTCGAAGGAACCGATCGGTCCCTCAATATCAAGTAACCGAATTTCCTCAGGAACCGGAGAACCGAACCGATCGGTTTCGGTTAACCGAATGTCCATGGTGACCCCTAACCAAACAGGCCCTTACTCGTCTAGTCGTCTGGGGTATTGTCTATGGCTATCTGTTGACACAAAAAACGTCAGATCTGTGAACACCTCGGGCTATTACCCAAAGCTCGGTATTCCGGAGGCGTGCCAGTCGATTTGACCAATCAATCGACAAGGATGATAACTAGAACAAACTGAACGAGACGACAGCGATGCGCCCGGACGTCAAGGCTCAGATTGATCAAGGATAACTAGAGCAGAGTTGAACGAGGTAAACAGCGATGCGCCCGGATTGCCAAAGCTCAGAGGTACTCCCATGTAGAACTAACAAGGATTTGACGGAGATCAGGATGATGCAGCCCGTCGAAAGCTTGAAGAACTCGTTGATAAGCTAAAGCTAATGCAAAAAGGATAAATTGCGATAAAAAGTAGAATAAGATAAAATTGGTTTGTTTTGAATTAGATTTGTTATTTTATTCCATAACCCTCGGGCACATATTTATACTCCCGCATGGAGAGTTGTACAAAGACACGACACATATCCTTCCTAAAACAAACTCCTACTTTAAAGAAAATTGACTCGCGCAGGAGCCGGATAACAATATTTATTTCTTAAACAAACACACCTATTTTAAAGGAAAATAAACGACCCATGCAAGAGTCGGACTCAAACTACCATAATAACAATACTGGTAAAACACCAGTTTCCTTATACTTATCCTCGATGGAAGCTTTCCATCGGCAGATCCTCTTAATCCACACTTTCCTTCTTTCGATCACCGGCAACCTTCTGCTGCCACCAAGCGCTAAGTTATGTCATCGGCATCGACAACACTGATCGGCAATCGGCAACATTTCCGATTAGCGACCTTGTGCTGGTAACTTCTTCACCAATCATCCCCGTCGGCAGTCGGCAATCGGCAACCATCCTTCATCGGCAATCGGCAATGACCCCTCATCGGCAATCAGCAATGACTCTTCCTCGGCAATCGACAATGACCCCTCATCGGCCATCGGCAATAACTCTTCACCGGGCATCGGCAATGACTCTTCATTGACAATCAGCTTCAGCAAGACTTCACCAATTAACCTTTATCGGCAAAGATCATCTAACCTCCATCGGCAACGCACTTGGTCCTCTGCAGCAGTCTTCCATCGGCAACATCGGCTCAAAATTTCCCCGATGCCGATGGAGAACGGTCATTGACCAGTCAAGCCTCAGTCCATTTGACACGTGTCGAAAAACGATGTCAACACTATCATAGTTATATTAAGACTGAATCGAAGATCGAGCCGATCAACTTTACTGTTTAGGCCTTGATTGGATACGTACGTAGGAGGAGCAGCAGAGGAGCTATGTATGTATATACTCCTATTTATTTTTTCCCAACGAATGAGCTACAATCTATACTTGTATCAATTAGCGCAAGTATAATAAACGTTACAGCTTGCTTATATATATATATGTGTCTCTATTCATGCAGGAACCCCACATATCTACAAGTTCTTTAATATCCAACAGAATAGTAGAAATGAAATATAAAAGGGGTGACCAAGGTAACAAGGCAATAGACACCGTATATTTTTTTTAGCGATTGTACCCTACGTATTTTATTAAGCAGAATTTGATATTGTATATTATACAAGTGATAATTGATAATGGCTCTACTAGTAACGCTTTGTTTGAATTGGTTCCCTGGAACGACCTCATAAAATTTTTTTCTAAAGTGTGACTCGTTTGTTTGGCTCGACTCGCGAGCTCCTTACGATCTAGTTCGAGTTGACTCATTATAATTAACGAGATAAAATCTTAACGCAGCTCGGCTCATTATCATAACAAGCCGATCCGAGTCGAGCTGAGCGAGCTAACGAACTTTGAGTTTTTGGTGCAGTCTTAGAGGTTGTTTGGAATTGCTTCATGAAATCTGCTCCACAAACTCCACCGTGAAGCAGCTTCATAAAGACCTGGAGTTTGTGGAGTATCTCACAACTCCATGTTTTTTTCTCAAACAAAGTGTATAGGGTTTAAGTCAAAAAAACATAAAGGGTACCTAAAAAATAAAAAAAATAGAGAAAAACAGCCCCAAACATCCTTTTAGTCTCAGATCTCGGATCAAGCAGGACCTAGTCATTGTGGATGTTAAATGAACTTTTCTATTTAACAACATCAAAGAGGCCACAAACCACAGCCTTGGCCCATCTATGTGTACTACCCAAAGAGGCCACAAACCACGGCCCCCCGTTCCCGTGAAGAGGCGACCCGCGAGCGACCGTAAGGCAAGTCCACAAAACGAAAAGGGAAAAGGAAAAGACTGAGCATCAGCGACGCGCACAAAAGGAAAAAAAAAATCCTCTCGTCACCGCGAGCTCCCCGCCGAGCTCTCCCCCTCTCCGTTGGTGATGGCATCTCAGAGCTCCAAGACCGCGGACACCGCCGCGCCTGCGCCGGAAGCCGCAGCCACCGAAGAGGCGGCTCCGAGCGCTGCTTCCTCAATACCGGCGCAAAACCCTACCGCTGCTGCAACCGCGGTGGCCGGGGCCACAGATCTGGAGAAGAAGATGCGCCGCGCGGAGCGGTTTGGGACGCCAGTGGTTAGGTCAGAGGAGGAAAAGCGCAGCAATCGCGCCGAGAGGTAAGTGTTCTGTGGATCCCCTTTCAATTCCTAGGGTTTAGAGGATTTGTCCTAAAAAATCCCGAAGTTCATGTTGGAAAGTGTTTATTCAAGCACAATATGCCACTAATCTCCAAATAAAATAGATGTGCGTATGTCACTAATCTCCTAACAAAATAGATGTACGATGCTGCAGTATGCATGTTTTAGTGATTGGGCGTGTATTGAATTGCAACACTGTAGGCTTTTAGGAACTAAAGTAAGTACTTAAATAAGGTCTAGCCTCACTTTAGGCTTTTAGGGTACTATAAAGTACATAGACAGGGTCTAGCTCCATACATTTCAGTTCTCTACCTGTGTTCTTCTGAGGTTGCAGGGCACGTGGGGGTGATGTTGCAGCAATTATGTGCTCTGCATTATTCGATGAGGTGGCCAATCGTTGCTGTTGTTCATAGAGATTTCAGTGCATTTCAGCACCTAAGCACCTAGGTCCTTGCATGAATGATGTTTTATTGTTTCAAGTGTTTGATGCAGTTTGTAACTAAGTTGTTTGATTGTTGATACCTTTGAGCCTTTCTAGTTTTGTAGGTTATGTGTCCCCTTGATACTGCCTGTGTATTGAATTTTCAACCTAGAGTTGCATCCATGGTTTATTTGTTTGTTGTGTAGGATAGCAAGTTAGGAGTTCAAAAGATTTATGTACTTAGTTTAATTCATTGGTGCCTAGTCTTTAGATGACCATACAAGTCATGGACAATTAGATGCAAGATCTAGTAAATAAAATTTCAGAATATATCAGTCTACTTCGTTTCTAGGTATGGAGCTTCCTTGGTATGTTGTCTATCTAATTAAGCCATAAATGTGTAGATTTGAGCCATCAAATCTATAGCCTACTTCTAGATTTTAACTTTTGGTTTGATGTTCTAACCTCATTGATAGTCAGATCGAGTGTGCTAGATTAGTGCCCAACCGGCATGGTTTCCATTGGCTCAGGGTCCTGCTACAGTTCCATTGGCTACTAGTTCATGTTAGCAAGAGGGAAAACCGGCTTCACCTGAGAATGCCAAGCCAGAGTTGACGGGAACCGTGCCAAAAGGGCCCTTAGTTTTGTTACTTAAGTGGTAAGAAGAAGATTCTAGGTAATAAAATTATGATATGGTGTTATTGAACCCTTAATTGCATAACGGTGTAACTTCATTATACAATATTAAATATGCGATGTATACTTTTGGGGTGCTTACACTGAAACTCAAGGTAGTGTCATATAGATATATAGTCTATTCATTTGTATAGTGTTTCATGTAAGTTCTAGATAAGGTCGAGTTTGCTGCTTAAAACCAAGCACAACTTCACTTTTCAATCCACTCATGGGCCAAACTTAGTAGAGCCTCTGCTCTTTTGTGTTTATTCGAGCATACTCCAAACTTTGATCATTCCTGTTTTGCTGATGAACTTTCCAGATGATATATATTATAGTTACTAAGTAAAATGCGTTCACTTGTCTTGTCTACAAGATTTGGGACTGGATCTTCAAGTGTAAAGGAGGAAGATAAGAAGAAGTCCAGGGCTGAGAGGTGTGTTAATCATAGAAAATCCTCTAATGTCGTTCAAAGTTTTTTTGTATGCTCCCAAGTAGTTAACTGATGTTTTGTTAAATGAATTGAATTGCCAGGTTTGGCCTTGCTCCATTCTCTTCAGATGAGGAAGCTAAGAAAAAGGCCCGTCTGGAACGATTTGGTCAAGGCACAAATGTTGGCAAGGCGGAAGATGAAAAAAGAAAGGCCCGAGCAGCAAGGTTAGTGAATGCGACATTGTCATATCATTCCTGATTATTTCTCTGCGGAACCTAGAAACCAGCTCATCTCTTCACAACTTCATCAGATTTGGAGATACATCTAATGGATCAGCTCAGGAAAATGGCAAAGACAGCTCCAAGCCGGTATGTGTTTACATGGTTATGTGAAGAACTTTGGGCACCTAGTCCACATGATTTTGTTCAGAACTTTCACCTCCAATTGGTGTTTATTTGGCTCTGTTTGTATTTGATTGGCACAGGATGCAGCCGCTGTAACAGGCACAGCTTGATTTGAGCACTCCGCCTTTGATGAGGTTAGACAATGCTGTTACCCTCCCAGAACAATGTTTTCCTTACCTAAACCTGCTGCTGTAGTTTCCCTAACATGAAAAGAATCAACTTCGTCTCCTGCAGGTCTCAGATATTATCCTAGGAGACTTTCGGTGAAGCCATAGCTTGTACACCACTAACTGCATGAACGGCGTCACGTGTTTCCCAGTCATGCTGAGTGATGTTTATGTTTTATGACTTTCTTAGTTGCTGGGCACTGGCAGTGTATCTAGATTTGCTGCCTGGTTTGTGGATGGTTATGTACCTTCGGTTGCCGATACCATTTGGTGGGATGATTTCGTTTCCATGTACCCCAGTTGGACTAGTTATTAACTTTTAGATTGAAGACAACAAGGTGGCCCTCTTTTGTTGTGCCCCGCGTTTCTGTTACTACAATGCTAGACTAGAAAACGGGATATGGAAACCCTTAAAAGGCCATAATCACCTAGCATGGCATCTGAGTAACCGATAACGCATGGATCCAGCAGAATGTCGTTGGCATTTCCTCTGAGAACAGTATAACATTCTGTGAGATGAACTCGTCAGTTAACAGAAGCAAATAAAGCCCCCCTAGATTCATTCTTTATAAATAGCAACTCCACATGAGCCGTCTTATTCCATTCTCTACAGATGCTCCCCTACACAGCTATGTATAAATCGCCGTGGATGAAAATGAACAGATGCGCTACGAACGGAATACTTCACGGAGGCACAGACAACTGAATGTTGGAATACTTCACGGAGGCACAGACAACTGAATGTTCTACACCGTAACACAGCGGTCTGGTCTCGATCAGTGGCCGTAGAGTTCCTGGTGGGCGACGAGCTGCGACCGCCGCTCGATGGTGTAGCGCAGCTGCTCCTTCACCCGCCGCAGCGCCAGGAGGACGGACTCCACGTCGCCGTGCGGCTTCGGGGCGGCCGCCGCTGGCTGAGGCTGCGGGTCGGCTAGAACGATCGCAAGCTTGTTGGTCTCCTCTTCTTCCTGCTGTTCTCCCTCGTAACTCCTGGCACGGACCCCTCGTGCTTGCGTGCTTGGACCGTCGTCTGCTGCTGCAACGAGCTGGGGATCGACCAGCACCAGCGCTAGCCTGTCGTCGCTTTCGTAGAAGGCTTCTTCGGATTTCGCCGAGCCACAGCCACTGGATGCATCAAGGTGTTGCCTGGCGCAAGAACACATTACACGAGTCATATATACAGTAGTACGTACTACATGTGAGAAATAAACTGCAAATTAGAGCAGCAGAGAATTTGCTTATTATTTATCGTTTGTTGTTACTTGTGGTCATGTGCTTGCAAATGCACAATCGTTTGGGAAGGTTATGTAGCATCCGCCGATGTGATAAAAGAAAGTTGCCTCACTGTTCACTCTTCAGTCTGATGGGTGCTCTGCAATGTCTGTCCACGTCCCATGCAGGCATGCTATGCTAAAGGGCGATCATTCTGTTCTAAGGCAAAGGGTACCTAGCATGGTGAAAGATGCCTATTGGAGCTACCATCCAGGAAGGAGCTCCAAAAATGCAAACATTTAAGAGGAGGAATGCTGTCATAATTCTCTCTGGAAGTCTGGAAGAAGGCAATTCCTCTAGACAAAGATGGTAACAAGAAACTATGATGAAAACAGAAACAAATCCCTAAATTAAGCAGGTGTTTTTTTTTATCAACAAGAAAAGTAGAAAACTAACTACCAATTGGCACTGATTTGATCTGCACGCGTACCTCTCTGAATCATGGTCACCGCCGCTCCCCTCTGAGCTGCAGTGGGTGGTGTTTCCGGCAAGATCCACGCAAGAACCAGGCCGGGATTGCTCTGACACAACGGAGCACCAGCTCCCGTCCTGGGAGGACAGATTCACCTGAGTGCATGATCCCTCCGATGATTCCCTGGCGATGATGTCCCTGTCGGCGTATCCGGAAGGAGCGGATGGCACAGAACCATCAGTGGTTAACGAGCCAGAGCTGTTCCCCTCCTCCGCCTCCACCTTCACCTCCGGCGCCTGCTGGTGACCGCAGCGGCCATTGGAGGTGAGCGACCCAATGGAGCCATCCGAGAGCTCGACCTCCAGAATCTTGAGGGATTCCAGCTTCTTGATGGCCCTCCTGAGCCTCCTCTCCGCCTTGTTCCTCACCTTGACCTCGTCGGCGAGCTTCTTCTCTAGCTCGTCCAGCTATGGCCCAAAACCGACCATGAAATCGACGGAAAAGAGAAAGAGAGTTCAGTTAGTATGTAGGCCAATAGGAATTAAAAGAGGATGAAGCAGTACGGATTAGAATGTGCTGCAAGGTGGGATAATAAGATGTGATGTACATGTACCCTTTTGGACAGTTGGTCGGCCTCCTCCTTTGCGGCCTTGGATGCCACCCTCTCTGCGAGAAGCTCCCCCTCAGGCAATCCACCGTCCTCATGCCACCGCCACCGCTCACCCTGCAATCAATGCAACGAAACACAAATGCGGAGCCAACTCAGAGATTGATCCTAGGATCCCAATGGAGCCAGAGCCACCACCAACAAGCAGATCAATGCAAGAACTAAAACTCCTATAGCACCAGTTTCCAAAAGAAAGAAAAGAAAAAAGGAATGATGCATTGATGCTACAGTTCCCAAATGAAAGAAAAGAAAAGAAAAGAAGAGAAAAGAAACGATGCTGGGAGGGAGCCATGAGCATGAAACCATCCACTAGTGCAAGAAGAGCAAAATAATGAACCAACTCGGGGAAATTTGGCAACCTGCATTGCACCGTCTGCGCAGCCATTCTCCGATCCTTCTTTTACCCAAGCTTGGCGCAGATGGGCGTGCGATATGATAGCGCTCGGGCTCTGGGTACTAATCTGCAGCGTTTGGCGGCGTCCCTGGGCGCTTCTTGCGTGCGGCTCTGACTTTTGAGGGGAGGGGACGGCGCAGCGGCTGCTGAATTGGAGGAGGCTTGAGGCGGAAGGTGTCGGCCTCTGCTGTCTGTTCGGGGCAATGCGCGAGCCGTGAGGCAATGCGCCACAGGCACACAGCACGCTCCCTGTGCGAGTTAGGAGTACACTGGGTCTGGGACTGGGGGGAGAGGAGTACGAGTACCCTCGAAAAAAAGCACGGGATTTGATGACCACAGGGGGACGGTTTTGTCCGCGAGATCGTGAACGCCACCCGTGAGGTGCATTACTGTCGTCACTGGAAACATCCCATCTCTTTCACTACACTCCATGACTCCAGTACATTCTGCATCCACCGCATTTTCTGTTCTTCTTTCTTTTTGCACCACTGATATGAGAATATGTGAGGTTTTTCCCCGCCCCGTCACACAAGACAGAATACAAGCAAGATCCTGAATGCAACGTTGTAGCAGTCACGTCACCGGCTACATGAGGGTCAGTGACTGTGTGTTGAGCTCAAAAATATACTTGGCAGCTGCCAAGTGCCAAGGCACAATCCCTAACCTTAAAAAAACTGATCCTGCAGATCACCGTAATAAGAATGCTAACGATTCTAAAAGCAACGATGCTAATACAACTATTAACAAAGGAGATGGTGGCAGGGGACATGTGGGGGCAACCTCCTTGGGCCTTGCAAACTGCAATCCTGGTTTCTGTCAGCGAGGGAGGAGCGGACGGCAGAAAGGGAAGCCACGTGACAGCTCGATCCTCCTGCTGGCTGCCTGGCTCATTCATTCATTCAACCCGCTTGCTGCTGTTCGACCCCAGCCGGCCGGACGCCCAGCACTGCTGTCCTCTTGCTGAATTTTCTTTTCCTCGTGGTTTTTAGCAGCGGCTGAAAAGAATGCCTGGCACAGCCACCGACTTCTCATTTGTTTTCTTATAGAAAAATACAGTACATCTAGACGAGTGCACGTAGCATTATACCATACCAGGACAAAAATCGCGTCGAGCGTCCTTGTCGCGCTGCCTCACGAGCTGCCTGCGCTGCTTCCCGCGATTTGAACCGAACTGAAGTGACCTGAATCGGGGAGATAACCGACAAGATGGCGCAGCGATAACAATGACACTTGAGCTGGCGCGGCCTCTCCGCTACCTCGGCTCCGCCATCTACTCCGGCTGTGGTGCCCTCCTCCCGGCTGAGCTCTGTGTCAGCAATCAGTCGATCCACAAGTGCTGAGTTGGCTACAGCGGAGCTAGTCCACAAGCTGTTCGTGCAAATGACACTTCAGCAAGACTTGTGTCCCACCCCGCATGTTCTGCCTGGAACCCAACGTAAGTGAGCTCCGCACCCTTTGCGGCCCCGTTTGCTGTTTGTCTAGCCTCTGCTATGGCTCTGTAAGGTCTTTCCTTCTCTCCCGGGCTTCGGATTCAGGCAGAGATTGGTCACCTGTTTCACTGTCATGTCTCTCGTCATCCTTTCGGCCCTGCTCTTTTCTCTTTGGTCGCTGCTTTTGGTCGTTGCAAGTTCGCCTTGTCCCCTGACTCTGTGAGGTTTCTGCTCCAGGCCACCATTGGTGGCGCTGCTGAGCTTTTCAAAGTTTCTCAGCTTAGTGATAGAGTGTTCAAGTTCCTTGTTTCCTCTAAGGATGTTGGCCTTTATATCTGCAATCTTGCTTCCTATGAATGTCACCTCT
>CM039139.1:8027798-8124870 GCA_022036555.1 Microstegium vimineum | reverse complement strand
AATTTACTCGTAGATGATTATACCCTACCTTAAACCTAATTTCTGTCGATTTAGTTTTGAAATTTATTCAAATTTCAACCACCACAACACTTTTTTTTTCATTTTTTTGATGAAACTTTTTCCATTTTCCTTTGATTTCTCTTAGGAAAAAGTCTATTTCACCCCTGTAAATTATTACTCTAGTCTGATTTTTTTTCACTCAAAAACCCTAAAACCAGGCATTTTATACTCCTTATTATAAACTCTCATAACCATTCAAATTATGATTGTAGATTACTGGTCCAGTTTAACGTGCCCAGCCGTGGGCCACGGATTTTTATTAGTCAGCTCGATCAACCCATTGGGCCTTGTAAAGAAGAGGAAGCACACAGTCCGTCCTCTTTTTAGCTTATAATAACCTTGTAAAGAAGAGGAAGCAAGTCCGTCCTCTTTTTAGCTTATAATAATAAAACCATACAACTTGATTTAGAACCCCACAGACATATATGAGCCTGACTTACCGATGTCTTTGTAATAAGGCTTTGAGTTTAGGGTGTGTTTAGATTCCCCCCACACTATGCCACGCTCCCACTACACACTTATGGCGGTCGAATTACTCACCACAGTCACACTGCAGTTATTATGTGCTAGAAGACAAGCGACAAGAGCAAACGATAAGAATAACGTACTGTGATTGTCTTAACTACGAGCCATCCAAACAGCGGACAACATACCGTGGCGGCCACAGAGCGTGCGTGACTAGTGATGGCGCCGAATCAAGCCCCTATATCTCACAAATAAACATTGTATATATAATCTTTCGGGAAGACGTGTGACGGCAACATTATAAGAGAGACCGCGCTCGAGATTGATCCCTACAATCTGCCGGAGAGGTCTATCAAACATGCACGATGATACGCACGTGCTGTGACCGCTTCCTGCATGGAATTTACAAATACATCAAGTCGCGGTATGTGTACTGTGTCGAGTGAATCGTATCCTACTGCGCGGGTCTGCGCTTCAAATTTCATAATAATATATGCCTACTACAAACTGCTTCTGCTTGGCACGAACGTATGGAAGCAATCCAGTTGTATCGTTATCTTTTTGCCAGGACTGCAACCTAGCAGGCGTTCGAGTAATTTAATTTGGATTTAATCCATTCTTGTTTATTTCCCAATTATATTGCACAAATCTCAGCGGGATCTCGGAATAAGGGCTCCAAAATGAGCTGTTTACCCACGGCACAGATGGTAAGTAGCATAAAAGTCATTTCTTCTGTAATAAATAAAATAACCAGATTGACCGAAAATTATTAGTACCAGGCTTCTTTGCCGAGTGTCAGGCACTGAGTGCAGCACTCGACGAAGAGAGTTTTAGACACTCGGCGAATTTGTGTTCTCCCGTAATGGGGTCGTCCAAACATATGCATTTATATTTCAATTCACGTACTTTCCGTGTAAGAACAACTCTTCTTTAAGTATTTCATGTTTCGATGCCCCTTAATTTTACAGCATTGCTTAATATTTTGAAAAGATATCGAAAGATAATGCTTCACGAGCAGTTTTTAAGTTTTCGACGGATGACAGCAAACAAAGAAGACAGTTAGATTAGTTTATGATGCAGTCTTATTTTAAAGAGATCGGTTTGTATCAATTTTTTAACTTTTATACTCCCTCCATCCAAAATTGTAAGTCATTCCAAGAATTTTGGAGAGTCAAAGTTTTTAAAGTTTGACCAAATTTATATAATATAATAATAACATATTTGATACCAACTAAGTATCATTAGATTCTTTATTAGTTATATTTTCATACTATATTTATTTGATGTCATAAATCTTTATGTTTCTCTCTATAATCTTTGATCAAACTTAAAATGTTTTGACTCTTCAAGATTCTTAGAATGACTTATAATTTGGAATGGAGGGAGTACTAGCTATATCTCTTTTTTAATATAAATATCGGATATGTTGATATTGATACACTCGATCTTCTAAGTGTGTGTTTGTTATAAAAAAAATAGAACATGGGTACAGCTCACAGTTAAGCACGGAATACTTTTGTACTCCATGTGAGCTTCCGGCCGGGATTCTCCGCCCGAAATCGTGCAGGCAACTAACATACTACAGCATATATATAACCAAAAAAAAAAAACTTGCCAGTGTGACAACAATGAACAACACTGTACGATCCACTTCGCATTGCTTCCTGCCTGCAGCCTGCCTATATATGGTACCTCTATTCACGAACTTGTTCCAATCCTCAGATCACCACCAGGTCTTTCTCCTAGCTACCAAGTGTTGTGCTCTTGCTCCCTACAGATCATCCTCCAGCTGCTGTGCTCCGCCGCGTGGTCTGCTAGATACACAAACACCAGCATACGATCGATGGCTTCAGCTGGTGCCGCCATTCCAAAGGTGGCCAGAGTTGCTGCCGCCGTGGTCTTCTTCCTGCTGATCCTCAACAAGGGGATGCCGGCGGTGGCGGGGGTGACAAAATGCAGCGATTATTGTCGCGCCAAGTGCACCAAAGGCAACATCATCTTCAAGGACTATCCTGAAGCATGTTACAATTGCAAGGTCTTGGCTATCGGCGCCTGCTTTAGACAATGCTACAGCCGCTGCACCGACGACCGCATATCTCAGATCGCAAGCAGGCAGGTAGGTATTGACGGATAGATAGATAGACGATGGAAATTGTATCTCTGCACTGCACCGTGTGTTTTTACTGTACATCCGACAGCAAAATGATGTATAGTTTGTTCTGTATACCATCTATATATATTTTAAATTAAATTATAAACCATTCCAAAAATGTTAGAGAGTCAAAATATGTCAAGTTTGATCAAACTTATATGATAATATAACAACATTTATGATGTTAACTAAGTATCATTAGATTCTCTATCAATTATATTTTTATGATATACATCTTATAATTTGAGATGTAGAGACCGAGAGAGTATTAACGTTCAGTTATGCTTTGGAGTTCACTTAATTTTCATCTGACCAATAAGCTGGATACGTACATAGCTCACGACATGGCACTAGATGGGCATGTGTCTGTATAATCGCCTTTGTTTATCTTGCGCCCGCCTAGAACACCGGCACCTCGCCGACTCGTTCTGGGCACCATGTATCTGCTACCCTTCACTACTTAATGAAACACGTTCTCGAAAAAAAAGATGGACAGCCGGGATCCGGCGGCAGTGGCCGGCCGACCGCGTGGTCCTGGTCGACGGCTGTCTAGGCGGCTCGTCTTAGCCCACTCCATGCTGTTGACTCTACTCCAGATCCGGCGGTTTTGCTGCGAGCTGGCTTCTTGGTTGGGGCTACCGGCGGCTAGGGGCGCCTGAGCATCCGTGGGTTGGTGGCCGGGGCCAAGGTACACCCTAGCGACCATAGGCGAACAAGGTCCTCAGTGAAAACTCAGCTCAGCTCCTCGCTATGGGCCGATGACGGTGGTGCATCATGCATCATTCACCTTCCTGAAGGCATCGTCGTTGGATCAATTCGTCGTGCAAGTCGTTGGGGCCGGTACTGGGGCGAAAGTCCTTCTTGTGCCCTCTAAGCGTTGTTGGCGTCGTGGATGTCATGCCCTCCTTGGAGGCTTCGCTGTTGGCCACCACCCGTCGAAGCTGCTCCTTGCTTTTGCTGTGCCTACATGTGCTTCAGTTTCCTCCTAGTTTTGGTCTGTCCACATTGGGTGTTGGTGTCGCCGCAGTCGTTGTCTTCTCCTTCGCAGCGTCTACCTGGTCGCTTGCAGATACATTTTCTTCTTCGCAGCGGCTACCTGGGCGCTAGCGGATATGATCGTCTTCTTCGCAGCGGCTACATGGTCGCTGGCGGATGTGATCGCCTTCTTCCCAGCGGCTACCTGGTCGCTGGCGGACACTGTCGCTTCTCCTTCGCAGCGGCTACCTGGTCGCTGACGGATGTGATCGCCTTCTTCGCAGCGGCTACCTGGTCGCTGGCGGACACTGTCGCTTCTCCTTCGCAATGGCTACCTGGACGCTTGCGGATGGACGCTACATGGCTTGACCCATACTCTGTTGGGGACCTTTGCGCGGATGTATTTTTATTTTGCAGGCATAGTCGGCTAGTGCTTTGTGGTGGAGGTCTAGTGTATTCTTGTTGTTCGTTTGTGTCTGTGTTTTCACCGGTAATCCTAGAATTACCTGTGAGTCCTGTATCGTTGTTCGGGTCTTTTCTTATGACCTTTCCTCTTAATGAAAAACGGGTAAAAGACTCGATCGCGAAAAATGTTGGTTCTACGTGAATATAGCGAGTTATCATAATGAAGTTGTCCGTGGATAGTCATTTTTTTGGGAAATCCTTGGATAGTCATTTTGAATTACTATTTCTCATGCTGTTGCTTGCTGGCTCAGTGCTCTCTTTGTGTTGTATTTCTTTTTTTTAAACGAATTTGTGTAGTATTTCACATACATACGGGAGAAAACAATTTAAGAAGCCTACTCCGACACGCCTAAAATAAAACAAAACGACCATCTGATGCCGTAGGGAAGGAAATGAACAGTAAACAAAAACATATATATATATATATACACACACACACACACTATTCTATCCAGATTTTTATAAAAAAAAATTGTAGCTCTCTGATCGACCATCAACGAACCTATATTGAAGCACATAGCTCCTGGAATCCTTGCGAGCAAATCGACAATGACTAGTTTTCAAGGATAAATGGTTGTGTGTCTTACCTTATCCTTGAAAAGTTAAAATTAAAGCACTTATTTACCAAGACATGTTGTACAACCTCGTGCATTTTAAAATCATCGTAATTAGCAAAAACTAAAGGTTGATCGTTATTTAAAAGCATACACACTATAGTTTCCTTCTTGAACGACATAGATTTGTATTTGCTATTGTCATATCATTATACCATAAGTTCATAACACCGTATAAATTAGATATCTTATAATCCAATCAACTCGTATCCCTTCTATATATATATATATATATATATATATATATTTCTATGACTATTCATGAAAAGTCTGTAGTTGAATAGTATTCACATTTTAAATAAAAAACGACGAGCACTACTAGTAGGTCGTTTTTTTGTTTTTTTTTTTTGCAGATAACGAATAGTAGGTACCTAGCATAGTTAACAAATTATATATGCTACTAGAGCAATTAACTTTGGAATTTATTACCTTATAATATGTAACACATATAATTGAACACCTTGTCATCAGGATACTATAATATATATGTCAATACTAGTTTAGACATGGCATCAGGATACTTGGCAAAAATATTAGTTTACAAACCAGAATAGGTCCACTGGAAAGTGCTAAAGAATTTTAATTTTTTGATAAGACACCAAGAGAATTATCATGTCACTTATAAGAATTAAAAATTATTCGATTGCCAATTCTCTTGAGTATGTATAAAAATGTGCACAATTATATTATATCTACTCTTGCAGAAAAGGACAATTTCATTAAAAGCTCCAAACATAATTAGTATTAAAATGAGCTCAATTTAGTAGCATGTATAAGGATACGACAGGTCATGTGACTTAAGAGATATTATACCAAAATTAAGTATTTACATACTGCTATAGGCCTACAATTGAGTTGCAGTATTATTTTGAGTAACAACACATCAAATGCTAATGTCAAGCACATTAATAATATGTTGTGAAAGAAAGAACCTAGGATTAAATATTAAGTCTGAGAATTAAGAACTAAGTTGATGCTAACATATCTACTTACTTGAGTCTCAACACTTATCTCATTTATGAGTGCGCAAATCATTTTGAGTTTATAGTGTAGCCTCTAACTTGATTATTGGATATAGGGCCACAACCCCCAATAATTGATTAGCGTTCTAACAAGGTATTGCAGTGAACTATGGGTAATGAGGTCTTGGTGACAATTAATGTTGCTAACGACACATTGATTTGGTCTTACTATAGTAAACTGTGGACATAAGTATAAGGCGAACATTAGTTGCATGAGTGCATTAGCCATTCGATCAAGTGGAAGAATGTTGGAAAGTGATCTCGGCTAATTCCCGAGATTAATGGTGAGATTAATTAGTGATTGATTAAATGTTCCATCTGCCATATCCAACATATTAGATATGTTGTGATCGGTGACATCCCTTAGATATTCTAGGGTTCGCCCCCCTAGCCCACATCACATCTATAAATAAGAGGCAACGTCCCTGGTGTTACTATCCCATCCATACACGTGAAACAAACCACGTAACCGGTCAATAAGGTTTAGGAAGGTCGTCTCCCACGTTCATAGGAGACGTCCATAGAGGAGCCACCATCAACGTCTCACGTTCTTCACTAACAGAGGACGTCCATGTCCCCAGGCGGTGATATGATGACATCTGCTACGTCTAAAAACTTCATCACATCTCCAAAAGCACAAATGTCATCTACAGGCTTTGATTAGTATCCAAGATCTATTCCACATAAGATTAGTCAGTGGTCATGTTTAGGCTAAGTTTAAGATCCTATTAATGCTAAGCTTTATTTCAACACTCCATTCCACCTCATTCGCTCTCTATCTTTGGATAGTTTACCTCACTAGTTGTAACACCCCTGGTGTTAATCACTTAATTAAAAACTGATCATGTCATCATATGCATTAAGCATCATTCACTTGTTTGAAAACCTGGATAAGCATTGAACTAAAATGAGTTTACTTTTCTATGTTTGATCAATGTTGTGAATGCAGGTCATCTTTTCAAAGTTCTAAAAATTTAAATTTGAATCCAAACCCTAATTCCCAGAGGGGGTGGATTAAACCCTAAACATGATTTTCAAAATCTATAAAGAATTTGCATATGGTTGTTTAAGAATAGTTGTAGATCATGAAATTTTGAGCAACTTTCGTATTCAAAGTTTTTCATGAAAACCCCTGAAAGCTTGAGCAATTTGCAAAATAGTCACAGGGGCAGTTCAGACATTTCATCAAACAGTTGCATGGCGGCGTTGAGCTCGACGCCGACACCTGGCCGGCCACCTGTCGACGCCACCGTGCGACTCCTGGCCTTGACTCACGTCCTGTCGTGTGTGTGGCGGCGTCGCGGAACCGTTGCCGTCTCGTCCACTCCTGCCTACCTTTCCACGCCGCGCCATCGCTCTGCTCTGCTCCGCCGAGCGCTCCACCATCATTGACGAGCTCGTCCGAGCTCGTTAGCCACTGCCATTGTCTTCGCTTTGACCTCACGCATCCTCGGGTCGAGTTAGTTGAAGTCGCCGAGACCTCGTTTGCCCGGCGCGACCGTTTCTTCCTCAGCTCCGGCGAGAGCGCCGCTGCTCTGGTCAGCCCTCGACCGGGCTACACAGGAGCCACATTGCTTTTTCATCTTATGTTTCTTGCTCCTTGTTCATCACTGATCCTTGTCGGCTTCTCCGTTTTGCAAATAGTGGACCATAGCTCCGGGAACATCTTCGTTGCCGCTCGGTTCATCGTCTCCACCGGCACGTTCTCCGTCGACAGCCGTCTCTGCTTCATTTCCGGCCACGCTTGCGAGCGCTTCGTGACCAGGGTGAGATCCTCGACCTCTCCGCACCCTCGATTGTCCTTGAATCAAGCCTTCGAGCTCTGTCCACGAGCGCCGCCGCGGTTCATGGTCGGCGCGGCGGTGTGTTCGTCGTCTGGTCGTTGTAGTTGATCTTTTTCTGATCCGAGTCTTGCGCTAGCTTCGTTTAGTCGTCCTGAGTCTGTTTCGAGGGGTGGTTGTTTGAGCGCGTGCGTGTTTTCTCCGGCGCACGTCGCGCAGATCCCCGTCGACCGCCATGGCCGTCGGTGAGGATGTTGTGTTTAGCTTTGAGTTCGTTTTGCGTGCGCTTTGCGTTGTTTGGGGGTCGCTAAGCATGCTGGGGTTGTTGGATGAGCTGATCGAGGCCTATGTTCGCTGGCGTATGTGCGGTCGAGCTCGGGTCGCCGCCATTGCCGTCGACGAGGTCACCTGGGTAGGTTTTAGTCTCATTTCTGTTGGGCATTTTGCTCGTGGTTGTTTCCTGAGTCGTTTTCGAGGCCTAGCTTCTCCGGCGCATGGCTGTGCTCGCCGGCGTACGTGCGGTCGAGCTCCGGTCACCGCCGTCGCCGTCGATGAGACGTTTCTGAGGGATGGTTTTGGTCGTGGCGCACCTCGTTGGGTTCGGCTTGGAGAGTCGAAGCAGGTTCGAGGGGTAGCTGTTCAGTCTGGTCACCGACAGTGATGTGCCGCCGCGTTTTGTGGTCGTCGGCGTCGCTGCTCTGCGTCTGTGCCACTGACGGACGGGCCCAGCCGTCAGTAGGTTATATGAAGGGTTTTCCCCTTTTTCCAGTTTTGTGCAGTAATATCTTTTGTTATTTTTGTATGTTTAAATCTGTGCATATTTAAATTCTGCAAAAATTTGTGTATGCTCTCTCTGATGTGTAGTATTTAAGAAAAATATAACATGTCTATGTTCAGTATGTTTTTAATCCTGTAAAAATGCCAAAATTAATTGAAATATGGGTTTTCCATGAATTTTTCATGCTCTGTATATTGTTCCAAAAATTCTATTAATTTTTGGGTAAGCTTTATATAATGTTACCTTGCTGTACAAAAAGTTTAGAAATTTTTTGGATGAACTTTTATACATGGCTAGTTGTTTAATTAGATATAAAATGTTTAGAAACTCTAATGACTTTAGGCTTTGAGTGATTTTGGATTAATTGATGCAAATGGTCAATTGTCCAGTGACAAACACAAGTTGGACATGCTTGATGTGATGTTGTTTGCTCAATTCTTTTGGATGTAATTATTAACTTAGATAATCAAGATAAATAGAGTTTAATTAATTTTCTTTATAACCTAGTTGCTTTCCTTCATGAAGGGAGGTTGTACTCAAGGTGTAATCTGTTTTAATCGTCTCTTAAGAACATGTTTGTTTGTGTTGAGCATCATGTTTACTATTCAAGCATCATCTAAAACATGTCTTTATATCGTGTAGATTGTTCGTTGGTTGGGTTGGATACCTCTAGTGAAGAGGTTTTCTCTCTTGAATCTGAGCCCGAGTTTGTTTATCCCTCCAACCAAGGCAAGCCCCGGTGCATTCAAACATTTCCTTGTATTTAAAATTGTTTGTTTTAAATACACTTATGTTTATACTATTGCATTACGGTACTTATTAAATTTCCTACTTGATGCATAGCTTTATCCTTGTTCTAGTTGTACCTTTAACCTTGACACTTGTTTAAAGATGCAAAGTTCCGCAAAAATGCTTAGTATGCTTAGAACTTTTATTGTAGGTGATTTCTGGTCACCTACGCATAGCGTATTGCTTCGGCAAATGGTTATGTTTTCTAGGAAAGAGAGGTTGTTGTTGGAAGTAATAATCGGGACCGGGCGGACACGGTGTTGGAGAGCCATCTTCGGTGTCTGGTGAGCGGGTTCTTTCCGCCTGTGTCATTAGGGACCGTTCGTTGATGCATGACTAGGGTTGTGACTTTGAAGTACTTATCACATACTTTGGGAAGCTGGACTCTGGCTATTCTCGTCTTAAGAACGGTTAACCCGCACTGGGAGTGGAGAGATGGCGAGAGTAGTGTGTACCCTCCAAGTTAGCGAACTGGATGGAGGTGTACTATGCTCTCGGATGGCGGAACCCCGGTTTTGGCGAGAGGATCCAGGGAAAGGTAGTCATATGCGTGCTTTAAGCGGCTGTATATGTCGTGTGATAGGGAAGCCCCAGCTGGGATAAACCGGTTCGAATCGTCGTGTTCCTCGGAAATGGAAACATAACACTGTTTTCTTCGTAGTTAATGAAACTTAAATTGGATACTTGTTGGATCCCTTCAGGAATGTTTATTACCTTGTTATCGATCATACATCTAGATCTGTACTTGAGTAATCTTATGGATAACATAAATGAATTTCAATTCTTTTATAAATGCTCCTTTATGCAAAATACTTGATCCTTGCAAACCACACCTTAAATCCTATGATGTGCATACTGTTTTGTCCATCAAATACTTTTCTTTGTCGGATAAGTCTTGTTGAGTACTCCCATACTCAGGGTTTGTTAACCCCTGTTGCAGATGAGGACCACAATCCGGTTTGTGTGGCTTCATGCTGCATGACCGTGGTCAGTGTAGATGAAGATGAAGAATAATCTGTCTTTGTTTGACTCTTGAGCAAGAGTACTTCGATTGTTTGCCTATCCTCTATCATTAGCTTGATGTATTATTAACTTATGACACTTAAGTTATGTTTCAAAACGAATGGTTTGTAATATAACTTTAAATTTCCGCTACTTTGATGTAATATAAAAATTTCGTATTACTTCTGCAATGTTTGTAATGAGGAGATCCTGTTCGGAAAGAGGTGGATGACCCGCTACAAAGTGGCGGCACCTGACGGACTAATTAAGGTTTGGATCATCTGTTGGGATTAAGTTGGTTAATCCTGACAAGTGGGCCCTATCTTAAGAGGTTCTGTCACACTAGCCTTCTAGACTCTTTATTTTAGAGAGTCTGTTGGAGTAATCTAGTATTATCTATTTTAGAGAATAACTAACTCACTAAATTTAACTAGTTTTTTAGCTATTCTTTTGAAGATGCTCTTATAAACACTCATAACCATTCAAATTATGATTGTAGATTATTGGGTCAGTTTATCGTGCTCAGCCGTGGACCATACGGATTAATTAGTCCAGGTAGCTCGATCAACCCATTGGGCCTTGTTAAGAAGAGCAAGCCGTACACAATCCGTCCTCTTTTTTTTTATAATAATAAAACCATTTGTACTTAGGTCAGTCTCAATGAGGTTTCATTTTCATGGGTATTAAATATGCTGATGTGGCACTATATTGATGAAGAGAGATGATAAAAGTTTCATAGAAGTATGTACAGTTACCAAAATATAGCTACATTAAAAATTATGTCATGAAACTTTCACTGAGGATGACCTTAATGTAGGACTCCACACACATGTATGAGTATGTCTTACTGGTATATATTCTTTGTAATAAGGCTTTGAGTTTAGTCTCACAAATAAACATTGTATAATATTTCAGAAAGACGTGCGACGGCCCGCGCTCGAGTTGATCCCCTACAATCTGGCGGAGAGGTCTATCAAACATGCAGGATGATACGCGCGTGCTGTGGCCGCTTCCCCCTGCATAGGATCAAGTCGTGGTAGAACGGTACTGCGCTTCAAATTTACGGTACTGCGCTTCAAATTTCATAATAATATATGCCTGCTACAAAATGCTTCTGCTTGGCACGAACGAATGGAATCAATCCAGTTGTATCGTTATCTTTTTGCCAGGGTTGCAACCGATAATAGTAGGTCGTTCGAGTAATTTAATTTGGATTTAATCCATTTTTGTTTATTACGAATTATATTGCACAAATCTCAGCGGGATCTCGAATAAGGGCTCCACAATGAGCTGTTTACCCACGGCACAAATGGTAAGTAGTATAAAAGTCATTTTCTTCTATAATAATAAAATAACAAGATTAACCGAAAATTATTAGAGCATCTCTAATGGTTTTGCATATTTTAATTGACAAATTTGAGAGTTTGTCAAGTCCCAAATAAATATGGTAAAGATAAAAAGAGTCAATCTCCAACGGTTTGACAAAACTGACTTGACAATTAACAAAATTGACTTGACAATTACCAAAATTGTGAAAATTGTTGCGGCGATTACCAAGATTAGTCGAGCGCGGAAAATGTCAAGCGCGATCCACTAGGCATATATGCTAATCCTTCCCAGGAAAATGTCAAGTTAATAAAAATGTAAAACTTATTTGTCAAACCGTTGGATAGAAGTTTTTTAGACTTTTTTATAAAAATAAAAATATAAAGTCCATTTGCAAAACCGTTGGAGATGCTCTGTACGCATTTGTATTTCAATTCAAGCACTTTCCGTCTAAGAATAACTCTTGTTTAAGTATTTCACGTTTCGAAGCCCCCTTAATTTTATAGCATTGCTTAATAATTTGAAAAGATGTTAAAAGACAATGCTTGACGAGCAGTTTTCAAGTTTTCGATGGATGGCAGCAAACAAAGAAGACAAATAGATTAGTTTCTGATGCAGTCTTATTTTAAAGAGATCGTTTTGTATCACATTATCCAACTTTTATACTAGCTATCCTTTTTTTTACAAATATCGGATATGTTGATACACTCTTCTAAGTGTCTTTGTTAGAAAAAAAAATAGAACATGGGTACAGCTCACAGTTAATTAAGCACGGAATACTTTTGTACTCCATGTGATCTTCTCCGCCCGAAATCGTGCAGGCAACTATATGACATACAGCATACATAAAAACAAAAACAACAATCATGCATGCCAGGGTGACAACAATGAACAACCCTAAAATTTCACGATCCAATTCGCATTGCTTCCTGCCTATACATATGGTAGCTCTATTCACGAACTTGTTTCAATCCTCAGATCACCACCAGGTCTTTCTCCTAGCTAGCAACTAGCAAGTGTTTGTGCTCTTTGCTCCGCCGTCTGCTAGATACAGAAACACCAGCATTCCTAATCATATATACGATGGCTTCAGCTGGTGCCACTGCCATTCCGAAGGTGGCCAGCGTTGCTGCCGCCGCCGTCGTCTTCCTGCTGATCCTCAACAACGGGATGCCGACGGCGGCGGGGGTGACAAAATGCAGCGATTATTGTCGCGCCAAGTGCTCCTTGGGCTGCGAGGACAGTGGTTCGGCTTGCACCACAGGCAACATCATCTGCAAGGACTACCCTGAAACATGCCACAATTGTAAGGCCTTGGCCATCGGCGCCTGCTTCGGAGCCTGCTACAGCCGCTGCACCGACGACTGCATCTGAGATCGCAAGCGAGTAGCAGGTATTGACGGATAGATAGATAGATGGAAATTGTATCTCTGCTCTGCATACACCCGTGTGTTTTTACTGTACATCCGACAGCAAAATGATGTGTACAATTTGTTTTGTATTAACTTTCAGTTATGCTCTCAAGTTCACTTCATTTTCATCTGACCAAGCTAGACATATTGTTGACACAAAAAGCGTCAGATCTATGAACGCCTCGGGCTATTACCCAAAGCTCGATGTCGAGGGCGTGTCAGTCGATTTGACCAATCAATCGACAAGGATGATAACTATGACAACTGAACGAGACGACAGCGATGCGCCCGAACGTCAAAGCTCAGATTGATCACGGATAACTAGAGCAGAGCTAGACGAGGCAAACAGCGATGCGCCCGGATTGCCAAAGCCTAGAGGTACTCCCAAGCGGAACTAACAAGGATTTTGACGGAGATCAAGGTGATGCAGCCCGTCGAAAGCTTGAAGAACTCGTTAAAGCTACAACTAATGCATAAAAGGGAAATTACGGTAAAAGTAGAATAAAAGTAGAATTGGTTGGTTTTTGATTGGATTGATATATTTATTCCATAGCCCCCGGGCTCATATTTATACTCCCACATGGAGAGTTGTACAATGACACGACACATATTTTTCCTAAAACAAACTCCTACTTTAAAGGAAACTGACTCGTGCAGGAGCCGGATAGCAATATTTATTTCCTAAACAAACACACCTATTTTAAAGGAAAATAAACGACTCATGCAAGAGTCGGACTCAAACTACTATAATAATACTGGTATAAAACACCAGTTTCCTTATTCTTCTCTTCGATGAAAACTTTCCATCGGCAGATCCCTTTAATCCGCACTTTCCTTCTTTCGACCACCGGCAACCTTCTGCTGCCGCCAAGCACTAAGTTACGCCCATCAGCATCGGCAACACTTTCCCAATCGGCAATCGGCAGCATCTTCTTCATCGGTAATCGGCAACGAGCCCTCATCGGCAATCGGCAGCCAACCTTCATCGGTAATCGGCAACTAGCTTTCATCGGCAATGATTCTTCATCGGCAACCACCAATCAACCTCTGTCGGCAAAGATTACCCAGCCTTCATCGGCAACATACTTGACCTTCTGTAGCACTCTCCCATCGGCCATATCAGCTCATACTTTACCGACGTCGATGGAGAATAGTCACCAGCCAATCAAGTTTCGATCCATTTGACACGTGTCGAAAAACGGTGTCAACACATGCCCCCCAGTTTCGGAGCGTATAACTTTACGTGCTGAAACTCTCTCCATTGTAGCTGTTGCTGTAGCCGTTGCTGTAGCCGTTATCCCCGAGATAGGCGTACGGTTTCCTCGATCCCCGCATGTGGAACTGCAATTAAATAATAAAATCCCTCGATTGTAGCACGAACAGTTACTTACCACCTCGATTACGGCGCGTATCCACCGCGGGCTTCTCCACATTCCTGTACAACGTGAAACAGAACCCCAAAATACCCCTGAGCAGGCTTATAAAAGTTACCGGGGTCCACACAACCTTTTACCCTGAGTTCACTTTTACTTTCGTTTCCTTGCCATCGTCTTCAACCTCCAGCCACTCCGAAGAACACGAATTCGAGCAACAGTACTCCTGCAACCCAAGGACGAACCGCAAGCACTCCCCCAACTCCGATGGCAATCCAAATCGATATTCCCAAGGTGAGATCTATTTCCTTCCCAATCCAACCTTCCGCTGGTACTTTTCTCGCACAAATCCATATTTACCCTTGCTCCTTCTCTGATTTTTTTTTCTTTTCTTTCTTTCGAATTCTAGGAGCTGTACAACAAAGTAGTGATTCCACTTACTGGCTCCACCTTTAGCTGTTTAGGCCCCATGGGCAATCTGGATCCCAGTTACATAATCAACGCAGAAACCAACCGAATCCCCTTCAGATCTGAATGTTTCGGTTTAGGACTGTGGAAGGATGTTTTCCGATCATGGCCCAAGCCCACTAAGGGGTGGAAAAATTGGTATCTCAAGGTTGCCGGGGCGCAACAAGTTTACTGGCAAGAGCGCAGCTTGGACCAATGTATCAGGCTTTCCATTGCCGATATGGAGAAGAATGAGAACATGTTAATAGCCGCCTCCTACTTCTGGTCAGACACCCTGAACGCGTTCTTATTCCGATATGGACCAGCCACCCCCACTCTTGCCGATGTCCACATGCTGACCGGTTTAGACATCTCTTCTGCCAACACCCCCTCCTTGTTTAATAGGAAAGCTGAGCACAGAGTAAATACCCGGAACATCGGCGGTTGGACGGGTTACATTCAGGAATACCAGAAAACTGGATCGGTAAACCAAAGAGAGCACGCCACTTTCCTGAACATGTGGCTGGATAAATTCATCTTCTGCGGTAAGGCAGTTGGACCTACTACCATGTATCTCCCAGCAGCCGAGATGCTTGCCAATGGGACAAGGCTTCCCTTGGGCAGATATCTTTTAGGATCGGTATATCGCCTCCTCCATCAAGTATCACAGAAGTTACTGTTAGGTGAGCACATCGGCAATCTTGGAGGCCCCTGGTGGTTCATCAACATATGGCTGAACGCACATATGCAGAAAGTGCTTCAACTTGACTTGTTCGCCCAACGCTTTCCGAGAGACATACCAGAAGACCACCAATGCGGGAAGATGAATCGGCAACCCGCCCTCCACTCAACTTTGGAGAGGCCACTATTGTGCTGCCAGGAACCGACGCCGATGCAGAGCAATTCGGTCTCTTCTTTCAAAAGTTTTATAATGGAATTCCTGTCGCAGAACGGCTCTGGTGGCCATATGCCGATGTGGATAACGAGTTCCCACTACTATTTAATCTTACCGATGGGAATGTACCTGAAAACCAGACAATGATGAGAGCCATTATCACTCCTCGGGCTATCCCAGTGAACATATTTGGATCGGGAAAGAACGCCCCTCCATCATTTGAGTTTTACTACCCATCGGTAGCGGCAAGACAATTGGCGTTTGGCCAACTACCGATCAAGCTCTGTTATTCCAAGGTAGTGCAGCCTAGGCAGACATTCTCCAGCGCTCTGGACTGGAACAAGGTTGTTAACCTCCCTACCGATGCCGATATATCAGATCTTGACTTGTCCTCCTGGTCACCAACCTCTTTTGTCACAAACGAGTACAAGTCCTGGTGGCAAGAATGGAGGTGTCAACTATTCGCCAAATCGTCACACCATTATCGGCACATGATCGATGCCGATCATATCATCCCCGATGACGCAGTAAGTTCTCATTCCGATGCATTCCTTACTTTTATCTTCGCCATCGGTATTTTAACCTTCTTGTGTTTGACAGGTTGATGACCCGATTCCTCCGATGAGCAAGAGCGGCAAGCCTTTCAAGCTTCGAATGATGAGTCCCGTATCACTCATCGGCCATAAGGCTCCTTCGTTAGCTGCCTTCATCCCACGACAGGTACCCTCACCGACACCTGCAAAAGCCAACGCTACATCGGCCGCTGCTGCTGCCCTGACGCGGGTGTTTGCAGTAAACTCATCTTCACTCATACCGATTATATATTGCTTAATCGGCAACATCTGCTTCGTATAATTTGCGTTGAATATTTTCAGGCCATGAGGTCATCGGCAACTGCTCCAAGCAGACAAGCACCTCCAAGTTCGACTGCCGATGCCCCCCAGTCTTCATCGAAACGGGCCGGATCCTCCTCTGCTACCGCACCCAAGAAAAGGAGACGCTTGAGGCTGGCTAGCCCGTCTTCATCATCGGCACGAGTCGAACCACCAACCGCCGGTATGTCATTGGCAGAAACTCCAACAGCTCCTACTCCAGATCAGCCGATGGACGACGTCCTTGGTCAGGAGGCAGCTCCTGCTGCAGAGGCGGTATCCGCATCGGTACCGGCAGCCGAAGCTTTCAACGAAGAAACACCTTCAACGGTGGTGGGAGTAGCATCGGCATTGGCACCATCAGCCATAACCCCTGATGAAGAAACACCTATCATGGCGACAGCGGCGATATCGGCATCGGCGACATTAGCCAACATTCCTGATGAAGCGACCGCACCCATGGCAGCAGCTGAAGCAACATCAGCATCGGTACCGTCAATCGAAGTTGCCGATGAGACAGCTCCGCCCGTTGCAGCGGCAAAGTTAACATCGGCATTGGTACTATCCGAAGATCCCGATGAAAGAGCGGCATCACCGCCACAACCAAGTATTGTGCCGGAAGCAACACCAGCGACAACACTACCATCACCGACAGCGTCGATTGCTCCTTTGGTAGCTTATTCATCGGCAACCGCTACCGATGTCCAAGATGAGGTTGGGCCATCTAGGATGCCAAGTCCTGGGCAAGAAATCCGCTTCAAGATGGTAAGTTAATCACCTGGAAATTCTAATATAATCCTTCGATCGGTATATTATAACCCTTCTATTTTCAGGCCCAAGATTCCCCAGATAGCCTTTTCTCTTTCAGCCTCAACCCGCAGGACGAAAATAGGCGCCAAGACCCCCTCCAAGCCAATAGTTTATTTTCCTTCTCGGTTGACACACCTGATGACGAGGAGGAAGAAAGCTCTGCTCCAACTCTATCAGCAGAGATCAAGACAAAGCTCGAGGCACTGCTTTCCTTGCTGCTGCAAGACACATCCCAGTTCATTCAAGACTCATCAGCAGCAAGGATTGTCTTTAAAGACCTCCAAAGCTATCTCCCTGTCGACGCAGCAGAAGTCCTTCTCCAGGCAGCCTCTATCGACATCAAACAGATCCAGTACCAGAGGCTTGTCCGCCGTATCGCCGATAGAGCCGCTCAAGCCAAGAGCGAGGGAGAGAAGCTCAAATTCAAACATCTTGCCGATGAGAAGCACAGAAGCATCGGTCAAGCTAAAATTTCCATCGGCAATCTGGACCAAGAAATCTCTCGACTGTCGGCAAGGAAGGAGGAGCTATTGGCGGAGCTACACAATGTTGAGGGAATCTGACTGCAGCCAACCAGCAGAAAACCCAACTGTCCGACTCCATCAAGGCTCTGCAGCAAGAAAGGGATCAGCATGCTCGGCAAGCCATCTTATGGAAGAAGAAGATCAAGCCGGTTGAGGGCTCTGCCGATGCTGACGCCAAAGAGATGGACGAGATAGAACAAATTCGCCTGCGTGCGATAAACGTTATCCGCTCCTTATTCTAATGCCTATTGTATCGGCAAGAATGTAGCCTGATACTTGATTTGGCCCTGTAATATAATGTTTGCGTGTTTTTACCGATGTATTACGATTCCTTTTCATAGGCATCCAAACAAGCACGTCATGTGTCAACTCCTCCGAGAGTTTCTGGAATGTATACTTTGTTGGGGGCAAACTGTCTTATCCGATAGGAACTTGATTAGGAAACACCCCAGGCCTAGAACTCAATCCTGACCGTAAAATCAACCTTCATGCCAGAGTATCATCAGCACACTTGTTCACCCAGTCATCGGCAATCATCACCGATAACATAACTCATCGAATCGGCTAAAATCTTGGGTAATCCAACTCATTAACTGACCCCGGTATTCAGCCTGATTGTGACAACAATCGGCAACGAGGCTTCATATTTCCATCGGATCAGAATTAAGACAACGCCGATAGGCCCACCATAAAACATGTAACTCCCGGGACGCACGCGATACACACTTAGTTATCATGCGCAAGCGCAACAGAATTATTCTCACAACTATCTCCCGGCAATTAACGAATCTATCGGCAGTGCGGCATTCCATACACAAGTCATCGGTAGATGCCCAAAGTATAATAATTGGAATCGCCGGTTTGCCGAATACAACCCCCAAACTAACAGGTCCAAGACTGACCTCAATCAGACCATCGGCGAATCATTGGCGTCTGCCGATGGGCTTCTATCCTTGCGCTTTGGCCTCCACCGCCTCTCTTCCGCGGGTTCTGCAGCGTCATACAGGTCGTCACGGCGCTGGCGCTGAATCCTCCTCTTCTGGGTCTTAGTCAGTCCCTTTGGGCACCATGGAGGAAGCTTAGTCTTCCAGACAGGTTGGTGTTGCTTCCCACCGTCTGCATCAGCATTTTTTCCGATGTTGGGATTTCTGGAGGATACTTTTTCGTTGGGCACTTTAGCACTGGCCATCTCCTCCAGCTCCTCCTGGTCAACACGCCTGCCAAGCCGATCATGGGCACTGAGCTTGCCCCCCAGTCAGTCGTGCGCCGATCTGTTCTCTCTGAGCGGTCTGGCGTATTTGGGTGCCTGATCGTCAAAACAAGGTCTCTTACCCGACCGATCGGCAGCGTAGTATCCGTTGCACTCCGGACAATTATCAGCGGTGGGCAGCTTGATGCCTTCCTCCCAGCAATGAACAAAGAAGGGACACCTCCAGTGGTCCTTATGTCGAAGCCATTCCCGATGCTCTTCTTCTTCTCGCCGATACCATTCCTCACGTAATTGTCGATGATATCGCCCTGGCTGTCTGTGCGTGATCACAACTCCAGGAGCCCTGTCGGCACTGCTACCTTCATCGACGACCTTCTTACCTCTTCTTTCATCGGCAAACTTCCCTACATCGTGCTCAGGCACTTGGTGCCAGGGTCTACCGATGAGTTCCTCCTGGCAGTTTCCGACGTCAGCACTCTGGTTTTTTTCGCTGATCTCCACCATATTGTTGGGGAACGGGTGCTGATCTACCTCCACCGGTTCTTGGATTTTAGGACCTTCAAATTGGATCCGTCCAGAGTTAATTTCTGACTGCAACCGCTGCCTGAACACTTTGCAGTCATTGGTACTGTGAGAATTTGCGTTGTGCCACTTGCAGTACCTGGTATCCTTGAGTTCCTTGGCCGATGGAATTATTTGATCAAGGGCTAGTTTAATCCGTCCTTCCCGAAGTAATAAGTCGAATACCCCATCGGCCTTCGTGACATCGAAGGTGAACTTTCCAGCCCTGTGCTGGCCGAGCATATAAGACATCGGTTCTTCATCTTCCACCCATTCAGAAGTGCCGGTGTCTATTTCTTCATCTGACTCGGAGTTTTCTTGTTTAACGAAAAGCACTTTTCCGCTCCAAGTCTTCTCGAGTTTAAACAATTTAACATCTTGATCGGCGTCCGTGACATCGAAAGTGAATTTTTCTAATTCAGCGTCGCCGATACTTGGTTCTCCGTCCGAGTCTGAAGCCTCTACTTCTTTGGCCGAAAACACCTTCGTACCTGGATCTTGCCGATGCTCAGACTCGTTTTCTAGTGGGACAGATGGACGTGCTCCTTCATGTTTCCGTGGTGAGCAAGTCGGAGCAACTGATACATCAGCAGCATCAAGCATCGGCTGCCTAACCGATGAGCAATCCTGGACTCTTACTGTCTGAATAGATTGGTGCATCTCTCCATGTCTTCGCATTAAGCGGGCCGGAACGCTCGATTCATCGGCAGTATCAACCTGTTGAATACTGTGCATCGGTTGATTGACCGATGGGCCACTCTGGATGTCCACTAGTTGTACTTCATATCCTTGTGGCGAGCAAATTGGGGCAACCGATATATTAGTAACACCAATCTGCTGAGTGTTGTACATCGGCTGATTAACCGATGAACAATTCTGGATGCCAACCGGCTGAGTATGTTGAACTATCTCTTCAGATCCTATCATCGAAGCACTTGGGATGATCGGCACATGCACAGCACTAGTCATAACAACACCGTGCATCGGCTTTGCCGCCGATGGGTCTTGCACCATTGCTAACTCGTGCCGTGGCATTACGTTTATTGCATTCATCGGTTGCCGTACCAACGTTCCATTGTGTGCCTTTTCCTGCGAGTATTGCAGCGTAGTATTTATCGGCTGATATACCGATACTTCATTCTGAAGATTCGTCGGATGATACTGCAGGGTCCTTGCCACTTGGCGTCCAGGCTGTGCAACTTGTCGCTGAATCAGCGATTGACTAATCCAACCTACATCGTGTGTCATCGGCACATGACTTACCGATGATTGACAACTAGTTGATTCCCGCAGCTCTTGCACATTTAGATGATAGCCTTGACTCGCGAATACCACAGGCTGGGCAGCTACCGCCGATGCAAACTGATTGACGCTCGGTGTGTTTTGCTGCACCGACCCAAGACTTGCCAATGGTTGGCAGCCAACTGATTCCTGCAACCCTTGTACTCTTGGATGATAGCTTTGATTTGTAGGTTCCAAGGGTTGAGCAGCTACGGCCGATACAGGTTGATTGACAATCGGCACGCCTTGTTGTATCGGCCAAGCAGTTGCCGGTGACTGATAGCCAGTTGAGGCTAGTTGAGCCGCTACGGCTGATGTAGGCTGACTGACGCTCAACATGTTTGATTGCATCGGCCAAGCATTTGCCGATTACAGCGCGTCTTGTTGCATCGGCCAAGTATTCGCCGATAACCAATAACCGGCGGGTGTTTGTTCTTGTTGTACCCTTGATTGATCACCTGGACTCACGGGTACCGCAGCTTGAGTAGCTATTGCCGATGCAGGTCGACTGACAGTTGGCGCACCTTGTTGCATCGGCCAACAAGTTGTCAATGGCTGATAGCCGGCTGATGCCTGCTGCTCTTGTGGCGCCGGAGAATTAATAACATAGCTGCCTTGATTAGCAGGTGTCCCAGTTTGAAGAACCATTGCCGCCATGGGTTGACTCACAACTGCCGGGCTTCGTTGTATCGGCGAGTGGCCTGCCGATGGTTGAACGCACGACACTCTAGGCATTGCCATTTGTAGATTCCCTGTTGGCGACTGCATTATTGGAGAGGACGTAGTGTAATGCATCACTGGGACCATCGGCTGTGCAGACGTTGCCGATGCCATAGGAACTTCCCCTCCTGCATGGTTAACTTGGACCAATCTGGAATCAGCAGATAGACTTAGATGCGTATCATACCTCCAACAATTGGCTGAAGTTGGCTGATTCTGGATGACAGGTCCGGACATTGCTGAAGCCGCCGGATTTGTATTCACTTGAGTAAAGCTCGCTGGGCTTGATCTCAGTGGCATGACCTCACCGGCAGATTGGTTCACGATTGGTGAAGACGCCTCTGGAACCGCCGATGGGGTTGCAAAAGATGCCGATCCGAGTTGACGACGCTCTGGACCAACATAATATGGTGCCTGTCCCTTGAACGTTTGCTTGACAACATTGCATACAGCATCGGACAGCACATTGGATTGACTAATTAATGCATTATTGAATGCAGAATTAACCATCTCTTGTATTTTACCAGGATCGGCGTTGAGAATGGTCTGCCGCGGCGACGGCGGATCTTGCTTCGGTATTGCTTCGCCGATCCCGTTTAGGCTGAAGGATCTAAGATACGAGCGCTTGTATTCCTCCATTGCCTGCTCCAGAGCCTGTCTGTCAGACCTGCTGTGGAGACTTCAATGACACTCCTGGGATTAGTCATGATAGATATATTTATATAATCGGGTCCCACTGGGCGTGCCAAAAGAGGTGTTGACACAAAAAGCGTCAGATCTATGAACACCTCGGGCTATTACCCAAAGCTCGATGTCGAGGGCGTGTGAGTCGATTTGACCAATCAATCGACAAGGATGATAACTATGACAACTGAACGAGATGACAGCGATGCGCCCGAACGTCAAAGCTCAGATTGATCACGGATAACTAGAGCAGAGTTAGACGAGGCAAACAGCGATGCGCCCGGATTGCCAAAGCCTAGAGGTACTCCCAAGCGGAACTAACAAGGATTTTGACGGAGATCAAGGTGATGCAGCCCGTCGAAAGCTTGAAGAACTTGTTAAAGCTACAACTAATGCATAAAAGGGAAATTACGGTAAAAGTAGGATAAAAGTAGAATTGGTTGGTTTTTGATTGGATTGATATATTTATTCCATAGCCCTCGGGCTCATATTTATACTCCCACATAGAGAGTTGTACAATGACACGATACATATTTTTCCTAAAACAAACTCCTACTTTAAAGGAAACTGACTCGCGCAGGAGCCGGATAGCAATATTTATTTCCTAAACAAACACACCTATTTTAAAGGAAAATAAACGACTCATGCAAGAGTCGGACTCAAACTACTATAATAATACTGGTATAAAACACCAGTTTCCTTATTCTTCTCTTCGATGAAAACTTTCCATCGGCAGATCCCTTTAATCCGCACTTTCCTTCTTTCGACCAACTCTGAAATAGATATGCCAAAACAAAAAATATACAATCTCCAACAGTTCTCCATAATGACTTGGCAAAAACGAAAAAAAGGAAGGAAAAAAAAACCCCGCCGCCCAGTGTTCCACCGTGAAAAAAAGGAAGGAAAAAAGGGCGCCGCCCAGTGTTCAGTCGTGAAAAAAAGAAGGAAAAAAAATTGCCTCCCCCTTTTCAAGGTCTCCAAATTGCCAAGTGCGGGCTCTTATTTGTAACTTTGATAAAAATGTCAAACCCAAATGTCAAACTGTTGGCCACCAGTTTTTTTTAGTTTTTTTGTCAAAATTAGATATGCCAAGTCTAAATGTCAAACTGTTAGAGCAACTCCAACAATTTGACATTTAGACTTGACATATCTAATTTTGACAAAAAAACTAAAAAACTGGTGGCCAACAGTTTGACATTTGGGCTTGACATTTTTGCCAAAATTGCAAATAAGAGCCCGCACTTGGCAATTTGGAGACCGTGAAAAGGGGGAGACAATTTTTTTTCCTTCTTTTTTTCACGGCTGGACACTGGGCGGCGCCCTTTTTTCTTCTTTTTTTCCTTTCTTTTTTTTCACAGTGGAACACTAGACGGCGGTTTTTTTTTCTTCCTTTTTTTCCGTTTTTGCCAAGTCATTATGAGGAACTGTTGGAGATTGCATATTTTTTCTTTAGCATATCTATTTCAGAGTTGAATAATTCCATGTTTTGCCAAACCAAAATTGTCAAACTGTTGGAGTTGCTCTAACATGCTAATTTACTAGAGCAATTAACTTTGGAATTTAACACGATATAATATGTAACACATAATTGATCACTTTGTCACCTTCACCTTTTGCCTCGTGTATCCAAAATATACAAACATGGTGATCCACTTAGGCTTGTTTGATACAACTCAACTTCACTATTTTTTTTACAAAATAGCCTCATCACCAGTTGAGCTGTTTTGAATGATTCATTTGGCAAAACAGCTTCATATGATGGACTAGCGAAAGAAAAGACTACAGTACCTTTTTTTGTCATATATCTTTTCACGGGTCTGTTTGTTCATCCGCTCGTTTTTGTCCACAAGCATCCGCGTGGGGCATCCAAGAACCTGACCGTCTGCATCTTTGCCCGATTCATGCCCGGGGGTGCCCGTGCTCGCAGGCGCTGCTCGCTCCCAGCCGTCCGCAGTAGCACCCGGCGACGCTCGTTCTCGCAGGGCTTGTCGCAGCAGCTCGGTTGTGCCCGGCAACGGCCGCTCTCTCCCCGTTCGTCGGTGGCCACGGCAGCTCGCGTCCCTGCGCCCCGGCGTTCCAGCACGCCCGCGCGGTAAGCCTAACTCGACGTTTCTAGTGGGCCCCCGCAGCTAGCCTCGGTGGCAGTGGCGAAGCTACTCGCAAACCAACTCTGATGCACTGCTTCAGTAACTTACACAACTATATTAAAATACATGAAAAAATAAGGTTATTAAAAAACAAAAACAATTATACCCTGGTCTCTGTGCACCAGGTAAAGTCTACATGACGTCGCCCCTGGTCGGCGGCGAGCCCCGCTGACCACTACGCATCCCCGACTCTGCAACTGCGAGCGTGCTCCCTCAGCGGCAAGATGCTTTCTTCCCCGCAGCCATTCACAACGTTCGGTGCCCCCCTGCACCGATAGTAGTGCCCTAGGCTCCTCGACGGTCGCGCCGCCTAGCGCTCGGTCGCTCCGTGGTGGGCCGCGCTCAGTGCCATGGTGAGCTACACCCCGGCTGCGGGGCGTGCTCCGACGAGCCACGCCCTGGCAGGCCGGCCACCACCTCCCGTGATCATGCGGTCTCCCTCTAAGTGCTGGGCTTGGGCAAAAGGTCTTTTGTACATAGTGGGGTCCAGGTATGAGAGATGAAGCTGAGATAAGCTATTTTTTCAACTTATCTCACTGCCTCATTTCATATCTTTGTGAGAGGAGGGGGGACAACTTTATAGGTGAAGCTGTTTTGAAAAGATATGTTTAAAAAAAATAGCTCACGACAGCTTTATATTATAAATTATACCAAACAGATCTTTAATGCATGTCGTGCATATGTTACGACGAAAGTGCATGGAGCATGTATGGCCATCTTCGATCCTGTGCCATGATTCTAATCAATTTCTTTTGACTATACGTCTATACCATACTTATACTTGAGTCAGAGTCAGACAATATAAAAGTGCATGCATGGTTGGCTAGAAATCACGGCTACAGCTTCTAAAAAAAATCTTTGACTAATACTATACTACTCCTACATACTAACGTACATGGTCTGAAGTCAATAACAAGTCCAGTGGTGCACTGTCGTGGCAACACTGCGCTATCTTCTATCCTGATTTTAGCAATCACGTACCAATCAGCTTTTCCTCTTGACGAAGACAAATTTTTACTAATCTCGCAGGAGGCGCACAGGGTTCTGACATTTTAATTGTATAATATAGGTTTATTCGCTATATATGGAACAAAATTGTTAGCCCGGCGGTCCGGAGCTAGCACGGCAGCTTGGGAATGAATAAACGCGATGCATGGTGTGGCACGATGGAGAAGAAAGAATTGTATGTGGATCAGATGGCGTACATCCTCTTGTACTCCTCCTCGACCCACTCGGCCTCCGACACGCCGGAGCAGGAGAAGGATCGGGATCGGCTGAGCGTGTTGCGCTTGATGGTGCGGATCCGCTTGGCCTCGATGCGGTGCGCGATGACCCAGTAGAGCATGGTGCCGATGGTGGTGACCAGGATGGTGGCGCCCATGATGGTGACGGACACGGCGAGCCACCGCTCGGCGCGGCCCACCACCACGAATGACAGCGCCAGGAAGGAGACGCTGATGAGGACGCAGGCCACCCACATGAGCTTGTTGATCACCGCCATCATCTGCTTCTTGGCCTTTCGCTCGATCACCACCACCGACGTCTGCACCACGACGACGGCCAGCGAGATGAAGAGCGACACCGAGTCGAAGACGAAGAAGATGATGAATGCCGTCTGGTGGGAGATGTTGGCCTCCCCCAGCTCCTGCCCTGGCGCAAGGCTCCCCGGGTCCTGCACGTACTCCCCGGGCACCGTGAAGATGGCCGCGAACGCCACCGTCGCGATGAGCACCGCCACCACCGTCGTCGAGTTGATGGCGTTGTTCAGTCCTTCCTCGTGCAGCTTGCTGATGCGCTTCGCGATGCCCTGCATCCGCACCCGCGTCTGCCGCGTCTGCTCCAGCTGCGAGTGCACCTCGTGCTTGATGTCGCTCACCTGCTGCTTCAGCTCCCGCGCCTGCTTGTTGCCGCCGCCGGGGCTGATGGCGCGCGCCGACTGCACGCCGTGCTCCGCCAGCAGCTCCGCCACGTCGCCGTTGCCCATCTTCTCCGCCGTGTCCAGCGGGGTCTCGCGGGACCGGTTGATCGCCCTGAGGTCCGTGTCAGGCAACGTGGCCAGGCGCCGGATGATCTCGTGCCGCGCCTTGCGCGCCGCGATGTGCAGCGCCGTGTTGCCCTTGCTGTCCGCCTGGTTCAGCAGCGCCGGCTCGGAGGCGAGGAGCACGTCCACCAGGTCCAGCCGGGTGCCCTTGGCCGCCATGTGCAGCGCCGTCTGGCCCTTCTTGTTCGTGCGCAGCGCGATGCTGGGCTCCGCGTCCAGCAGCGCGCGCACCACCTCCACGTGCCCGTTCCGCGCCGCCGAGTGCAGCGCCGTCTTGCCGTTGCTGCGCGCGATCAGCGCCAGGCTCCCGTCCACCTCCAGCAGGAGCCGAACCACATCCATGTGCCCCTGCGTCGCCGCCGTGTTCAGCACCGTCGTGTTCGACGAGTCCACCGTCATCGATAGCTGAGGCAGCGCCTGCAGAAGCTCCCTCACCACATCTGCAATTAATGTCATGCATGCATTATATTTGCATGAGAAAAGAAAAGAAAAGGAATGAACAGAACATCAATCAATACCTACATCCCCTTGCTTGGCGGCGATGTGGAGCGCGTCGTAGCCGCTGCGGGCCTTGATGCTGGCGGTGGCGACGTCGTGGCACTTGATCATCTCGGCCACCAGGGCCACGTACCCGTACTCGGCGGCCACGAACAGCGGCGTCTCCCCGGCCTGGTTCTGCCTGGACAGCAGCGCCGCGAGCTCCTCGCCGTCCTTGCCGGACATCATCTCCCGCATGGACGCGAGCTGCCCGGCGCGCGCCGCCGCGTGCATCGCCGTGTCGTCCCGCTTCCCCGTCAGCTGCTTCGTCATCTTCTTGCGCCGCGTCGCCGCCTGCGCCGCCCTCGGCGACTCCATCGCCGCCGTCGCCTGCTGCTGCGGCCTGCTGCAGTCCTCGCCTCCGCCGCCGGTTATTTGGTTCTTCGCTTCCATCAAATCAAACTCCTCGGGGTCGGGGGCACGTCGTCAAGACGATGCAGCAGCAATGGCTGAAATGACAACCCACGTTACTCCATTAGCGTCGTCTGGCAGCATTTCTTCGTCCCGTCTTTTTTTTCCCACCACTTGGCCAATTTACCTGCCACATATATACTGAACTACAGGTTTCTAGCCTATCCATGATGTCTCAAAAACAATACCTTTAGCTACCCAATCTTAGCTCAACGTGGAAAAAAATCTACAGTACCTATGAACAGAAAAAGGAGTGACGAAAAAGAAGAGACGAAAAGGTCGATGCAGAAAAAGAAAGAAAGAAAAAAGGGAAGTGTGAATGAAGCAAATGTAAAAGGAGGGCATGCAATGCAAGTGCCCTCCCCACTGACCATCTACACCCACGCAAAAGCACCCCAATTTGCGTCAGAAAAACACACATGAATTGGGCTATCCGCTAGCAGATACTACTCTACAGATCGATCTGGATAGAAAAAGATCGCAACGCGGCTAAGCAACTCCCGTCGACCTCTCGTTCTCCCAATCATGTGTCCCTGACGATGCAATGCAATGCAATCACCAGCAAATCCACTTCCACCACAGACCTCGCCACGAAATTTAAAAGGCTGCCAGGGAGCAGATCACCCGGCAATGGCGAATCGATCGCACGAGCAATGGATGTAACACATGATGGGAATCCGGAATCCGCGTTGGAAATATAGAATCCGAAACCCAAAAAAAAAACATACCGGCGTGACGAGCTCTGCGCCGCATCCTCTAGCTCGCCCCCGGCGTGCATGTGAGCCTTGGGGCCCTCTAATCCACAGGGCACACAGGCGGACGATGCGAGGAAGAAGACAAGGGACGACGAGCTGGCCCGATCGTCGTTAAATATTACAAGTTGAATCAACGCATGAACAGAGCAGGGATGGGGGAAATGGAATTGAATTCCTGGATTTTTTTTATTTTCTTTTGTTTGTTTACTTGTTATTGAAAAAAAAACTTTCTCTGTCTGCTCGTTCTCTTTGTGTGTCTAAATTAAGAAAACGTTGTGAGCCGTGACGTGGATGCATAGCTACGCTGATTTAGAGCTCTCGTTTTGAGACGCGCGCGGTTGGTGATCGCTGCAAATGTTAGGTGACGATGATCGATTTTTGTTTTGTTTGACTTCGATTTCTTCGGCTTTGCTCATGCTAATTTGTTTCTTCTTCTGTTATTTTCCTCGTGGTGTATGCATGCATTATCTTTTAAATTTTCTGTGGATGTCATTTTCGTGTTCATCCCCGACCAGAGGGTCCACACATTTTCGTGTTCATCCTCTTGATTGGGTGATGGGCTGATGGCGGAGCGATCGTATCGTTTTGGACGAGAGCTCAGCTCAGCGACGGAAACTAAAGGTGGGCGTCGACCGTTGACGCGGCACGAGTGCAGTGCAGCCTCATCCATTGACGTCGGCCGGCAACGAGAAAGATAGATGCGTCCGACGCATCGATGGCTAGGACGCAGGCTACCGAGCGATCGGAGGGACATCCGTTGCTCGCCGACCAGTTCAAAACTGACGAGGTGATCATGCCGAGATTTTGCTGTCGGCGGTCAGTTCAGCTCAGGAACACGAACACTGCACTGGGTAATGATAGCAAACAAACGAGATGCATGGACAACTGACAGATCAGAGGAATGGGAATTATCATACACACTACTATATATTGTATTATGGACCACGAACGAGTTCATGACACGCCGTATAGTTATGTCTTTACTGAAGCAAAGTTCATGGCAAATACGGCTGGTGGGATCAAAAGAACGTTCTTCTGTGTACTAGTACAAACTACTCCAGAAAGCCTGCACTCTACATGCATAACATACCACAAAGCGTGGGCTTTAGCCCTTTAGATATAGGAGCTCTCTTTAATCTACAGGATTCGCATATGCGTAAAGCTCCAAAGCGAAATCTCGTGCTGGTGGTGGCGCACTGACGGACGACCTCCAGCTCCAGCTTCCATCCATCATCTATCCACTACACTCCACCCCGCGAACTTCGTCACGAAGGAACGAAAACGACAGTAACAATTGTAAAGCGGCCATTCTTTTGTTCGGCAGAACGAAAGCCTCTGTGGACCGGCTTTGATCGTTAGGCCCTCGAGCCTTTCTGAACTGTAAAAGTTCACAGATGATACTCTTCCTACTCTTAATTAACAAAGAAACTTAATGCTAGTACTCATCATCAGCAAGAAACCTGCAGCCACCATCTGCTACAGGAACACGAAAACTGCGGTTTTCGCCTGCCAATCATCCAAATGGACCAAGACCAATAATGATGTGCAATACTAACCAACAAGAATTGACTGCGAGTAGACAAGTCAACTGATGAGTCTACCGTCAGTGCCTTCGACTCACACGGCTTTCACGCTTTGGGCCATGCGTAGGCGTAACCACCACCTCTGGTGTCTGTTTCCTTCTAGACTTACCCTTTGCATACATCCTGACCACTCTTTCACTCCACGCATGAGGTTTTCAGAATCCAGACGCTGGAGCGAGACCAACGGCGATCAAGAGGCTCTCCTGACGATGCCTCTTCCTCATGGCTTCCAAATTCCAAGTGCACTCCAACCCCAGGGTGTCCTGTCCTACACAGAGAAAGAACACCTAGCAACGGAATATCAGAACAGCAATATTTTTCTTTCTCACCCCTCGCTCTCACGTGCTGTGGAAAACGACTGGAAAAAGGCTATCCCTCGCGGTTGTCTCTCTCCATGGACGATACCAAAACAATGGTATCCAAATATAACTTTCATTTGAACTGAGTAACGGTTCTGACATGAATCTGATCAAGGCCATGCACAAGGAGCACACAACATGATGCATATATCTATAATATACTCCGTACTATATAATCTGATGACAAATCTATCTGTAAGTAGTATACAACCAAGACCGTCGTCGCCTCCCGCCGATTCACGAACAAGGGGAATGGCAGTTTTTACACCAAGCTTATTGGAATGTACAAAGTTAACCCCATAGCATCATAAGGGTCGTGATGGATGTTTATAATATACATTCGTGTTGTATCATCACTGCCAAAAAAAGGTTTGAAGGAACCAGCTGTTCCGGGTTCATATGGCGTAAATACGGTCGATCTCTGAATCCGAGAACTCCGAATTGTGCTGCCATGAGTTTGAGCCGCTCCTCCTTGTCGACTTCACCCTCTTCCTGATTTTACGCGTGCGCTTGGACTTCACCACGTAGTATGTCATTGTACCGAGCACGCCGGCCATGATCACCCCGCCGATCAGGGTCACCAGAAGCGCCGCCCACTTGAAGTGCCGCCCCACTACGATGTACGAGGAGGATATGAACGCAACTGTCGTGCAGACTGAAGCCAGCCACATCAGCTTGTTGATGATCTCGACCACCCGCCTCTCTGCTTTGGTCTCACCCCTAACCAGTGTTATCTGGACCACCACTACTGCTAAAGATGTGAAGAGGGCAATGGCGTTGAAGATGAAGAAGACCTTGAAGGATGTTGCATGCACAGCTACTGCTACACCCTTGTCGGTGTTACCGCCAGGCACTGTAAAGATTGCAGCAAATGCTACTGTGGCAAAGAGCACCGCCACAACAGTGACCGAGTTGGTTGCATTGTTGATGCCTTCCCTGTGGAGTTTCCTTAGCTCCTTCGCAATACCATAGACATTTTTGTTGGTTTTTCTGGCCTGCTCAAGCTGAGTATGTACATCCTTTTTTATCTCTGTCACTGTTTTTCTGAGCTCATCCCGAGGCTGATTCAAATCATTTGCTCTGACTGCACCAGCACGGGATAAACACTCCTTTATTTCTTGAGACTCCTCTGACAGTGGAAGGCCCTCGGCTATGTCGAATGCAGTCTTCCGATCCCTAGTCAATGCATTCACGTTCATATCTGGAAGAAGCAGAAGCACATTTACAATCTGCAAAGGAGAGAAGCCTGTGAGCAGAACGATATCGCATTTTGCAAGCAAAGAAACTAAATAATGATGCTAAAATATCTACACTGGTACACGGGCAGAAGAATACCTCAGATCTTTTCTTTCTGGTTGCAACATGCAAAGCTAAGTTGCCATTTCTGTCAGGTAGCATAACTATTGCCGGATCGGCATTCACAAGTGCTTGAACAACTTCAGCGCTAGTTCCTTTTACTGCCATATGTAGAGCAGTCTGGCCTTTCTTATCAGTCCTCCGAGCAAGCTGGGTATCAGCCTCTAGCAAAGCCTTCACGATTTCCACATGCCCTTGCCGGGCAGCGAAGTGCAAGGCATTCTTTCCATTCGCTTTTGATAACTCAACCAACCCAGAAACTCGCTCCAGCAGGAGGTTCACCACCTCAGTGTGGCCTCTAATCGCCGCAGTTATGAGAGGAGTCACATTCGACTGGCCAAACGTTTTCCCAAGGGATGGATCATGGTCCAGAAGTACCTTGACAATATCTATGAACAGATGTCAGTAATCTACTTTTTGTCTATATAAAAGAAGTAGAGAGAAAAACTGAAATAGAAACAGGCTTGATACTATCTAGTGATAATACACTACAGTCATCTCGCCAAAAAAAAAAAAACACTACAGTCTGTATACACTATAAGTATAGATTAATTTCAGCAGCAGACACCGGAAGACTCACATGTAAGAGAACAATTAATCAAGTATAGTAACAAATGAGCCATGGGGATTGATTAAATAGTTACAGTGTACATGTTCGGATTAAAAGATTGATCAACTTACAGAAACAAAGAGATTGATTTTAGTTGGACTTGGAATCAGAAGTGATTTATGATGCCATGGACTTGTATGATTATGTACGATGCTCACCTCTGTGTCCCTCTTTTGCAGCGACGTGCAGAGCATCGAACCCGGTCTTGTTCTTCCTAGTAAGGCTGTCCTTGTCGGAGTGCTTGAGCAGCTCGACGACGATGTCAAGAAACCCCTTCTCGGCGGCGATGAGCAGCGCGGTCGCCTCCATCTCGTTGGCCTCGTTCACTATCGCTGCGCGGATCTCGGCGACCTCGCTGTCGAACTCCTCGCCGGTGCCGGTCATCTGCGCGTCGATCTCGGCGATGATCTGGCGCACGGCCTCGAGGTCCCCGCGCTGCGCGGCTAGGTGGAGCTCCGTGTCGTTGTGGCGACCCGTCACCTGCTTGACGTACTTCTTCCGCCCGGCCTGGTCCATCCGCTTGCCGGAGTTGGAGAGCACCAGCACCGGCGCAGCGGCGGCCGCGGCCGTCGGCGACGGCGACGGCGACGGGTGCGAGCTGCTGTCCAGCCGATTGCTGGAGCTTGACATGACAAGCACGGGCCCTCTCACGGGCGCCGGGGAGGACTGGTCGAGGCGGTTGCTGGAGCGGGACATGACGAGCACCGGGCGCGCGGGCGACGACTGGTCGAGGCGGTTGCTGGAGTTGGACATGACCAGCACCGGGCGCGAAGACGACGACGACGTCGACGGCGACCCGGCCGGCGACTGGTCCAGCCGCTTCCCAGAGAAGGAGATGACGAGGCCTGGGCGCTTGGCCACCCGCGGCGGCGACTGGTCGGGCCGCTCCCCGGACGCGCCCGCGCTCGACGCCGGCGACGGTGCCTCCTCCGAGCCCGGCGACGCCGGCCCGATCTCCAGGTCGGCCATCCCTGCGCGCAACCCAACCCAAGGTGAGCGAGCGATCCGTCAGCGAACGATCGACGGACACGACTCGAATCGGGCCGGAGCAATCAAGGGTTATGAGGCGGCCGGTGGGCACCTTTGCCGGAATCGGCGGCCATGGCGGTCGTCGTCGGACGGCTACGGGCGGGCCGGAGGCATGGAGCGGCGGGAATGGGAGGTGGGGAGGCGAGCCGCGGATGGCACGGAAGCGACGGGGTGGAAGAGGAGGAAGGCGCAGCGCAGAGGGCGAAACGGACGGGAGGGATCGCGCTCGCTCGGCCTCGCGGTGGTGGGCTCGCGTCGCTGTCTTGTGTCTTCTCTGGAGTGTGTGTGTGTGTGTAAGATGAACTTTGGTTTGGTTGGGTTGGGTTGGGGTTCCCCCGCTTCCGCTGTTGTGTTGTTTATGTGGCTGCTGGGCCTGGTGCGCCAGGCCACCAGCCGGTATGCATTGCATATGGCCATTTGTCGCTTTCCCCGCGAATAATTATCCCTCCTGTTCTCGTGCAAGTGCCTGTCAGGCTCACATGCGTTTGTTAAATGGTAATACCCCTACTAGATGAATGCATCCGTGTAAACGTGAAATTAAGTATGCGTAATTCGCTGTTTTTTCATCAGAAACTAAAGCATCCATAATTCAGGTGTTTCATTGCATCTAAAACCAAGCATTATTCTTTATAACATCTACGGATCAGTACGTTCTAAATTTAGATGCGTAGCAAAACCACGTACCCAGAACAGATAGAACGATATACAGCTTGTATGGATGGAGTACTATTTATCCTCCAACGTTATTTCCATAACAGAAACAGACTCCGTACATTTTTAGTTTCATGTTGTCGCCATCATCATCACTGACCTTAGGATCGGTGGTTATTTAAAAAAAAAAAATCCTAGTCCGGCAACTCTTATACTACCTTCGATGAACTAATTTCTTGTTAGGATCGAATTACCCAGACGATGATGGTGGAAACACAATGGTGCCATGACTTTGACGGTGGTTGGAAACTTCAGATGGTTAGCATGGAGAGGTTTGCATTGCTCAGATGATGCTGGCTTCACTCACTCAATGTTGGAAAAAGCCTTTCTCCGAACAAGATCAGAGGGTGCGAGAGAGCCGGACCTTCGCCTCAAGCAGTGAGGTCCTGCTCTACCGTACTCTCAGCGAATCACATGTGAACCTTCGCGGATGTCGGAGGTCACCTATCGACGTAGGGTGAGCGAACTGGAACAAGTTGAAGAACCTTCGGCGAAACCTCCGGAGTGCTGAGGGTTCTCGGCTGAAGGCCTCGAAGCGTCGCGGGGGGAGGGGACCTTCGCAGATGCCGAAGGACCCACTCGGATGCGGCGGCGCAATTCGACCTTGGGAACGGGAAACCCTAGAAATTAGGGGTGATGTCTCTCTCTTTATTACGTTGGGTGGTGACCCCTTTTTATAGTACACTGTTCACGTTACAATCATGGTTACACAAATACCCTTCTACCTGCCCCGGAATATTTCAGAGGTCTCTCTAACACTCCAGGGATCCTTTGGGTATATGATAATCGACAGGGATTGCTGGGCCGGAGAGTAAACTAGTGGAGGCCCAATAGCTTAGGCCCGGTCGTCGATCCTGATTGCCCTCTCTGGGGCGCTCGTTGACTCCTTCGCCTCCGAAGCTCTCCTCCAGGACCTTCGCACCGAGGGCCTCTGTCGCACTTCCAGCCTCGGCCGGATTGGTGGGTCAGAGGTCCCGGCTACCTGTCTTGGGGCCTTCGCACCGAAGGCCCTCAGAGGGGATGCCGCCTTGGTTTCGCCGTGGAGCGAAGGCTCCGAGTCCTCGTCGTTGTGGTACCTGCACACACACAACGCCATGTTCTTCGGTGTTACTTTGTTATTTCAGGGCGGTGGGCAGTCTCTGCGTTTCGTCCTTGCTTTCGTTGGTTTTTGGCCCCCACAGGGGATCTTCGCGACTTCTGTCCCAACACTCAATATAGAGGTAGTAAAGTTATCATAAATAAAAAAGTAGCAAGCTAGCAAAGGACTAGCAAAAAAATATCGATATGGTATGTTAACAACATAGTTTGAGCACATCTAACGGGCATACACCATTGATAACCTTACAAATAAGTCTTTCATGTAGACACTACGAACTAAGACCACTATTCTTCTCAACATAAATAGCATTAATTTTTTAAGCGGTCACAAAGTGTTCACAACACTTATGGGTGATGATGGTCCCTAGAAAACATGTGTTGGGAGTGTTCTTATGCAACAACACTACTCCATGGTTGCTCTAACATATCAGATGAAGTGTACATAGCTTTTGCAAGACGCATTGACAGCCGACAAGGCTACTGTATCCGTGTTTTTCCCCTCTAACTAGCATCTGAATCTACATGGCCCAATAAGACCATAATCTAACATGACAATGGGCATAGCCTAAGTAGTGACATGACCAATAATGTCTAAGATGGTAATGGCAATAACAAAAAAGCTTTGAACATGTCAAGGCGGTTATGGGTCCATGTCATCATATAGATCAGGGTTCTCAGGTGGGATAAAGGACACAAGTGGGTATCCAATACTCAAATGTTTTTATGGATGGGATAGTTTAGCTAATAACAAAGTTAATTATATGACATTGCTATTCTAGTTCATTATAAGTAAGCTTTGGATCAAACTAATGACGAAAACATACGGGACTTGCATCCTAGATGGGTTTTAGATTGTGTGTTTTTTATATATGACGAACATTTTACCATAATCATTGCATATTTAAGGGTCACACATATCAAATTATTTGGTAGGGCTAAGGCATCCTAGTTGTAATAATATTTGTCTACTTACTCTTAAGTCTTATCAAAGGAGGTAAGGTGTTAGAGCATCTATAATATTTATCAAAATAATAATTGCTAAATTCATGGTTTTTCCAAATGGCTAAATAATATTAGAAGCATATTTGTTGGGTTCCTCTAATAGTTTCTAAAATCTCGCATCTAAAATCTATAAGGAACCGTTTGGATCCTTTCATTTGGTGGAATTGAAATCTACTTAATTAATTATGTTATTTGGCTTGGATTGTGATATTCCACTACTTTTCAAACTTTACATGTATATAAGCCTATCTCAAAATCATAGGGTGGGAGATAGAATTTGGTTGTATAGATCACCATGTTATGATTCTACTTTGTAACTTATAGTACAATCTTCAACTCACTCCCCTATGGTAGAAATACAACACATAACTATTTTTTCTCGTATAGTCAACAATAATATATAAATATAATCTATATGCAACCATATTAGCTTAATTAGGGTCTGTTTGGTACCAAACACCTCTTTTCAAAACAGCTTCATCCATGAAGCTGTTTTTCTTTCTCTCTCACAAAGATATGAAGTGAGATGAAACTGAAATTAGTAGCTTATCACAACTCCCTCCCCTCTTTCTCTCTCACATGCATGTATAAAGTTGTGGTGAAGCTGTTTTTCCAAACATTTTTTTCAAAATAGCTCAGCTTCACCTAGAGAGTTGCTTATAAAGTTGTTTTTTTAAAAAAACATCTTCACTAGTGAAGCTAAGTTGTACCAAACAAGCACTTAATATGTGTCTAAATTATGATTATTAAAATGAATTCAATTTAAAATTACGAACTATTTATAAATCGCACAACCAATTTTATATTTTCTTCTTCACATTTTTACATTGTATTGGGACATGTTCCTTATTTTTTCCGCGTCTTTTTAGCCCCAGATTGGTGGATCCACGTGGCGTAGATTTTTCCGCGAGATTGGATTGTTTTTCTCAGGTGCGTAAAGATTAGTAGATAAAGAGTTGTTAAAGACCAGTTTTTTCAATCTTTCCATAAAAAAGCTTTACGAATCGGCTACAAGGTAATCAGTTGAATGCGGTACATGCGCACTGGTTGATGTACTAGCCCGGCCGCATTTTCTAGCGACTGCAATTGCTTCACGTCAGCAGGGCCTACTTCAGTCCCTATAGTTAAATACAAGTGCTCTGAACAAAAAATAAACTCCAGCAGGACCCCTATTCGAGACCTGAAATTTAGGTGGGCATCCAAATCTCTCCTCCAGCCCCCATCTACTTTTTCCTCCCCGTGCTGCCTCGCAACTGCTCGTCTCCCATCCCGGCAGCGCGACTCGCTCCCTCTCTGGTAGCGCACTCCCCTCCGACCACACGACAGCGAGCTCCGGCGGCGCCATCTCCTACATCCGTGCGGCAACGAGCTCTGGCCGCACCCTCCCACGCCACGCCGCCTACCTCCGGATCTGCAGGTTGGAGCTCCTCCGCCAACTGCCGACGTTGCCACCTTCCTCCGCCATGGCGCGAGCGCGGCTCGCGCTTGCCCGACGCGAGCTCGCCGCTCGGCCAAGTCTCGAGCGCTCCCGGAGAGCGCGGCGAGCTCTTGCTCCAGCTCCGACTGCGAACTCGGCGGGAGCGCCTCCTAGCCCAGCCTCTACTCAGTGGAGAACCTCCCCAGCACAGCCCTTTGCCGGCGGGAGTTCCTCTGGCGCCACTGGCCCCTGCCCCGCGCCCCCTCCCTACCGGATGCTCCTCTCTAGCGAAGAGATAAGAGAGAGAGGAATGGTAGATGGGAAGAAGAAAGAGTGAATGACCCGCGGGCCCCATTTGTCATTGTCTAGTGAAGTATTTTTGGGGGCTCAAATATAGGTGCTGTTGTTGGACTGCAAGCAAAAAAATTAGGCCAATAAAAATAGGGTGAGCACCTAAATAAAAAGTAGGGTTCTAATTTAGAGGTCATTGCTGGAGATACTCTTAGCTCACATATTAGCTACAATAGCTTCTAGTTTTCTGTATACAGCCACACCACAGCTGCAGCAGTTTCACTTGCAGCCAAAGATTTTGTGTTTCCTACTTGCAGCCACAGCTGCATACTGCAAAGACTGCAGCTCTGCTAGCACACTATCATAGTCCATAGATGTTCTTCGTGTTCGTCCTGCAAAGTCTGAAGGCGCGATGCCACGATCCGGCCAAAGGAATCCGCTATGGGTGGAAGTGGATGGGAGAACCCCGAATCGTTGCGGGTCTCTCTCTCATCACTCCGTCTCCGACCCCGCCCGCCGCCGCCGTCGCTGCTGCGAAACGCACGTGCAGTTCTGCGGCTGCGTGCCGGCAGCCCGGGACGCGCCATCCGCCATGGCCCATGGTGCAGTACAACGCGCTTACCGAGCACACTGCACACGTTCTGCCTTCAGCTCTTTTTTTTTTAATAATGGCAGCATTAGCTTTCCAAGCAAAAACAAATTCCCAGCCGGTAAAAAGGCTGTCGTCCGATCGAGACATGCATCCAGAGCCGGTCTGCAGCTATCCAAAGATTCCAAACACATGAAGCGAGGAACCACAGGGGACAAGGCCCACCGCACAGCGTCACAGCAATTCGCATCTCGGTCTGGATTATTCACGTGGTCAGCTTATCTTGACTTGCTTTGCTGGTTGGTTAGGTCAACGAGTCCACTCCCCGGCAGCAGCAAAGGGACCTCGGTGGGCAGACACGTCAAGTTGTCAGTGGAGTTATGAGCAGCCAGCCAGGGAGGACGAGGGGACTGCTGCTCATCAAAAATAAATGCCTCGTACTCGCAGCGTGACGGAGTTCCGGCGGAGCGGAGCATAGAAGAGACCGGAATTTGTGTGCCTCGTTGATTCAACGTTTTGGGCCCTCCACTTTAACCAAAGGCCCTGATGAAGCAAAGGATTTGGGCATTATGCAGCGAACTAGGGAAATATTTTTGTGAGTTCTTCTCTCATCTCATAAGTCATACAGTAGGACAATGCCCACCTGATGCTTTATTACAATGGAAATTGAACAAGGTATAATTATCAGCTGATATAGTTAATGTGATGATAGATTATTGTAAATGAATGTTATCGTATCATGTGCCCGTTGACGTGAACAACTAAACACATGTTATCGAACGATGTGGCTTGCTGATGCGGATAATTTATATGAAGAGATATCCATCATGATTGTATGGTAGGGGACGACGTTGGTGTAATTACTTTGCACAAAAATATATCTATATTAATTAGGTTTGCTTTAATAAAATATAGATAGATAGATAGATAGATTGATTGATTTAAGAGGTAGGCGGCATCTCTGTTATGAAAAATGGCATAGGTACTTTAGAGATCAATGACATATGGTTCAACGAGTACCCTATCTCTAATGAAATATTGTACTCAGCATGTAAATGCACACAAGCACATCCTATCTATGTGAACTCTGAAAAATTGACCCTTTCGCGCTATTGATAGAGATGACTAAATAATTAACAAAAAAGGACATGTATTAAGTTTAACCCAATGGATAGGTTTCACCACAAGCAACAAAAAAAAACGTTATCCCAAGGAAAGCATTTAAGCATGTCCAAATATTTTTCATAAAGAAGAACTTGAACCATTAGGTGAAAAACGTATTTTCTATTAAGAAATTTCAACCATATAGACTTAAAAAACTACAATCCCTATCTATCAAATATAGTGTAGCATGTGGCCTTTTATTTTCGAAGAACGGGAGGTTAAACTCCCGACCTCTGGGTATAAGACTAGCTCTCCCAACACTACCCATGCACACGTTCTCATCAGGAACCAAAAAAGGAAAAAAAAAATGGACAAACAGACTTAATGTTTGAAAAACTATCAGAACAAGAAAAACATTGAAGAGGTCTAATTAATGTCTTTTCTTTGAGGATGTCACTTTAGATGTTTTTTAAAAAGCTAGTTCTACGAGACATCAACAGGCCAATTATTCTCATCTTCTGAACCTAACGGGGCTGCTCCCTTTGGTACTACCATCATCAAAACTGCTTTTGAATTTAAGTTTTATCTTTGATCTTACAACATCGCTGATGGTGATAGAGGAACAATAAGGCGATCGATCAGCAAGCCAATTAGCCAAACACCCTTACCGTCAGCGTGTTGTTCTAACAAGACCACTTGCCTTGCACCTTTCAATCCTTCATTTGCTATCATCGTCCTGCAGTAAGACTTTAACAAACGTACCAACTGACGTGACTGATTGTTGAATTTCTCATCTTCTTACAAGCAAAGTTATTGCAAAACAAAATGACATCACCCGTTCGCTTTTCTGCTGTATAGAAAAAAAAAAACAGTGATAGGAGTATATAATAACACAGAAGGGCAAAAGAAAAACTTTTCTGCTGTATAGAAAAATAAAAAAAAACAAAACTTATACAGTGATAGGAGTATATAATAACACAGAGGGCAACAAACCAACCCAAAACAAAAAAAAAAACTGATCGACCACAGTGGGAGTCGAACTAATAACACAGAGGGCAACAAACCAACCCAAAACAAAAAAAAAACTGATCGACCACAGTGGGAGTCGAACCCACGACCTTCTGATCCGAAGTCAGACGCGCTAATCCACTGCGCTATGCGGTCACTTGGTGATATTGCTTTTATCTAAAAATATATAAATAAATACAACAACTTCGCATTCGACACGCACGTGCGGCATCTGCGGCGGACAAATCACAGCGGCAGGAAGAATCGCATTCGATTCGGCAGCTGCGGGCCCAACCGCCTCCGTGCCACTGCCAACCCCCACGCGCCTCCCCCTCCCCCCTCACTCCGCCACCACTCTTCTCCCCCTCCGGCGAGAGGGCGAGCCCACCCCGCCATGAAGCAGCTGCACCGGCAGGCAAGCATGAGCAAGCAGCACCGCCCGCACCACCACCACCGCGCCTCCCTCTCCCGCACCATCGCTTCCTACCTCCTCCGCGAGCAGCGCCTCCTCTTCGTCCTCCTCGGCTTCCTCCTAGCCTCCTCCTTCTACTTCCTCTACCCGTCCCTCAACCCGCATTCCGCCGCCGGATCCTCCTCCGCCACCAGTTTCGCTGCCGCCGTCGCCAGGAAAATCCCCCGCGGCGGCGCCTCCTCCGCCGCGCGCCGCCTCCCCGTCGCCGTCCGGAAGCCCTCCCTGCGCGTCGTCGTCACCGGCGGCGCGGGGTTTGTTGGCAGCCACCTCGTCGACAAGCTCCTCGCCCGCGGGGACAGCGTCATCGTCGTCGACAACTTCTTCACGGGCCGCAAGGACAACGTCGCGCACCACCTCGGCAACCCGCGATTCGAGCTCATCCGCCACGACGTCGTCGAGCCCATTCTCCTAGAGGTCGACCAGATCTACCACCTCGCCTGCCCCGCGTCCCCTGTGCACTACAAATTCAACCCCATCAAGACCATCATATCCTTTCCGCTCCCTTGTATCGCGAATAATTTGTCTTTATCGATTATTTTAATGTCAGTTCTATGATGCACATTTCACATGAGTTGAAGGTGGGCGTGGGAGGTGAATTTGTAGTTTTGAGCCACATGAGTTGAAGGTGGGCGCGGGGTGGCTTTGTAGTTTTTTGCCTTTGTGGGGAGAACCTGTATTTACATCTGTTTATTTTGTCTTTTTTTTCTTCAATTGTTTCCCTAACCAACTATGTACAAGACAAATGTCATGGGGACCTTGAATATGCTTGGGCTGGCAAAGAGGGTCGGGGCCCGGTTCTTGCTGACTAGTACCAGTGAAGTGTATGGTGATCCTCTTGAGCATCCACAGAAGGAGAGCTATTGGGGCCATGTCAATCCCATAGGTGTGCTAATTTTGTCATAGATTAGGAGTATGGCCCATTTGAGTCTCTCCAATCCGATGCGTTGTGATATACCTCGCTATGTTATAATTGTACAGGTGTTAGGAGCTGTTATGATGAAGGGAAGAGAACAGCTGAAACTCTTACCATGGATTACCACCGTGGTGCTGGTGTTGAGGTAAAGCTTCAGTTTATGATTATGGATCGGTCTAACAAAAGTTATCTCGTTAGCAATGTGACTTTTAAAAACTATGGCATGCCAATATTTAATAAGCTCTAAAACTATTTACATGTCAGTATTTGTAATTGAACTAGATGTAATAATTGACTATGAGATGGTGTTCATATGTGTTATTCAAGTACTTAGCATGCTCCAAATGTGAAATATTGAGCACGAGTAATCCATTCCCGTTTGCATACATTTCATTTTTTTAGTAACATGGCTTTGTCGAAAAAAATGAATATCTTTATGGTATGTGGCATTAACGTTTGTTCCCCCCAAAAAAGAATTCTTCTCTAGGGTGGATATCCAAAATAGTATACTAGTTACACAGTATTTATAAATGGAGGGAAGTCAGGAAGGGACATTGCATTACACTAAACTGCTAATTAACCAAATCCCTTGGTTTTTTGAACTTTGAATATTTGATTGCTCGTTTTCATTTTGTCAAGATCTTAATACATCCTTTGTCTATATGCTGCTTATGATTATGAGTTGTATGTGTGCTTTATCTGTGACTCTCTTCTTTAAGATCAAACTTTGATATAAGACTGCTTCCTTCAGGTGAGAATTGCACGCATATTTAACACATATGGCCCTCGTATGTGTTTAGATGATGGCCGAGTTGTTAGCAACTTTGTTGCACAGGTTTGTCTCAGTTTGTGACATTGGAGAAGAGGATTATCATATAACTTCAGCACTGCTTAAAGTTGGCATTGCTTCGTTTCTAGGCTTTGCGGAAACAACCAATGACAGTTTATGGGGATGGAAAACAGACTCGAAGTTTTCAGTATGTTTCAGATCTGGTACTCATGCATGGTTTCTGTCTCTCTTTGTTTGTATATTCAGAAGTTTCAATTGTTTATTTTATACAAATTATACTTAGATAATGCAAACAAGTGTTCTGTATTTTCCTCGACCTTTGTTCTTCATAAATCAGTGTCTATTTAAAATTTTGTTTGCTGCAGAAAGTTCACGTTTGCCACATTCAGATCTGAAGAATTTACATATCTATAAATTTATAGGTTGATGGGTTGGTAACTCTAATGGAAAGCGACCATATTGGACCTTTCAACTTGGGTAATCCAGGAGAATTTACAATGCTGGAGCTTGCACAGGTCTTACCTTGACACCGAAATTTGCTATCCTTTCTTCTTTCAGAATACCACGGCTTCCTGTCTCCAATATCCCTACCTGACGCTGCATTTTATTTTTTTTTTGCTGCAGGTGGTAAAAGAAACGATCGACCCAGGTGCATCTGTGGAGTTCAAACCCAACACTGCAGATGATCCACACATGAGAAAACCTGACATTTCTAAGGCCAAATCTCTTCTCAATTGGGAGCCCAAAGTTTCACTAAAACAAGGCCTTCCGCGCATGGTCTCGGACTTCCAGAGACGAATCATGGATGAAAATTGAGGAGCACAAGCTACCAGTCTCAGAATACTGTATCATACGGACAGAGCTCTTTTTGGTGCCTTGAAGCCCTTGACAGAGCTCGGATGAAGGACTAATTGCCAAAAATATCTTCCTCCAGCTAGGGCGAGTTATTTTTTGTGACATGACATCTATTCTTTGGTAACGGTTTCTTGGATACATAAATTTTGCCATAGGATTACTTGGTAGCCTTTCAGCGAACAGTGAGAGGACTACATAAATTTAGTCCCATCTTTCTTCTGAAGTTGTTCTTGAAACCCATCCAGCTCCATTTTACATAGGATGATGACATACTCTCATGCCATTTCTTTTAGCTTTTAGGAGTAGCCATCTCAGAATAGCAGAAACATAGCTGATTTACTCGTACACTCTCACAGTATGCTGATGCGATCATAGCACCTATCTTTTAGTACATTACATATACTGGCCGAAAGCAGGCACAGTACTTGGAATCACGAACGGTGCACGAAACTGCTTGAAGGACAAGACGGGGTAATGGTCGATCTAATGGTAATGGGGCAGCTTAAAGTTAAATGAGGTGAACGTTGAACTGGAGTAGAGTCTCCACGCCGTCGGTGGTGTGCTGGTCGCCAGGGTGCAGCGTCTGGATGGCGGCGAAGCCCTTGGCGTTCTCGTACTTGCCAGTGCCTCCGATGATGGCGATGTGAGACTCCGGCGCGGCCATGCGGTGGACCCCGAAGAAGCTGAGCGTGTCGCCGCCGTGCGGCGCCTCGGGGCCTTCGAACATGGCGGTGAGCACGATAGTCTTGCTGGTGCCGTCCTGCGAGCTGGCGACGTAGAAGCCCTGCGCCCTGCCAATGACCCCCGCGCCGAGCTCGTGGCCCTCGGTGAGCTCGTCGTCGATGACGGTGGTGGTGCCGAAGAGGAGGTTCTGGAGCGTGACCCCCGACGGCAGGTCCCCGGGGTTGACGAAGGGGATGTTCTTGTTGCCGCCGTTGACGGGGTTGCCGTTGCTGCTCTGGACGACGGCGGCGGAGGACGTGCCGCCGAGGCCCGCGACGTAGGGTACGTTGTTGCCGTTGATGAGGTTGCTGGCGCCCTGTGGCAGCGGCACCGCGCCCTGGATCGGGAAGATGTTGGTGTTGGGGCGCGCGAACGGGAGCTGCCCGTTGGCCGCCGCGCTCGCCACCACGCCCGTCACGATGCGCCCCGACGGCTGCGAGCCGCCCAGGATGTCGTGCATGAAGAACGTCAGCGGGTGGTCGCCGACCGCGCCGCCAGCGGCACCGGCACCTGACGCGACAGCGGCAGCACCAGCACTCGCTGCTCCGGCGGCTGGCGCCACCACCACTGGGTCTGTCGGGGGATCCGTCGGGGCGGGCAGGGTCAGCCGGCAGGGGAGCCGCAGCCTGCTCGTCGAGGACGCGGCCAGCGAATGCGCAGTTCGCCACCGCGAGCGCGAGCACCAGGCACAGTGCCACCCTGACGGCTTGCACCGCGTTCTTGGCCATGTTTCGCACGCAGGCTTGAACGTCCACTCCCACTGGAGAAGAGCGAGGACTGCTCAGTCTCAGTAGATCGATCGCTTGTACTTGCTGTTGCTGTGCATGTTGCTGCGAGATGCCAGAATTATATAGGAGTCGCGGGTCGTGCAGTGGGAAGAGACGCAGAGTGGAGTAGTTTGATGCGGTGTTGTGCGTTAGTTGTGTGCGAGGACGTCCAGGAACCTAAACCTCTGAGAAGAGGTGCAGTTGGGAGGGACAGCAACAAAGGCCTGGCGCCACATATCCTGCGTTCAGACGACCAGGTGTGCTGATTGCAGGAGTGGTTTGCTCGTCGGCGCAGGTGAACGCGCCCGTTCGGGCCACGGTTTCCAGGAGCTATTGCTAGTAGCATCCTCAGCAGCTCAATAGGCTGTCAGAGGCTCATCGAAACCACAACGCAGCCATGTATCAAGAGACGTTATCCTTCAGGTGGACATATGCGAACACATGATTGATATATGTCCATATTTGTTCAGTTTTATGATGAGTGATTGTCTTACACTTGAGTGTTTCAGTTTGAACGATTTATACTAATCCTTGCGAAAACATATGTGTGTCTGTCTATCAGCTTGTGGTGTGCAGGTGTTATGCCTAGTGACAGTGATCAACGGCGTGGAGAAGGTCGAGTAGAGGCTTGCCGTGCCGATGGACTGGGAGCGGTGAAGGGCGGAAGCGGGGCTCGGACTGAGGGACCATGAGCGTCGGCGGACTAGCTGTGGTGGCTAGTGCTTGACACCGGCGAGTGCGACAAGACATGGAGGTAGACCGAGTCGACCAAGTCAAGACGGCGGACGAGCGGGTCGAGCGAAGGCTCATGGGACTCGGAGTCCGACCGGGCGAGGACAAGGTGGCTCGAGTCGAGCGATTTGGTGGTTTGGGCTGCAAAACCATCGGAGGACGGTTTTCGAGTTTGAACCTCAAAACTCTGGGTTCGGTAGTTGAGTCCAAAGCTACCGGTGGCGGGTTTCGCGGGTTTGGACATCAAAACCCGGGCGGAGGTTCCGAGGATGGAACGAGGAGGCACGTGGCGGAATCACGAAGGTTGCGTCGAGGCGAAGCAAATTCGTGAAGGAAGCGGAGCCATCCGATTGACTGAAAAAGAGTTGTACCATAATGTCCTTCGGGCTAGGTGGTTCGCTCAAGAATATTTATGGGCAAATAGGGAATTTGTGATAGACTCTAAATAATAGAGGCAACCCTCCCCAAACCCTCTCTCTGTTCCTCCCGTGCACTTTCCCCTCCCATTTTTCCTGATGCTGGTTCTAAGTCTTAGGGTTAGCTTTTTCGATTTTCTTGAGTGAAGTCCAGAGAACAATTTATGGTTGTGTAATCGGAGTTTCTCAAGTGGGAAGTGAGGCCTTTACCTCACGTTGCCCTCTGGGTTTTTAATCATGGTGTTCGTATTTCTAGTCTCTGCTGTTTACTGTTTTTCTGGCTCTTTGGCCTTTTGATTTTCGCTGGAATTGAGTTCTGTTGGTTTTTGCTTGGTTAGTTCGATGCTTTTCTGAGTGATGAACAAGACCTTTAAGTAATTTGAGCTAATTCCACTCGTGCATCAAGAACCAAGCAGATTTCCTTTTTGGTAAATTTCTTTCAGTTTGTACTCGTGATCTGATCTTCCCGGAGTTTGGGTTCTTCCCAGACAGTGATTTCTTGGGGATAGATTATAATATTGTTCTAGATCATTTGTGCAATTTTTGGGATCAGCTCTTGGAGTTTTGAGTCGAGTTTGGTTTGCTTTCTGGTGTATGCGTTCTTCTCTGCTCAAGCATTCCTTGCGCTCTGTTCTTTCTGGTCGGTCAGGCTTTGTTCGTGTCTAAGTGTGGACTCGATGGTCTTTAGCGCAGTTGGGATCAGGCTGAGCATCCCCTGTTGCTTCCCTGTTGTCGATCAGTGGTAAGAATTCCAGCGCCAACTGTTTTTCTTTCTCTGATCCTGCTTTGTCTCTCTGGTATGCGTATGTAGCAGCAAGTAGCATATTTAGCTCTTCGAGAATCTTTGGAAATGTCTAAATCAAGCAACAGTAACTGCAATATTTAATTTCCTCTCATAGCTAGTTGGCTGAACTGCTTTACCTTTCAAGCTTGATCATTGTTTATTCAGTCCTTGAGCATGGTTAGCTAGTGTCGGTTTACACTTTCAGCCAGAAAGCAGTTCAGTTCAGTTCCTCTGTGATCTTTGGCTTCATAGCTTGTCCGATTTACAACTCTGTAGTGCTTCCAAGCTGTGAATGGTGCACTGCTCCGTGCAGTGGGTTTTCAGTTCCTTTCCAGAGGTTATTGTTTGTTCTGCAGTTCCCAGTTTTCTGTCCTAGTGCTCAGAATTTCCTTGAAGCCTAGCTTGTCGTTTGAGTTTAGTTTTGTGTGGTGTCCCGCTGTGTTCCAAGGGAACATCCACCCTCTCATTAGGGTCGTGAACATCACGGTGTTTGCTTCGTTGTTTTGGTGGTGATTTTGGGACAGTGGCCAATTTGTTTCGCAAGAAATTTTGAGGCTCCCATTCACCCCCCTCTGGTCGCCATTTTGGTCCTTCAATTGGTATCAGAGCCGGTTAAGGATCAATCCATCTCAAGTCCTCGGAGATTGACCACCAAACCCGGGCCAAGCTTGAGAACCCGTCGAACCCATCCATGGCGTTGGTTTCCGGCCCCGGCGGTGTGTCTTCTTCTTCCTCTAACCCTTCACACTCTTTGTTCGCTTTGTCTTTGATGTCTGTGACAGAGGAACAAGTGGAGGCCCTTGGAGGTGACGAGCTGGCTTTGGTCATCACTAGGTTCTCGTAGTTTCACAACAACCGCTTGAACCGACGACGTGGTGGCACGACCAAGGGGTGCTACTGTTGCGGTGATGAGGATCACTCATCGCAAACTGCCCCTAGAAAGCTACGGGTGACTTCACCAAGCGCAAGGACAAGCGCGAGCACCACTTCGAGGGCAAGTACAAAGCCAAGGGCGTCTACAACCGAAGGTCCTCCAAGAAGGTGATCGACAAGGTAAAGGCCAAGCACCGAGCCTTCCTCGCCTCCCTTAGCGACATCGATGCCTCCTCCGACGGAGGTGCTTCCTCAAGCGATGATGAGTCGAAGGGAAAGGTTGAGGACAAGTTCAACGACCTATGCTTCTACGCCGACGTCAAACACGGTGGCTTTTGCACCATGGCGATTGAAGAAGGCAAGGTCGGCAAGCGAAAGGATGACTCCGACTACGACTCTTACACACCTGAGGTATCACCCACCATCGAATCCCTCTCTCTCGAGCTTGAGTCTCTGAACGACACCTTGATGAGTCAGGATGCTTTGTTCAAGCGTGTCGCGTGTGAGAGGAACGATTTCAAGGCTAAGTATCTTAGCGCGCTACAGGAGCTAGAGTTTGCTAAGGCGTCGATGGTGGTTACCGAGGAGGTAGAGTGTGATGCTTGCGCCATTCACATGTCTGATCTTGTCACACTTCAGGACAAGTATGACACTCTACTTGAGAAGGTCAGTGAGCTGAAGGCTAGGCCTAGCTTACTTGATGCGTGCAAGTCTTGCTTAGGCTTGCGTTCTGAGCTGGCACAGAAGGATGATAGGATCGCTGTGTTAGAGAAGGTCAGCTCAGATAGCACTAGAGAGTCGGATCGCTTTGAGGCTTTGGAGCTTGAGATGGCGTCGTGCAGACACGACAAGATGCGTACCGAGGAAGAAAACACATACCTTCGGTCCATCTTGAGCTGGGTGTCTTGCCAAGAGCCGCAGTTGGGGATGATGCTTAGCCAATGTAAAAGGGCTGGCAGCACGGGAGTAGGATTTGCTATAGGTGGGAAGGGCGATAGCATGTTCGGTAAGATCGGTGAGTGCAGTGGTTTGAGCGAGAGTGAGAAACCCACCACAACTCCCAAGCTTACCAAGATCACTCCACCTAAGCCTACCAACCCCTCTGAGTTTCCTGTGAGAGATGGTGTGTTTGAAGAGCCACCCAAAATCACTCCACAGAAACAAGTGTGGATTGCCAAACCGAACCATCTTCGCAACCCACTTGACACACTATCAGATATCTCTAGTGATCCCCTTCCAAAGAAAGCTAGAGCCACCCAACCCATCAAGAGAGTGCCTATCAAGAGTGTGGTGAGGTACCATTGTGAGTACTGTGAGCGGGATGACCATTTGACTGAGTTTTGCTTTAGGAGGAAGAGAGATGTTCGGAGGCAGTCTGAGTTGAAAAACCGGGACATGTACCACCCACCAGTTGGGGTGCGTGAACCGGAAGTTCAGAGGCGCACTTCTAGGCCTAGAGGTACAATGCCTCAAGGTGCTAGGCCTCAGGAGGCGAGACCACGTGGTGGTCGAGCCCGGCGGGGTACCGGTCGTGACCCATACGACTACGGGCCTCGTGGCGGTGGCTTTACTCCACCCTTCTTTAGCGGACCACGTTTTCCCCATCGTGGTGATCGCTATCCCTCCGTGGGACAGGAGATGTTTGGTTTTTCTCCTAACCCATTTTTTAGGCAAATGGGACAACACTGGTATCCTTCACAGTTTACTAACCCTAGTCTTGCACCTTTTGCTCACCCTATGTCTTTATATTGATGTAGGAAGGAGGACTGGAGTAGACTTGGCTTGTGGATTCCGGATGTTCACGTCATATGACCGGAAGTGCCAAGTGGTTCTCCAGCCTCGACCCCGTGCGCCACACTGAGTACATCATTTTCGGGGACAAGAGTAAAGGTAAGGTTGTCTCCCGAGGGTCGATCCGAGTCAATTCGTCTTTTGTTCTCAAGGATGTTGCTTTGGTTGCGAATTTGCATTTCAATCTTCTCTCGGTTTCGCAACTCCTTGAAGACGGTTTTGAAGTGAGTTTTAAGCCAAACTTGTCTCGGATTTTGGACTCTCGTGGTGAGCTTGTTTGCTAGATTTTACCCTTCGGGAAGGTTTTTCGTGCGGATTTTTCTATCTCTTCCGGACCTTCTCGTTGTATTCTTGCCGGTTCTTCTTCCGAGCTTTGAAAGTGGCATAGGAGATTGGGACACTTGAGTTTTGACTTGCTTGCAAGACTTAGCTCAATGGACCTTATCCAAGGATTGCCAAAGCTGAAATTTGAGAAGGATTTGGTTTGCCATCCTTGCAGACATGGCAAGATGGTTGCTGCTTCTCATCCTCCTGTAACTCAAATTATGATCTCACAACGCGGCGAGCTCTTACACATGGACACAATTGGTCCAACTCGGGTTAGGTCGGAAGGAGGGAAGTGGTATGTGGTTGTAGTCGTTGATGACTACTCGAGGTACTCTTGGGTGTTCTTTTGGAGAGTAAGGATGAGGCTTTTGTGAATGTGCGTGATCTGATTTTGAGATTGCAGAATGAGCTACCTAAGAATGTCATGAGATCTATCCGCAGTGACAATGGCACAGAATTCAAAAACGCTTAGTTTGTGACTCTTTGCTCTTCTTTGGGTCTCGATCACCAGTTTTTCTCTCCTCACACTCCCCAACAGAACGGTGTTGTTGAGCGCAAGAATCAGACCCTTTTTGAGATGGCCAGGACGATGCTCGATGAGCATAGGACTCCTATGCGGTATTGGGCCGAAGCACTCAGTTCTGTTTGCTATGTTTCCAATCGCATTTTTCTCCGAGCTTTCAAGAAAAAGACTTCTTATGAGCTGCGATTTGGGAGACCACCCAAGGTAAGTCACCTACGGATGTTTGGGTGCAAGTGCTTCATCCTCAAAAAGGGCGGTAAGTTGGATAAATTTGAATCACGGTCTTCTGACGGTATCTTTCTTGGTTATTCTACTCACTCTCGTGCTTATCGTGCACTTAACCTTGAGACTAACCGAGTGATGGAGACTTGTGAGATTACCTTCGATGAGACTATGCCCTGTGTTTCCACTGCTTTTGAGCTTGCAGGTGATGATGAGGTGAACACTAGCATTTTTGTGGAGGAGGAGCAGGACGATGTCGATTGGGGTGATCCCGAGCCAACTCCACTGGCTGCCCCTGTCGACCCTGCGACGTCCACTTCATCTCACGGTCCCGATCCGACTACTTCCTCTACATGGGGGCCGTTCGAGCAGCTTCCTCAGTCTGTACCCGTTGCACGTGAGGGAGCTCCAGGTGTTGTTGAGGGGGAGGTGACGTCTTCACGTGAGGCGCCACTACACATTCAGCATCGCCACCCTCCTCGGACTATGATCGGCGACATCAACGAGCGTACCACACGCTCCAGGTCATATCATATCTCTCACTTTGCTCATTCGGCTTTTGTCGCGTCTTTTGAGCCCCGAGATGTTGGACACGCATTGATGGATCCGGATTGGGTTAATGCCATGCATGAGGAGCTGGAAAACTTTTAGAGAAATCGCATTTGGGTCTTAGTTCCTCCACCACCTAGTTGCCACCCCATAGGTACCAAATGGGTTTTCAAAAATAAACAAAGTGAGGATGGGGTGGTAGTGCGCAACAAGGCTAGGTTGGTAGCTCAGGGCTTTTGTCAAAAGGAGGGAATAGACTATGAGGAAACCTTTGCTCCCATAGCTCGTTTAGAAGCCATTAGAATTCTTCTAGCTTTTGTGGCCTCTAAGGGTTTTAAATTGTTTCAAATGGACGTTAAAAGTGCTTTCTTAAATGGCTACATAGAGGAGGAAGTGTATGTTAGACAACCTCCCGGTTTCGAAAATCCCAAGTTTCCAAACCATGTTTTTAAACTTCACAAAGTTTTGTATGGTTTGAAACAAGCCCCTAGAGCATGGTATGATAGGTTGAAAACGTTTTTGCTTGATAAGGGTTTTAAAATGGGATCGGTCGATAAAACGTTTTTTCTCCTCAAGCAAGACAAAGACACTCTTCTAGTCCAGATTTACGTGGATGATATCATCTTTGGTGGTTCTTCTCATGCTCTTGTTGCCAAGTTTGCAGATATTATGAGCAGGGAATTTGAAATGAGCATGATGGGAGAGTTGACTTTCTTTCTCGGGTTGCAAATCAAGCAAACCCGGGAAGGGACGTTTGTGCACCAAGGGAAGTACACGAAGGACATCCTGAAGAAGTTTGACATGGGCGAGGCAAAGCCCCTATCGACGCCCATGTCGACTACGACTGCCTTGGATGCGGACGAGGAAGGAGAAGCGGTGGATCAGACGGAGTACCGAAGCATGATCGGGTCGCTTTTGTACCTGACGGCGACTCGGCCGGACATTCAGTTCGTCGTCTGCTTGTGTGCACGCTTTAAGGCGTCCCCACGAACATCGCACAAGCAGGCGGTGAAACGCATCATGAGGTACTTGTGCTTCACTCCCGAATTTGTACTTTGGTATTCCACCTCTTCCACTCTTGAGCTCTGTGGTTTTTCTGATGCGGATTTTGCCGGATGTCGTCTTGATCGGAAGTCCACCTCTGGGACTTGCCAGTTTCTCGGGTCTTCTTTGGTGTCTTGGTCTTCGCGCAAACAGTCTAGCGTGGCACAGTCGACTTGCGAAGCTGAGTACATTGCCGCAGCTAGCTGTTGTTCGCAGTTGATTTGGATGATTGCCACTTTGAAAGATTTTGGTCTTGAGCTTACTAAGGTGCCTCTGCTTTGCGATAGCACGAGTGCAATTAGTGTGGCCAAAAATCCCGTGCTTCACTCTAAGACCAAGCACATTGAGACCCGCTTTCATTTCTTGCACGATCACTACGAGAAGGGCGACATTGAGCTCCGGCATGTCGAGACCCAAAACCAGCTTGCGGACATTCTCACAAAACCATTGGATCAAGCTGCGTTTTCTCGCCTTCGGGGCGAGTTGGGTGTTTTCTTCCCTTTTTAGTTGAGGGAAGCTCTTTGTGTATCATAGTTCTTTTTGGTTCTTGTTTAGCTTTTCTTTTACTTTCTTTCTTTTGGTGTCTTTAGTTGTTAATTGGTGTCAGTTTGCTTTTTGCATCTCATCTGCATTTGTGACATAGATCATTTTAAGCTTCATACCTATAGCCGATATAATGAATCTATGCTCTGTTTGAGGTGCTTTATGTGTCTATGGTGTTGCCTAACTTAGACTCTCTTTGATCTCTTGATATGCAATAGAGTTAAGTTAGAAAGGCTTTAAATTGAAATTAATTCCCCATGTCACCTCTGAAATGGCACTAGCATGTGTAGGCTTTTGAAGATCCTTCTTGGTTGTCTTGTATATAGCTTGTAACTATGGCTCTTCATTGTTCCATTCACTTCCATTGAGCACCATGATTAAAATTGATCTAAAATGAAATTGCTCTCTGTTTTGTGAATTGGAAAGATCGAGTTGGGTCTGTATTGTGAGCACTTCACCGTGTGTTCGAGACTGCTTCCCATATGGGTGGAACTTGAGCGGTGTCGTGTATGATCAAAATCGGTGTGTTAAGTCCTTTGAATTCTCTCGGTTGGTAAGCAGTGGCATCACTTTGCTTACAACCACTCGCATACAACTTAAATGTGCCTAAAACTGAAATTTGGTTGCGAAACTCTGAAATTTGAAAAATTCATTCAGTTGGGTCATTGGCTTGTTGTATGAACTTTGCTAGGGATAGTTCTACTTGCTATACATGAGATTGCTTTGAGATAGATCCTATCTTGTTTGCCATGTTTAGTTGTCTCTAGGAGGTGATACCCATTCCTTGCTCACACATGTCATCTTCTCTATTTTGGCTTCTAAAGTGATCTTTAGCTCAACCTGAGTCTTTGTTGGGCACGTTGAGCTTTTCCTATTCTCACAGGATCACATCACTTAGAGCATCTATTCATTGTCTTAGCTCTATGTATGAACCTTGTTTGCACTCATTTTGCATATCATGTCATTTGTGGCCGAATCTTGAGTTTTGAGTTTTTGATGAGCTACATGTGTCAACAAGGGGGAGAAAGCATGCATTTCACACCTACTTTGGTCAAGGGGGAGAATTTCATCCAAGGGGGAGAAATTGTGGCTTTTGTGGAAAACTTGCATCTTTGGCCCTTTTCACCTTTTCTTGGTTTCTTGAGTGTGCATGTGCCCAGGGGGAGTTTTGCTAGATGTATTGAGCCTTTGCCTCTTCTGGAGGGTCTAGCTTGTCTTGTTGGCTTCGACAGGTTTCGATTGGCTTTGTGAGCGTTATTTGGTTTAACTGGTATCCTTGAGCTTCTCTTGTTGCTTCAATTGGTATTTCTGAGCCTTGAGAGCTTTGATTGGTATCTTTGGCTTGCTAGCGGTGTTGAGCCCGTTTTCTGCCTCTTCTTGAGGGCTAGCTTTGATTTGCTTGGTTGCGTCGAGCCGTTGCCCATGTCTTTGGGAACCAAGTTTTGGACTCATTTTGCTTCTCTCAAGTGACCCCGGTTTTGGCTTTCTTAGCTTTTGGTCACTTGGAGAGCTTTACCTTGTGGCTCAAATATGAAATGCACTTGTGTTGACAATGCACTAATCAAGGGGGAGATTGCGAACACATGGTTGATATGTGCCCATGTTTGTTTAGTTTTGTGATGAGTGATTGTCTAACACTTGAGTGTTTCAGTTTGAGCGGTTTATACTAATCCTTGCGAAAGCATGTGTGTGTCTGTCTATCAGCTTGTGGTGTGCAGGTGCTATGTCTAGTGACAATGGTCAACGACGTGGAGAAGGTCGAGTAGAGGCTTGCCGTGCCGATGGACTGGGAGCGGTGAAGGGCGGAAGCGGGGCTCGGACTGAGGGACCATGAGCGTCGGCGGACTAGCTGTGGTGGCTAGTGCTTGACACCGGCGAGTGCGACAAGACATGGAGGTAGACCGAGTCGATCAAGTCAAGACGACGGACGAGCGGGTCGAGCGGAGGCTCATGGGACTCGGAGTCCGACCGGGCGAGGACAAGGTGGCTCGAGTCGAGCGATTTGGTGGTTTGGGCCGCAAAACCATCGGAGGACGGTTTCCGAGTTTGGGCCTCAAAACTTAGGGTTCGGTAGTTGAGCCCAAAGCTACCGGTGGCGGGTTTCGCGGGTTTGGGCTTCAAAACCCGGGCGGAGGTTCCGAGGATGAAACGGGGAGGCACGTGGCGGAATCACGAAGGTTGCGTCGAGGCGAAGCAAATTCGTGAAGGAAGCGGAGCCGTCCGATTGACTGAAAAAGAGTTGTACCATAATGCCCCTCGGGCTAGGTGGTTCGCTCAAGAATATTTAGGGGCAAATAGGAAATTTATGATAGACTCTAAATAATAGAGGCAATCCTCCCCAAACCCTCTCTTTGTTCCTCCCGTGCACTTTCCCTCCCCATTTTTCTTGATGCTGGTTCTAAGTCTTAGGGTTAGCTTTTTCGATTTTCTTGAGTGAAGTCCAGAGAACAATTCATGGCTGTGTAATCGAAGTTTCTCAAGTGGGAAGTGAGGCCTTTACCTCACGTTGCCCTCTGGGTTTTTAATCATGGTGTTCGTATTTCTAGTCTCTGTTGTTTACTGTTCTTCCGGCTCTTTGGCCTTTTGATTTTCGCTGGAATTGAGTTCTATTGGTTTTTGCTTGGTTAGTTACGATGCTTTTCTGAGTGATGAACAAGACCTTTAAGTAATTTGAGCTAATTCCACTCGTGCATCAAGAACCAAGCAGATTTCCTTTTTGGTAAATTTCTTTCAGTTTGTACTCGTGATCTGATCTTCCCGGAGTTTGGGTTCTTCCCAGGCAGTGATTTCTTGGGGATAGATTATAATATTGTTCTAGATCATCTGTGTAATTTTTGGGATCAGCTCTTGGAGTTTTGAGTCGAGTTTGGTTTGCTTTCTGGTGTATGCGTTCTTCTCTGCTCAAGCGTTCCTTGCGCTCTGTTCTTTCTAGTCGATCAGGCTCTGTTCGTGTCTGAGTGTGGACTCGATGGTCTTCAGCGCAGTTGGGATCAAGCTGAGCATCCCTGCTGCTCCCCTGCTGTCGATCAGTTCTGATCCTGCTTTGTCTCTCTGGTATGCATATGTAGCAGCAAGTAGCAGATTTAGCTCTTCGAGAATCTTTGGAAATGTCTAAATCAAGCAACAGTAACTACAATATTTAATTTCCTCTCATAGCTAGTTGGCTGTGCACGACACTAGTACCTTTCAAGCTTGATCATTGTTTATTCAGTCCTTGAGCATGGTTAGCTAGTGTCAGTTTACACTTTCAGCCCCTTTGTGATCTTTGGCTTCATAGCTTGTTCGGTTTTACAACTCTGTAGTGCTTCCAAGCTGTGAACGGTGCACTGCTCCGTGTAGTGGGTTTTCAGTTCCTTTCCAGAGGTTATTGTTTGTTCTGCAGTTCCCAGTTTTCTGTCCTAGTGCTCGGAATTTTCTTGAAGCCTAGCTTGTCGTTTGAGTTTAGTTTTGTGTGGTGTCCCGTTGTGTTCCAAGGAAACATCCACCCTCTCATTAGGGTCGTGGACATCACGGTGTTTGCTTCGTTATTTTGGTGGTGATTTTAGGACAGTGGCCAATTTGTTTCGCAAGAAATTTTGAGGCTCCCATTCACCCCCTCTGATCGCCATTTCGGTCCTTCAACATATTTTCTTCCATTGCTCTCCACCTCTATGGCATCGCTCCTTCCAAAGAGGCAAAGAGAGCATACGATACGCACAGCACACTATCGCACGAACAAAACTGACAGATAACAATGTCTCAACTAACATTACCATATTGCATGTAATATTAAACATACTAAATTCCCCCAGATATTATTTGTACACAATCCCTTAAAACCAAAATTGTACATCTATATTCCAGCATTATGCGACCCTAAAAAAAAATAAAACGCTTTTCGGAGTTCAGAGGGGAAAACCTCCGGTACTACGTTATTGAGGAGTTCGGAGTCAAAGGTGACATGTACATGAGCATGACACAGCCAGGTCAAACTTGCTTCCACCCCACTTGTTTGATGCTCCACCATCACCTACGCCATCTTTAGCCCATGCCCTTCAGTAGCCATGAGGTGAACTCCTGGAATTATCGCCCCCTCCTTGAGCAATTCATCAAGGGCCGGCTCATCTTCCACTAGAACTCACCAGCTCACCTTCCATGCATATGCTTCTAATGGCTTCGGATGCAGACATTGGCAATTCTAGCCACGGAGCTTGGAGGATTTAGTCACACCCAGAAAGTCAGCTACAATTTCCTCTAGTAGAACATCTTGCAACATACTCCCGATGTCGCACCCGACCAGATTGGTGCCATCTTCAGAGCCAACCCACTCTACACTCAAGAGTAGGGATTCCTGGTTAAACTCTATCTCTTGCTGTACCTGCACCACCCTTTGCCACACAAGCTCAGCAAACTCTTCCTGATTCCATCCAGGTGAGCACCTCACCATCAATCCCTTTGACCAACTGTTCATTGCAGAGGTAATCATATCCCCAACAACAGCATTTGTGATATCGAACAAGAGCTTCCTCTCATCTTGTGGCCATAAAATGAGGCTGCTGTACTTCTTTTCAAGATCATCGTATAAATCAAGGCCTGCAGGACACTCCAGTAAGTAGCAGTTGTCAAGCAGCTCATCCTCGTTGGCCGCATGAATGCCCAAAGCAACAAGCATATCAAACACATAGGAGAAATCCCTTTCTTCCATATCCCTAAAAGAATAGGATTCCTCAATTTCAGGAATTGATTGACGTGCTGCCTCATCATCACTCAATATAAAAAGCCCGTTGTCATCTCCAGTGTCTGTAGTCTCCCTCTTCAGAAGACGAAGTTGCAGTCTGAGCTCTGCAATGTTTACAAGAAAATAAATCAAACTTAAGAACTAAGAATGAGAAGGAAGACAAGTTGGTAAAAAATAATTCGACCACTTGCCTTGGAGATCTGCACTAATTTTCTCAAAACCTCCTGAGTAAACATCTTCTGTGTCCATGGAAGATTCAAGAACAGACACTGGACTTTGCTGGTCTTCATTGGAGTTTGCTGGAGATTCTGATACATTAGGTGGAATACAGAGGGTTTGATTGTCATCGCCCAGGTGATGATTAATTTCCTCGGGAGAATCTGATCTTATCTGAGGATCATAAGTGGCTGGGTAATCATCAGCTTCATGGTATTCAATTTGCTCGTGCTGGATTGAAAATAGTTGGCAGTTATTAAGCATGACATGGAAAGATCAAGCAAACACCCAAATGACAGCAAAGGCAATATGGTAAGTGTGCACATGTTTAAACCGAGAAATCAGTGTGTGTAACAAACGGCTTTGTGCACATTTCATGACTCCAGAAGGACACACAGTGAGTGCAAACTAAAAAGAATGAAAGTACCTTGGAACCTTAATACACAAACAAACCAGAGGAAATTCAAACTGTTTGCTCAAAGGAAAGTGCCCACATAATTAAAGACCTGCTAAAGGGAACAATAGGAAAGCGTAATGTGATAAGCACATTAGTACCTTAGCCATCAGATCATCGAGATTAGGCACAAGAAGGCAGTTATCTAATGCTCCTGTGGTCGTCTTAAGCATTTGCTGGTCCTGTCCAGCAGGAGAAAGAGGTTTTTTATTGCTGACAGGGATTGCAAAACTGGTATCCAGTATACCTACTGCATCAAGTTCATGGTCAAGATTTGCAAGATGTTGTGACTGCCCAGATGTATCTGTGACAGCAGTACCATTAATTGGTTCCTCATAATTTACATGTATCTCACGTTCAACTGCCATTTTTTCCTCATTATCTGTGGATATCAGATCAGATTCATCACCATGAATTGTAGAATCTCTACTTAGAGATTGTCTTTGCCTGCTACGACATGCATATTCAGAATAGTGGGGTCCAACCTTAAGAACATCTTTAAGCATCGAGAACTCATTGTATGTAACACTGCCATTTCTTTTTCTATTGTTCGACTTTTGAACTCCACGGATTAAGGATGATGGAAGAGACTTAGACCTTATCATTTTACTAGTAGCCGTGTCTCTCCAACCATCATTGCTGCTGATGCCAAGAGGATATGAGCTTTGCATTCTATCACTCTGCACTCCTGCCTTCGGACATTTCCTGCATGTCATTTTATGGGTAGGAACCTTTGATGCATTCTGATCAGAGAGAGAAAGCATATCCCCAAGCGTGCTGAAGCTGTCACTATCAGTTTCTTGATGCTGACACTGATGGGTCTTCTTCCATCTGTTAGAGAGGTGTTTCTTTGCTTCCTTGCTTACTGATGTTTCAGTCGAATATGTTGGCGAAGAGTTTAGGCTGGAAGAAGTCCAAACATCAGATGGCTCAGAATATCTATGAATTGACACTGGAGTCTTGAGTTTAGTAACAGATGGCAAAAACTGTGATCTTTCATCTGAAGCAGGAGTTCTGATCTCCGGTTTGACAGCATGTTTCCTACTCCCACCCCTAGCAGCTCTCATTTGTTTGGTGATCTCCCTAGCAATTTCTCTAGATCCCTTCCCCATACGACTTAAAGTTTCAGAATCTCCAAGGGGCACCTGACACATGTAATCTTCAGTATACGGAGTCCATGTACCAACCTCCTGATATTCTTTGTGGCTTCTGTAATCAGAATGGGGGATTTTATGATGTAGAGGAAGGGCTTCATCAGTATCATGAGGTTTCTCAAAATTTGGCTTCAAGACAACAATCCGAGTGGGGCAGCCTCGTTTTCCAGTATTTTCCTGGTGACTGGACCTTGACAGTTTCTGCCTTAAACAAGAATCTTCTTTTCGGGATTGCAAGGGCACATTAGAATATGGCTTCCTCAAAGAATGTTTCACTTCCTTCTGCTCGTTGAAGATGCTCTCGGTACCATTCTCTTGTGGATAAATATTGTCCATGTCAATAAAATGATTTCTTCGAGATGGCTTCAATATCGTGATGCAGTTTGCAGCAGAGGATGGAGAACCATGATTTTGCAGGTCCCTTCTGACAGCAGGATCAATTTTTTGAAGAAAATCCAACAAAAGATCCCTGTTAGATACCAGTGCATCAAGTGTCTCATTAAATTCTTCTGACATTTGAAGGGATTCATCGGTAGAAAGACGCTTAGCATCCATAAATTTCTGCCTTATGAAATCTATATCAACACTGTCAACCTTGTCAGACCTGGAAGTTGTATTTCCAATATTAGATCTTGGACTCCAGTGCATCTTTGTTTTTGCGGCCTCCATAACTTCAAAAACATCAATGGTATCTGCACTACTCCTGTGTGGAATGTCTTCATATAAACCATTTCGACCATGAAAACTACCAGGTGAAGTCTTTGGTGCATGACTTTGGGTATGCCTATGCTGATTATGGATTCCAGATGAGGGCAACGAATCAAGACCCATGAGCCTTCCTACAGCACCTGGTGAAATGTGCCTAGCATTGATATCATTTGAAAATTCTTGGTCTATCAGTATCTTCATTGGTACAGCACTGTCTTTTCTTGATTTACTTTGCCTGTTTACGTCAGCAAACTGAGAAGGAAAAAAAGGGAGAGGCAATAGTAACTCATTAGTTAGCTATTACAATGACACAGTAAGTTGAATGAATAATGAATACAAGTTCAATAGATGAAGATGCAAATGAAAAAAGTTATTCCCACAAATAACCATCAGCAAAGTTCGCTTGATGCAATAAAGCATACAATTTAAAACATGTCTAGATCAATAGCATATGCATTTCAGTTTTAGGCTGTCAATTTAATGGCATAGTTTTAGTAAGTCTTAAGCTCTTTAGTTCCAAACATCTGAATCATATCCATATGTATAAATCTTCAACTAAATCCAGATTACTCACCATAGAATCAGATAGCATCCCAGGGTAAGTCACTTGTTTCCTAGAGGACGCAACCCCTGAATTCAAGAGAAAAGAAATGTTAATTAATCTCTGGAGGTTAAAAACCACAATGGCAACAGTAGTAACATTATAAAGTGTCATGTCGAACTGGATTGTAAGGTAAGATCAGGAGGGGAGGTTTCAAATGCAATCCATTTGTTACTACTCCACCTATAGAAGTAAAATGATGTGAAGATATCTGTTGCTGGGTCCGGTCACGAAATCTTCATAAGGAATCATATAACTCAAAATTTAGTACAGAATTATTATCCAACTGTCAAACCTGAGAGAAGGGCACTTAAAGAAGCATAAGCTTCTATAAACATCAAAGTGTCTGTTCAGCGAGTTCACATGTTGCCATTTATTAACAAGCTTGAACAACTTCATTTCAGCAAATTAGAACTGAAACATCAGCAATCACCAGCTTTGTCCAGAAACAATAACTTTCTGGAACACGAACACCTACAGAATACTTCGTGAAACTTTTGAAAAAAAACTAGGTGATAATACTCAATCGAGAAATATGTTATCTAACGCTGATTTGGCTAAGCAAGTAATGACAAAAACTAATTCCATTTGGACTGTTTAGGGATGTCAGTGATGACATGTTACTTGCAGCTAACAATAACATAGACATAGCCTTTTATCGCATGGAACCTCTGTAATAAAGGATATGCAATAAACCAGCAACATCAAAACTAATCGTCACTGCATGGGTGGAGGAGATGCAACAAACCAGCAACACATGGACAAGGTACAAGCTTTGTAGGACCACACAACAAATATGAACCATGAAGAATGCACAGTATATTTGCTTCAATTCCACATGGTGGTAGACTGAATTTCTACCACCCCAAGTCCCCAAGTACCTTCCTTCACAGAACAAGCAGAAGGAATTCATAGAAAGTTTTGCCTCTGGACCCTAGTGCTTAAAAAAGGTGTACTTGTTAACTTGTATAAATCCAATCCAGGTTTAACAAAAACTCCTATTTGCTTAGTTATTAGTAGCATATCAAAGCCACTTGGCAATGAATCCTCACGACATCCAACAGACAAGAGAACGCAGAATAGAATAATTTAATACTTTAACTTACATATCCAGCAAATTACGGGCAAGTAAGGTTTCTTTGCGTGATCCTGTGGGAATTGACAAGTTGACAACTCTAAGACTATAAATCCTGCACTCTACAGTACTTCAATAATAAGCATATCATGCTGTGCAACTGTATACCATATTCCAATTCGGCAAAAACAGGATGGGAAATTACATCATTTTCATCCTTGGTTTTAAAATTGGCCTAGAACTCGTGCAGAACCTAGGCCACTGCAGCGTCAAATTGAACGAAATATAATAAAAAGGAAAAGAACCGTCCGCCAAAATGGTTTGAAATTGGAAGCAAGAATCTTTCTCTCTCCAATAAAGGCATGACTAAGACCTAAAGTCCACAAGAAAGCTATGTCCCCGCAGCCGAAAACAGGGGGTTATAAAAGATTAATAACATGCCCTTTCACTTAGCTATGTCAAGGACTAAGTGTATTTATGCCAGACTTTATCCTAAAAAATCATATTATTAGCTACTGTGCGCAAAGCCGAAAAAGACGTCCTTCCCAACACCAAACTCCATCCCTATGAAGTGAAGTGGAGATGAAGGTAAAAGGACGGGATTTTAATTCAAAATAGCAAAGCAGACACCTAAAACTGGATTATGACGAATGTGCAAGCAATCCCAAGTTCCCGTTAGCAGTACTAGAGCTACGAGGGGAAAGAAAAGGAAAAATGTCCTGATCTCCCAAGTCCTAAGGGCAAAGCAAGAGGGAAAATAATCACAACAACCATCGCCATCCAAGATCAAAGTTGAGATCTTCATCACATGGACTCCTTACTTTCCCCCAAAAAAAAATCTTGCGCGGAAATTCACCGGAAATTGCAAAAACAAAAAGAATCCAAGGAGCACCATAGGAATCTGTAACAAGAAAGGAGGCACGCACAGACCTTGCTGATCGGGGTTAGGAACGGTGGGGCGTGCCGCATTCCGGTCCGACGACCCGTCGCCCTGCCTCCGGCGCGATCTGCCGCGCGCAATGCTCGCCATGCTCACCTCCGTTCCTGAGCCTGACCGGATGCGGCGACGAAGGAAATCGCTCGCATCCGCCGCGCACGAGCGGGGAGGACTTGGGATGGAGGGGGGGGAGAGGGAAGTGGACTCGGAGAGCTAAACGGGAACTCGATTTTGAGTGGGAGGGAGAGGGACTAGGGAGGAGAACTGGAGGACCGAGCACGACGACGGGGAAATAGCCCCGTTTGTTTCGTCTGCCTGTTTCTTGTCTCTCTCTCTCTCCTCAGTTCCTCTCTGGTGGCGTGTTTCTCTCTCTCCAAAATCTCGCTTGTGTGGGGTTTTGTAATCTTTCAGTTTCTTCTCCCTTTCTCTCTCTATCTGCTGCAATCTGTCACTCCAGCAAGTCTATCTACAGTAATATCTCTACTTAATTAATTTTCAATTGTTTTTGTTTGGTCTTCACCTTTGCATCTAGGTACCTGGCTAGTTTTAAATTTGCAAATTATGGGCTGCGATTTTTTTCTTCTTTTCTTATTTTTATTTTGACACGTCCCCTCGTCTCTTAGAAGAAGAGCTTAAAGGTAGATCATTGAGGTCGCCTGCAATCATCATTTTCACCCAAAGATTTTGTCTACACATACTCAATGAGATCGCAATGTTTATTTCAGAACATTGAGGTTGCTAATGATTCTCCAAGGTGATTGCAGGTACTATTGTTGCCAGCAGACTTTCAAGTTTACCGCCCAAAGACCAAGACAATGAAGAATACTTTAATTATGCAAGATCATCCATAATTAGTTATTACACCGTGCTATTATCAATGCTTCTCGCTTCGCGGCTAAATCAAATAAATCAACGAGCACTAGAAATGCCATTTTTACATAAAAATAGCAAACATACATCTAACGCGCTTTAACCAAGTGACTCAAGTGTTTCCGCAACGCGACTATTTTTTTATCCTCTCGCGCCCAAAAAAAAAGGTCTTTAAACGTTACTAACATTGCACTGCTGATATAAAATTTGAAGCGTCAATATTATCATACCAAAAGGTCCATTTACTAATATGCCTTATTTCCAAAATCTAGTATAGCACCACCGAGCTCGAAGATCATGGAGCTGCGTACCATTGTTTTGTAGGCACTCCACAGCCCAAAACGGGAAAGACCAAGACACACATCCGTAGACAACACAGCACTCCCAGCTCCCAACACTCCAACAGTTGGACAGAAGAGAAACCTTGCTAGCGCACAATCTCCAAGTGACCGGTCCCCAAGGCACGTGAATTTTGTTAAACCAAGGGGAGCAATGTGCAAAAGGCGGGCAGAACCTCAGAAGAGCCCAAAAAACTGGTCTGCCTTCACAGACACCTGCACGGTGAGCGTCTACAGTAGACCGGCTTGGAAACAGGACCACCTCACCCGACGCCGACGGCATCGGCGTTCGGCGACGGGCCGTTGCTCACAAGTCACACGTGTGGTGTGGGTCGGGACCGTCGGGCCGGGCAAATGGCAAAACCCTTGGTGCTGTGCACCCGGTCCATGACCATGCGCCGTTGCGTTGCGCCCGCCCTCGCGCTCCCGCAGGCCGCAGTGGCACGACATCCGCGGCGTCGCCTGCGCCCCGATGCCAATGGTGTTGCTGTGGTTGGTGCGCCCGCTTGGGATGCCCGCCGCCGTGCTGTACCTGTGCGCATGTGTGCCTCCCAAGTCGCACCGCTAGAGAACAAGAACAAGAATCGGCAGGGCCCCAACCGCTTCGTGGCAAGAGGAGGAAAAGACCCACCCACCCACCGCCGGAACCACGGGCGCCGTGTGCCGTGTCCGGGCCTTCCCCTTCAATTTCATTAGTGCTGAGTCGTGTCGTACGTACGACGAGACACGTGCGCAGTTTGATGAAGCTGGAGGATCTTCGGAAGCCCCCTCAGCAGTGCTGCGTACAGTTTCTAATCCACGGCAACAGGAATACTACAGGAATGCACATGCGCTGGTGCCACGATCGACTCTACGGATTTCTGTGCTGGACCCTTTGATGAAGGATCAGCACGGCCACGGGTACTGTGTGCACACTACTGTACCGGGCTACCGGCACCGGCACTACAGCAGAGAAAACGAGAGACCGAGACGCAGCAGTGTCCTTGTGTCGCGGGGCCGGCGAGCCTTCGGACGGACGGGGGACATGACATGACAGCCGCCTAGAGTCAACGAGATTCCTCCTCCTCGGGAGGCCTGTTGAGCGTTCACCAGTTCATCGCATTCGCATGCTGTGGGCCTGCACTACCAGAGGCTTTTCGTGTACAGTACTCCCCTTGAATTTTACGCAGGTCTCGTGACGATGTACTCGTACAATCGTACGGTACTAGTACTCCGTATATACACTGAACAGCCGTTGTACTAGTAGTACGGAGATGCTATAGAACTGGAGAAAAGAGTTCAAATCTGTTATCTGTTGTCGTGGCAACTTTGACAAGATAGATGGATTCTTTTTCGTACAGAGTACGTAGTATTCGTGCGTGTCATATCTCAAGTCTCACTTTGTGTGCATTTTTTTTCTGAACACTTGGCCACCACAAGCGGCACCCGGGAACATCGTTCAATCACCCAGGAAAAGGGTGGAAAACATCACGAACTCTTCACCACTGTGTATAGCCGTCGCAAAATGAAGCCAGGCAAAGCTAGAGGAAGGAGACAAGGACTCCTCAGGGCAGTGGCGGGTGCAGGGGGGCTTAGGGGCTGGAGGCCCCATGGCCTCATTTGTCTACTAGATTTGTATAAAATTTACTCATTTTTTCATAAAATCTCTATAAAATTCACTCATGTTTCCATTAAATCTTTATAAAATTCATTAATTTTTTTTTAAAAAATCTTGACATAAACTTAGATAATAAGTATTAGTCCTTAATTTTTATTGTCAATCATCATATTTATTACTTAGCCCCCTTGATCGCATAGGGATCCGCCAGGGCGAGAGGGTAAGGTAGGAGTATGTTACCCTTGGCAGCATCGTCGGCACGTGGCGGGACACGACACGGTCGCCACGGAATAGTATATTGCACGTACTCCGTAGAAGTTGACAGTGCCGTGAGCTGCGGGTCCTGGCCGACATTCGCGGGCATCACCTCCCCACACCCACGTCGCGTGGAACCTCAAGTTGGCTCACACTATTCTCAAAAAAAAAAAATGGCTCACGCACAGGCAGGCAGTGCTTTGCCCGGAGAAGAAAGCGGCGGCGCACCCGCCCCGCGCGAGCGAGCGTACTCGTGACACGTACCGGATGATGTGACCAGCGATGGGACGAGTGCAAGTCGCTCCTCGAGTCGCGCCGTCTGATCTGATCTGCGCTACTGCGGGCGATGGGGCGGCGAGGCGCACGCGAACGCCACGGACCCATCATCAGGTCGTGTGCGCAGGACTCAGGAGGCACCTGTGTCGTTGTGGGCTTGGCACTTGTGGGAGTTGTAGCGAGCAAAGGGAATCAGGAAGGGGCAGGGCCGTCCCTCAAAAAAGAAAAAGGAAGGGGCAGGGCCGGCCAAAGGGGAGAGTGACCGAGCCTGCTGCCTTCTTTTTGTAGTTTCCTTTCCGTTTTAGCAGGTCAGGTCGTTCGTCTTATCCACGGGCCCCGGGCCCGTGCCGTTTCACCAACACTCTATTAGGGCTACTAGCCTACTTCACCCCTGTGTCACTTGGCTTCGGAACTAGAAAAAGAGAGAGATCGACCGTGACGATCCGAAGGTCGAGTATACAAGCAAGGGTGTCTACCAAGAAGCAGCGGACTATGATTTCAGGCTTAACACTCAGTACCAAATTATCTATCGTTTTAGGTTTTCGTATCATAAATTTAATTTGGTTTTTTAAAAATATATACACTATTTATATCTTTAAATAAAATATTCTAAGACGCAGGGAGTACGTAATAAGCTACTAAGTCTTCCCACAACAGCATCATTACACCACCTCGATCCTTATTCTACAAGAAAAAAAAAACCCGAGAAACTAGTGACTTATTAATATCCTCTCGTAGGACCATTAATTAACGTTAGCGGCAAAATGGTGCCCCGCGACAAGCACCTTTTGCATCGTCTGGAAGTCCGTATCCCGGACAGCGACAACTGAGCACGTTCGTTAGGTGATGCAGCGAAGCTAGCCGGGAGCACAGGACGCCCTTCCCTGGCGGGAATGCAATAAAGCCACTCACCTTACTGTACAGCGAGGGCTTCCAGCAATTTGCAACAGCAGTCCAACTACCTATATTTTGCTTCGAACCGACATGGCGACAAGATCCAGAGTTAGTTAACACGAGACAGTTCCATCCGTCAAAAAGAGTGGATTAGAGGGCCTCAAAGTACCAGGATAAGCTAAACTGCACTGGGCACTAACTCCTGCTAGTGGTGGCAAAACGGTGCCAGATAAAATGCACAATGTTGCATTCCTGAATATGTTTTGCATTGGTTGACTGAGCAATAAGGCAAGGTAAAATAATATACATGTACTACATAAATAGAAGATGCTACGGCCCATAAATACAACAGGTAAGTAAAACGGTATCTATAGAACCACTAAAATCGAAGAATCACATGAATAATCACCACCAATTTAACTCCAATGGATATACATGTTTACCCTACATGTATACTGTACAACCACCAGAACAATGTAAGTTTGAACCAAAATCTAGAGCAAGGAAAACTCTGCAAAAGCCAATCAGAGTTGGTTGTCAGATCAAAACGGCATGGCGCGAGGTTGGAGTCCTGAACCAGAAAATAAAAGTGTGCTTCAGAGTAAGTATGAGCTTAAATCATATGCGAAAAAGGGGTACATTGATCAACGAATTTATTGCTAGAAAGATAACAGTACATGATCATATATCAGACTGAAGGGCAATGAAACTAAGGATTGCGTGACTGAATTAGTATTGTGTCCCCATTTTCCTTGACACTACATGGAATTTTTACCAACGAGGGGGAGGTACTATTTATCAATTTATGATGCACAATGCAGACTCCTATTTTTCCACCGTCGTGTGAATCTTGTAATGCTATATTTAGTTCTCAGACATAGCTTCCTAACAACTAAGTTAATAGCACCTGTGTGATTGTGTTCTGTGTTGAAGTGCAATAGTGAATGAGAATGTCAACACAAGGAGAATAAAGTGTGGTAATATGAAAACATAGGAATCACCTCAAGACAATATGACCAGTCCAAGGTATATTGAAGCGCAGAGAAAGATAAACGAGATGAATCCCCTGAAAGAAAGAACAGACAATGTTAGCACGGGTGTTGTTACCATCAGGATTATCTTAATACAACATCAAGGTATCAAAAAAATAACTATTTAAATTGGGAGCAGACCATATAACACCCCATGCAAAACCATTGCAAGGGCAAGGGCAGATTTCAGCAAACTTCTCAGCATCACTTGTATTAACTCTTCGGGATATCAAGTCATCATAAATATCTATATAAGTTGAGAACATTTCATTCAGAAGATAGTAACTCAAGGATTATTCTAACATGGAATAACAAGGAAAAGGATGTTTTATTTCTTACCATAAACTGAGAATAAGCTGTTCATCACACCTGTTGCACATAAATAAACATAAACATTAACTTTTGAACCATATAATTTGCATTAAATAAATTAAAATAAAGAGAACATGATTGTAGGAAGTGTTCAGTCTCACCTATGAACAAGATCACATATTTCAAACTATGGAAAGATGTAAATTCTTGTATGACCCAAACAACAGCAATGAACACAATGAATCCTGGATAACAACATCGTAAGTAGCATGAAGCAGAGTAAGATCTTAAATGGAGACCAAGTCATGTTGATGCATACCAAGGCAGAGCCAGCGAAGAAACCACTGCACGTTTGAAACAAGAGATAACAAGGCTTAGCTAAATGATCATGATTACTGTATGTGAAGTAGATAACACAAATGAAATTAGTTGTGAAATAAATAAATAAAAGTGGACTTACATTTTCTGCGACAAAAAGAACAATAAACAATGCAAGTATGAAACAACCCGCTGCGATTCTCGTAGCGAGGAGATTTGTGGATGCAAGTATGAAGACCATTCCCCAAAATGATGAGCCCAGATCTGCAATTTAAAACAAAACATTAGCATCACCAAAAGGACCAGAGGCAAACTTCTTGAACAAGGCAAGATACAATTTAGAGGGATTAGAAATTTAGAACAACATATTACCATAGAGATGGTTTTTTATGGTTGATATATGCTAAAAGAATGTAATGTTACTTAAAAAGAACTAAGGCAAGGTTACTCAAACAGCTGCGTCACATGAATAAAGTCATCATCATCATAAATTTACTTCTTGGCAATTAGGTTTAAAATGTCTATAGGATCAACAATAAAATATCAGAGAGACCACAAAAACAGGAGGCTGACTAGCTGAGGAATATAAAATAAGATAACACATTTTTTTTTATTCATTCACATTCTAGTGACAGATCATATAAGAGGGAGGGACAAGTGATTTACATCCAGCGGGCAAGATTATCCAATATATGCCACCTCGAGTTTGAGTAACGCCACCCTCATTCGCATGTACCTGCATGCCTTCTACCTGAAGAAGCCAATCAAATTGAAATCAATAATACATCGAATGAATATTGGAGGTGATATTTTATCTGACATCAACACTGAGTAGATATGATGTCTTGATATGGTAAGTTGGCAGAAGCTGGTCAAAATGTTATGTCTAATCAATGCACCAAATACCAAATTCCACATGAATCAAAAGGCAACACCCGGTCATAATCAAAACACCATGCTTTTTTAAAGGAAGACCAATAAACTTTACAAGAAAAACTATAGACCCAAATAAGTATATCAGAAGATCTTTTGAAATGTCTGAAACATTTCATCGCACAGAGTTGTCCTCGTGTACAGTCAGAATCAGGGGTATCCAACAGTTAATTTGTGTGGCATGGGGAGAAGTAACAAATGTCTAACTCCATGCACATCAAAATACTACATTTTTTCGAAAGGCAGATCGACTTTATTCAAAACCGAAGTTTAAACTAAAGATGTAATCAAGGGTAGCTAAGAATTAACCGTACTACATACATCTGAACAACTGAGTACCATGGGGAGAAAAGGAAAGAAACAAAGGCAAATAAATTTGTGTCACCCATGCCTTACACAGTTAACATAACACAAGCAAGTGTTTGCTACTCCAACATAATTGCGGACTCCAAAAGCATGTGTTACTTCCCCTTTACACTGCACAGTGTACAGCACGATGTTCTTACTTCTAAGGCCCCCTAGCAAAGAGTCATTGCTGGTTTGCATTACCAGGTGGCTGGAGGGGCATACCAGAACGCCAAGGAGTGAGTTGGCATTCATTGACCAGAATCACTGACTTGAATGCTGACGAACAGTACAACTGTAGCAAGAGTCAAGAGACAATTGCGGATAGGAGAAAAAGCAAGCCCAGCAACTAATCCAGGACTCCAGTACTTCTGTACTTGATGAAATGAGATGAAATCCCTTTATATGCAGAAGAATTGCAAAGATGCACGGTATATTCTGCTCCCGTCCCGTGAATAGCAAAGCAAAGGGTATAAAAAGCGCGCCCACACTATGGAATTTGGGATATGGAATCCATGATCCACACTGCCACTGATAAGGCGCCTACCTTTCCCACCCACCAGCACAAAATGATGGCGAAACCTATCCGCCCCCATTTGGAGACTAATCGGACTTCGCTCGCCGGTACCCCCAATCTCAAATTCTCAATGCGTCACCATCACAGCAGCGGTTTTTTTCCCCTTCCCAAAGCGAATGCTGGAACGAGCAAGGGTTTATGGCTTACATCGCCGCAGGTGAGCTTGCAGGCGAGCGCGTGGCTGGTCTCATGGAGGAAGACGGTGATGAGCTTGAACGGCGTGAGCAGGAACGTCCTCCAGAGCTGCAAAAAGCACCACACATCGCGGTGAGTCAGGAAGCTAAGCCCCCTATCGGAGCCAGAGAGAGAGAGAAACCCGCAGCAAATGAGAAGGCGTCGTGGAGGTACGCTGGTACTCACGAGGAGGATGACGACGGTTGAGACGCCGACGGCGGCGATGAAGATCCTCTGGTCGTGGTCGCAGCAGCCCTGCAGCTCCCAGTTGACGGCCATCCTCTGGTCGTCGACGCCGCCGCAGATCTACTCTTCGGCCCTCCGGCTCGAATTCGGGGGGAGGGGATGTGCAGGAGGAGGAGCGCAGCACGGCAGCAGCAAATGGAAACTGCCCGGGGCGCTCTGGCTGGCTCGGTCGAACTGGAAACGTGCGTGCGTGCGGGGCGCAGGAACCGAGAGAGAGATGGGCGGGCGGGTGCCCGCGGCGCGTATGGGCCGAGAGATTTTGATTGCTCCAGTGAAGAGTCCACGCAGGCCGCGCAGGCAGCCAGCCACACAGCCGACGCCAGGTCGGCGCGCGCTCACACTTGGACGCTTGTGATTAACGAGCAGACACCGGATTACGTGTCCACCGCCGGCGGTGACGCTCCCAATAATGGCAGCTAAACAAAGCAAGCGATGGTAGCCTCCGGGTTGGTGGGGGCGATCCGGCGAAGGAGACGACCAGTTCGGGTGGGGACTCGAGTCGTCGCAGTGACTTCAGGTTCAGGTGTCCCGTGTCCAGCAGGAGGAGAGGACGGGGTAGGCGCGGTTGTTGGGGCTCCGCGCTGGTTCGCCGTTCTGCTCCACTACTTGTTTGCAAATTGCAACCGCGTATCGGGCTCTCGGCGATGGAACTTACCGGCTTTTCTCCCGGCGGTTACTCTCCTCTCATTTCATTTTCGCCTATCTTTTTCGTCTCCAACTGGACGGAACTCGTTTGCCGTTTCGTAAGACTAACCAAGGAGCAAACTCATATTTGCGCCATACGCTACCCAAGTTGAGGGTTTGCTTTGCGTGGGCTTCCAAACTAGTAATTCACCATCTTTTTTTTTCTACGTCCACATAAAAAACAAGCTCAACTCGCGTTGAGGAGTCTCTCATCCATCCATCTCAAAAGGTGTACCGAGAAGACTGACCTCTTCAAAATCTACCGTCCTAATTTATTCTTGGTCTTCTCTCTCCAGAATCAGACGGTGGAAATAGTCTTTATCATCCTACTCACACACGGCCGCATCCCTACTCCCGCACGCAAACCGCTCCTCTCCCGCACAGCGCCCCACGCGCCGCCAATGATCCTCCCCTCGCCACCCGGGTTCGATCCCTACTTCGTTCATCTAAAATTGGATTTCTTTTGGAAAGAAAAAAAAAAACTGCTACCTCCACAAATGCCCAACGCTGCTCCGTACTACCGTGGGACGAATCTAGCGCAGCCGCGCAGGCGGCCCTTGGCCAGCGGCAGCGCCGACCTAGCCACACGCGGCCGTCCTCGGCTTGGGCGGGCCCAACGTGGCGGTCGAGCGCGAGCTGTCCCTGCTACGGCGGCGCCACGGACGATCCACAACCATGAGGGTGAACGAGGACCTCTTCATGCACTGCTTCACCATCGCCGTGGTCGATGGCTTTGGGATCGCCCGCGCTGCAGGTCGGGTGCCCGACGAGCGTAGCTGACCTCTTCATGCACCCCTACCCATCTCTATTCTCTTGCTGCATCAGGTACGACAGACGAACAGGCTGTGTGCTGGAGGTAACTTGTGGGCGCAGCAGAAGGGGAGACAGGGCTTGCGGCGTCGTAGCACTGCTATTCGTGAAACAATTGAGATGGACGTTCATGTACACAGCGAAGACAGGCAACGAAGCAACAACAACACTCAGATAGATGCAGGCCGAACAACTTGGGTACATGATTATGCTTCCTTTTTTATATTTTTTATAATGTACGAAGTAGCTACGAAATCTAATTATATCACATTAGTGACAATTCCTATCCTTCGTAATGTGGGTGTAATTTGTTAGTTAATTTGTAATATTAAATTATGGGATCCGCTCCGGTACTCCAAGCCGTAGAGCACTGGGAGCACGCGGGCGCGGGGGAGCTCCTCGCCGACCGCCGCGGGCTCGGGCGCGGGGGAGCTCCTTGCCGGCCGCAGCGGGCGAGCTCGACCCGGCCGCCGTGGGCGCGGGCGCGGGGGAGCTCCTCGCCGGCCGCCGCGAGGGAGCTCGGCCCAGCCGCCGCGGGCACGGGGGAGCTTCTCGCCGACCGCCGCGGCGCGGGCGCGGGGAGCTTCTCTCCGTGCTCCGCCCCGACGAGGATGGAGAGAGGACGCGTGGAGCGAGCAAGCCGAGAGATTGGGTAGCGAGAGAAGGGCGACGCTTTTTCGTGGCTTTTGGGTGGGGAGAGAAAATGGGGAGGGAGGAGGCGGTGGTGGACTGGTGGGCAGAGAGAGAATGGGACTGGGGAGGGAGGCGTCGGGTGACTGGGTGAGTAGATAAGGTTAGGGAAAGAAAAGAAAATAAAATAACCCAAGGGAAAAAAAATAAAAAAGAGGTATTATGGACATTGCAGGTGTTGGAGAGTTGATTGCCGGTTTTTTTTTTCATTTTTCATATTTTGTTTTTTAGTTTTTTATTTATGAAGTCCATCAATATCTTTTAACACATAATAATGCATGTTTTTATAGAGATAGTTTTTGAATTTGTGTTTCTTTTATGATTTGAGTTTTTGTATTTTATTATTTATTTTAATTGTATGATTTTTTTCAAATACCATCATAGCATTAGCACGAGCAATATATATTTGCGTTTTTAAAGTATTTCCCTAGATCAAATTGTTGCGTTAGCACGAACATTAGACTAGTAACACGTAGTATGGCTCATGATTTTGTGCAGGTCCTGCGTCACTGTCCGGGGTATCGATCACGGGATCACGGTGTCCCGCAGATGGGTTCGGTTGTCGTGTGTCGTGTCAAGATTTCGGTGGATCACTGACCACGCGCAAGTGCCAAATATGCACTCAGCTCCCGGGACATGAAGTCCTCTCCACTTCTTCCGTGTTTCACTCCAAACACTATTTACTAGTATGGCTACACTACACATGGAGCCGCGCGGTCAGCTAAAAAGAACGCACGCAAGGCAAAGCGACGTCATGACTAGCGCGTTTCTAGCCGCGTTTTGACGCGATCTTTCGCTTCAGAAGGAAGGTTTTTTCATCGTGCTGGCCTGTTCCAAGAGCACGGTCGGATTCCTACTTTCCTAGTTTGTTTCCATTTTTCCTCCTATAATAAAGTGTTTGCTTTTTTCTGTATTAAATTGAACAAAGTAGAAAAAGGCCATGGTAAAGCCATAAAAGTCAGATGGACAGACAGGCCCGATAGCTTTGGGCCGAATTGAGTACAAAGCATGACAGCGACGACTCAACCCAACATATATAAACGTCCCGATCGATAAAGAAGCTCCCTCATGTAGAGATGCAGTCGGGGCCGGGAGAGCTGCTAGCAATTAGCAAGCTGGTGCATCCTCAGTTTTGCACTTTGAATGGCTCCAAGAGCACCTCCTTGAGATTTTCATCTTTTTCTCATCATCTGGTGCGCACCCCGGCAGATACAGTGAGAGATGCGAGCCATATCCACAAGCATTTGCAAAAGGAAACAGGGGATCGAGAGTTACTGAATGCATCCTGATCGACTGTTTTCCAGGTCTCCTTGGACAGGTCTCTCACGGCCTTGCGAGCGTCATGCTCCGTGGCTCTGTTCTCTCCTATGACATGTCTCCTCTCTTCAGTTCTTCCTAAATTTACGTGCAGGAATAAATCTCTCAAAGTGTGCAGGGCAAAATGTTTTTTTGGATTACTCTCAAGTTGTTGTACAAAGTTTGGGGTAAAACCTTTCTCGATCACGCGGAAAGTCGGTCCCGTTTGGTATAGCGCGCTCCTACTAGCTTCAATTTTTCTAACACATTCATTGTTCATACATTGTTCACACATGAGCTTTTTTATCTCTCCTCTCTCATCAGTCCCGACCCTGAGGAGGGGGGACAAGCGTCCCAGGTCCAACATTTTGACGGCCCCGAAGGTATGAATAGAATAGTAGTAGGAATAAAAAATACAAATGGAATACCATACACAACCACACCGCGACGCAAGTTCCGTTAACCGTGATCTCGTGATCAGCTCAATATTTCCTTAGAGCATAGTTAATGGTAGAGCCAAATACTTAGATATAAGTCAAGTACTAAGAGCTAAGCTATACAATAATTAGACTTTTACTTGATTGTAAACTTGTCGGGTACGAAGGTAAGGGGTACCCTAAACCCTTCGATAAATTAACGCTAAACATAGCAACCATTTTTAAGACAGGGACCAGCCCACTGCTCAAGTCAGTAAGGAAAGGCCCATCACGTGAAGGCCCCCTGCACCGGCTACGGCAGCGAGTCACGGGCCGGCCCACCTCGACGCCGAATGACGGACGAGGGGTCGAACGAACAACCCCCCGGCTCCTACCTCGACGCCAAATGACGGACGAGGGGTCGAACGAACGACCCCCCGGCCTCTACTTCGATCCCTCCGACTCCGCCTCTGCTCCGACCCTACCTCGACGACGAGCGACGGACCCAGGGTCGAGCGAACGACCCCCGGACGGGAGGCTCGATCAGCCCAACTGCTCTCGGCATGGGCTAAAGTAAACCCGCCTAACGTCATGGGTGCCCGCGTCCGCAGTCGAATCCAACAACTCTCCGTCAAGTCCGTGATTCCTGTCAACTGTGCTGCCACTGTCGCCACGACGCGAGTACGGACTCCAGCGGCACCCCTCGGAACGTGAACAGTACGGCCCTCGACGACGACTTCGGGATACGACAGAGCCACGCAGGGGTCGACCCCCCCTCGACCGAGGGGCTCGACCCCTCCCTCCATCAACTCCAGTATGGGGCCCGTCCCATCCGCCCCGTCTCGCTTCGGCTGTGGGATTCGCGCCCGTCTGCGGAAGCTGTGCCACGACGTGCCGCGGCGACTTCCACTGCCACCACGACCTGGGGCGCCAAAAGGACGGGAAGGCCATGCCGGCACAGTGCTCAACCTACCTTCGTCGGCACTATGCCACGGACACGCCGCCCATACTACGACAGTTAGGATCCTGTACCCTCGGACCTCCCCTTGGTCTATAAAAGGGGACGCCGAGGTAGAAGGAGAGGGGTCTCTGGACTCTGAAGAGACTTTTTTCGGACTCCACTCTTCGGACGACTCCGTACTCATACCATACACCGCCGCTCGATCGACCCCTCGAGCAGCCAACCCACCTCCTAGGGTAGCCTCGCTAGCCTTAGGTATCAGCTCCTCAGAGCAAACTCGTGTAACTCAGCTTGTACCCCCCCTGTAGGAGCACTTTCGGGTGCGAGATAATACAAGTCATCCTCCCCCGCTGGACGTAGGGCCTTCTTTGCCCAAACCAGGATAAACCTTGTGTCCATCTTGCATCACATCTGGGAGAGGGAGCACCCGATATACAAATTTACTAGTTGGTGGTCTTGACCCCCGGGTCATAACACCGACAGTTGGCGCGCCAGGTAGGGGGAATTGCGTGTCGATCAACTCCGAACTACTCTCTCAGATGGATTCCACCATCCCACCGTTTCCATTCACCACCATCGTCTGGTTCGGCAGTCTAGGGTTCGTATCCACGGGCCAGGGACACTACATAGTCTTTCCCTTCGCTCGTGGCCTTGACAGCAGTAGCTCCGGTACGCCGGGGCCAGCAAGGATCAGACGACGGTCCCTCCGCTTGCGCCTCTGGCCTGCGATCAGGAGGAGGCGCGAGCGACTCCGACGCGCTCGTCACCGTGCGGATTCCGAGATCCCGGATGCCGTTTCCCCGGCCCCGGCTGGCGACACAACCCCTCTTCGCAGGGGCCTGTTTGACCCATGCTTGTGGGCCGAGGGGGGGCACCCCTCTGAGCGGGACTCCGGCTCTGCCGTATCATCGTCCCCGGGGGTCCCTATGGCCTCTCCGACACACTCAGCCCCGCCACTACCGTGCGACCCGTTCCCGTACGGGCTCCACAACAGCGCAAGACTCTACTCTGCCCTCACAGGTTTGCAGATACAGACACGTCGCGGGTCTCCAGGGACCCCGCCGCGTGCGACGGTCAGCCCCGTCACCACCTCTTCACCGGGCGAGCACTCGGAGCCGAGACTACCCCCGGACATGGGGCACGTTGCGGCGACGCCTGGCAGAGCGCAGGGGATCCTTCACCCACTTCTACAACGCCGACCCTGACTCCCTCTCCCGATGAGGGTTACGACCCCACACGGGAGTGCTTCCACCTCGACGAGCAAGCCGACCCCCAGGATGACGTTGACGACACCGCGGCCACAGAAGAAGGAGGAGGGGGCAACGCTACACCAGCACGAGATGCCAACCCCCGAATCCTAATAGAGCCGATCCACCCCCAGACGTCCAGATCACGCAAGTCCGAGAGCTTCTTAGCAAGCTCGAGGAAGAGCGCCTGCGACTTCAACAACTCGAGCACGCCCTCGAGCGGGATCAAGGGCGCTCGCAGGGTGGAGGAGCTCGCGAGCGGGCCCGGGAAGTTCACCGGCAAATCGTCGAGGAGGGGACGAACGAGCCCCGAGTCTTCAACCGCGCCAGCCAGAACGTCGTAGCGGCCGCAATGCTGCTCCGCGACATGCCGGCGCCATCGACCCTCCAAGCACGGCGTATCAGGGACGAAATCCAGGGGCTTCTCCAAACTGCGGTCGTGCAGCAGGCGGAAAGCTCGGCCTCGAGGCGTCGAGGGGCTGCCTCCGAGCGACAGGAAGTACCCCCTCGACAAAATCGAGAGGTATCCGCCCACCAGAACAAGGCACCCCAGGGCCAAGTCGAACGACGACCGGTTCAGGAATGCCTCGTCAACGATCGACCCCCTCGGGTGAACAATCGACGCCGGTACGGCGACGCCGAGGCTCGAGGCTACAGCGCTCACCGAGGTGGGCGCTACGACAGCGACGAAGATCGATGTTGGTCTCCGGAGCCACCGGGGCCCCGAGTCTTCGGCAGAATCATCCGGCGGACCCCCCTGCCCGTCCGTTTCCGTCCACCCACCAGTCTGGTCAAGTACAACGGCGAAACTAAGCCAGAGCTCTGGCTTGCCGACTTCAGGCTGGCATGTCAGCTGGGTGGAGCCGACAACGACCACGTCATCATTCGGCAACTCCCACTGTTCCTCTCTGACACCGCTCGCAGATGGCTCGAGGAGTTGCCCCCGGACTTGATCCAAGACTAGCCCGACCTGGTCAGGATCTTCGAGGGCAACTTCAAAGGCACCTACGAGCGGCCAGGCAACCCCTGGGACCTCCGCAGCTACAAGCAGAAGCCAGGGGAGACCCTCCGCGCCTTCACCCGCCGATTCTCGAGGCAGCGTACCGCACTAACCCACATCTCCGACCACGAGGTCGGAACGACCTGCAAGGAATTGGTGTGGGAGATGGGGCGAAACACCCCCAAGACCGCCAACGAGCTCATGGACATCATCGCCAACTACGCGGCTGGCGAAGAGGCCGTTGGCGCGTTCTTCTAGATACCTCCAGAGAAGGGGAAAGGCAAGGCGGATGAGCCCGGGGGCTCGGACAACGAGCCCAAGAAGAACAATGGGCCTAGAAGGAACAACAACAACGGCAACGGCGGCAGGAAGAAGAAGAAGAACCAACCGGGCCAACGCAACGTCGAACCCGACGTCGAGCCCGACGACGAGCCCGACGACCTTGTCGCTGCGGCAGACAAGAAGAAGCCTCGAGGGCCCCCTCCCAACGGGGGCGTCTTCGATAAGATGCTGAAGGAGCCTTGTCCCTATCATATGGGGCCGGCCAACCACCGTCTCGAGGACTGTCGCATGCTTCGAAAGCACTTCATCCCTCCTGGCTTCAGGAGAGACGGCGGCAAAGAAGACCCGCCCTGTGACGTCCACGTCAAGGGCAATGCCAAAAAAGGAGGCTTCCCCAAAATCCACGACTGCTACATGATCTACGGGGGACCCTCGACTCGACTCACCACGCGCCAGCGCAAGAGGGAGCGTCGAGAGGTTTTCTCCGTTCGAGCCCAGGCTCCTCGGTACCTCGACTGGTCCCACACGCCGATCACCTTCGATCAGGACGACCACCCCGAGCACATCCCCAACGCAGGGGTCTACCCGCTCGTCGTCAATCCGATCATCCTCAACACCCGCCTCACAAAGGTACTCATGGATGGGGGGAGCAGCCTCAACATCATCTACGCCGAGACCCTCGACCTCCTGGGGATCCCGAGGACCATCCTCCTGCCCAGCGCGGGGGGGGGGGGGGGGGGTTCCATGGGATCGTCCCGGGGAAGAAGGCACTTCCAATCGGCCGCATCAAGTTACCCGTTTGCTTCGGCGTCCCCACGAACTTCTGAAAGGAAGAGCTGACCTTCGAGGTGGTTGCGTTCCGAGGCACCTACCTACCCGCCCAAGCTCTTCAGATGATACCCATAACTTGGTCGTTCGTAGTATGGGGGCTCGACATGGTCGGCCCCCTGAAAAGAACCAAGGGTGGCCACACCCACCTCCTCGTGGCTATCGACAAGTTCTCGAAGTGGATCGAGGCTTGACCCATCGCCAACATCCAGTCTCGACAAGCCGTGCTATTCTTCACCGACATCATCCACCGCTTTGGGGTCCCCAACGTCATCATCACCGACAACGGCACGCAATTCACCAGCCAAAAGTTCCTGGACTTCTGTGACCATCACCACATCAGGGTGAATTGGTCCGCAGTCGCCCACCCTTGAACTAACGGTCAGGTCAAGCGTGCCAATGGTATGGTTTTGCAGGGCCTCAAGCCAAGGATCTTCGATCGGCTGAACAGACATGGCAGGAGATGGGTCGACGAGATGCCCGCTGTGCTATGGAGTCTCCGAACGACACCAAGTCGAGCCACGGGGTTCTCTCCGTTCTTCTTGGTCTATGGGTCCGAGGCCGTCCTCCCCACTGACCTCGAGTACGGGTCCCCTCGACTGAAAGCCTACAGCGAGCAAGCCAACACAGTAGCCCGAGAGGACTCCCTCGACCAGCTCGAGGAAGCCCGTGACGTGGCCCTCTTCAAGTCGGCAAAGTACCAGCAGACGCTGCGGCGCTACCACGATAAAAACGTGCGCAAAAGGGACCTCGACGTCGGCGACCTCATTCTGCACCGTCGACAAAGCAACAAGGGGCGTCACAAGCTGACGCCACCTTGGGAGGGACCCTTCATCGTGGCAGAGGTGCTAAAACCCAGCACTTACTAGCTAAAGAACTAGAAGGGCGAGATCTTCACCAACGCTTGGAACATCGAACTGCTACGCCGTTTCTATCCCTAAGGCCTCAGGGCCTCGTACATTTTCTCATTTATGTACAAATCCTCGAATGAACAGAAAATCCGCGATCCTAGCGCTTTCATTTTCATTCGTAACTCGGGGTAGATTTTCTCTACCCCTCGACGCCTCTCTTTCTCCTGCCCCTCGAAACACGCTTAGCGCAGGGTGGGACACATAGTCGGACTCCCTAAGGGACGTGGGTGTCGTCGAGCCAGGAACTCTCCCACGCCCCCGGGCTAAGGAACTCCTGCTCGCTCCCCCCCCCCCTCGAGGGTCTCGGGCGTGCGTCCAACAACTGCGCCAAAAAGCGGAGTGCCAAGGACGGTGGAAGAAAGGGTGGCTCGAGAGATCACCACTCGTGGTCAAAAAGGTAGACTCGATCCTGCTCCCGCAGAGTCGAGCCTCCCTCGGGGGCTAACAGGGGGAGGACCCCCTCCTATGTCCCCGAAAAAATCGAACGTTTTTCGAAACTCGGCTTTCCCTCTCGATCTTTCCCTCGAGCACGCTTCGTGACTAAGTAAAGGCGCCTCAAACTCCCTAAGGGTCGAGGGTGTCGTCGAGCCAGGGACTCACCTACGCCCCAGGGCTACGGTATCCCCGCTCGCTCCCCCCCCCCTTCCAGAGATACGAGCGTGCGTCGAACACTTAAGTCCACAAGCATCGACTCAGACAAAGAAAAGCAGGGAGAGCTCGAGAAACGAAAATAACAATGTGCATCTCGATCAAAATGCATTAGATATAAAAAGCCCTCGGGGGCTCGGCATTGTATCATTACAAAGGCCTAACTATTACACGAACCTTCCTGTCCAGATATGGCTCGCAGGCCTGGGACTACTCATCGAGGGGGTCACCGTCCTCAAGAAGCAATGCAAGAAGTTGGGCATCACGCGTTGGCCACATCGGAAGGTGAAGAGTCTGTAGAAGCTCATCGACAGCATCCGAGGGCTACTCGACGCTACCTCCGTCCGCCGAGGGGATCACCTCGGGCTCGAAGAGCTTCGCCAGCTCGCCTCCGAGCACCTCCGCAAGATCCATTAGCTTCTGGCACCTCGCGTCATTCTCTTCGTCGGTCAGCCTCGGGTCGGTGGCAAACCCGTTGGCGACGACATTGAGGTCATAGTTGTAGGCCGAGTTGACGACCGCGAGGGCCCGCTTCACGCCCACATGCAAGGCAGCACGAACGTGCTCCGTCACCTCCTACGTCATGGAGTAGAAGCGGCGCAGCAGGGAGTCCCCTCGAGCGTCGCCCTCGACCTCCGGCTCCGGCTCGACCGAGAGGTCGTCGCAGAAGGTGTTGATGACGCCCGAGAGCCTCGCGTTGAGGTTCGCCTCAGTCCCGAGGAGGCCCTGGAGACTGTTCAGGTCCTCGTGGGCTCGGGCCTTGTCCGTCGCAAGCTCTGCCAAAACAAGCACACAACCCGGTCAAAACCCAAAAGAGCAGGAAGAGGGTCGAGGCAGGGCAGATTCAGCAACACTCTCGAGACAATTACCTTGGGCATGCGCCTCCAGAGTGGCGTAGCTTCGCTCGATCTTCTTGAGCTGGCGGCGGACGTCAATAAGTTCGGAGGCCTGACCACTAACCTTAGCCTCGAGGCCCTCGATGGTCTTGCCTGCGTCATCGAGGGCTCTCTTCTGGTTCATGGCCACCACGCCCAGGGAAACCGCGTGGGTCCGAGCCTTCTCCTCCGCCACGGCCAGCATGTCACGCTCGCGGGAGACGACGTCGAGGTCGCCCCGGAGCCCCCGGATGCCCTCCGTCGCCCGGGCCAGCTCCTCCTTCAGCCGGGCGGCCTCTTCCTTGGCCCTGCGCTGGGCCTCTAGAGCAGCGTCCCATTCATGCCCGACCTTGATGGCAGATTGGAGGGCGGCGTCGATCTTCGACTGCGCTGTCTCCTGGGCGGCCCAGGCTGCCTTCTGCACGGCCTCCACCCCGGCCCTCGCATGAGCGATCTTGGACTCGGCGTCCTCTCGCATGGTTGCCGCCTCGGCTCTCGCCTGAGCGGTCTCGGCCTCCGCCTTCTCCAGCGAGGCGCGAAGGGCCGGGAGTTGCTCATGCGATCGGAGGATGAACTGGGACTTGTTGTACGACCTCGCCCTCAGCTCCTGACGAGGGTAAAAAGGAAGATCATCAGAAAGGAATAGTCAGGCAACCCAAGCAAAATCCAAGGGAAGACGAAACCCACCTCTATACCCCGGCGTATGTCCACGGCGGCAACCTCCGCGGCAAGGCGCACCGAGTGCTCAAACCATGCCCGATATTCCTCAAGGTGCTCCCACGTGTGGAGCTCGGCCTGGTTGTTGAGCTCGAGGAGGGTTTGCCCGGGGTCTCGAGGGTCGGCCAGCTCCAGGACCTCCTGCCCCCAAAACGCGCTGCGGAGGGCGATCCTCTCTTGGACCCCCGCATGACGCCCTGGCGATCTTCAGCGGCACCCCCGCAGCGTTCCACCACATCTTGCCAGGCGAAGAAGGGAGAAGATCCCTCCAGTTGACCTCTCCCGGCCTTGGGGCCACCCCTCAAAGAGGTCGACGGCCCCGCCGAGCCATCCCCACTAGGCAGAGGAAGTCCCGGCCAGGGGAACGGCCCTGCACGGTGAAAGACACGAAGTAATTAGTACCTGGCACCACAGATCCGCTACGGCTCGAACAAGTCGGAACACGCCTCACCTCGAGACGACTCCCGCCCAGCCTCGAGGCGAGGCCGAGCCACCTCCGGTCCCGCACGACACCATCTCGGCCACTTCTTCAGCGGTGGGCTCCATCAGCATCCCGCCCTTCTCCGGCGCGGGTGTCGCCTCGGACCGCTCAGCCCGACCCCCCCTCCCCGACCTTCGGCGCCGGCGAAGGGCCCTCAGACGCGGCAGCAGCCGTGCCCTCGTGCTCAAGCCGCAGTCGCGCCTCTAGCTAGGCTAGGCTCTCGGGCCACCGCCCCGGCGTTGGGTGAGCCGGGGCCTCCCCCTCATTCGCAGCAACTTGGGGCCCGACCACCTCCATCTCGGCAGCGGCCTGGGGCTCCATCCCCTCGGTCACGACCGCCGTTGATGCAGGCCCCGCGCCTTCCGGGGCATCGGGCGGAACTCCCTCCGACAGCCGCGCAGGCGCAGCGATGCCCGCTGCTTCGGTGGCCCTCGCCGGCCGGGTGGGCAGACCCGCCTCCTCTGCCGCTTGGGCCAGCGTTGAGGCGCCCTGCGCCGCCCCTCGCTCCATCGCCTCCCGGGCCTTGGCTGCCCACGCCGCCTCGGGGGTAAGCGTCGAAGGGGGTGGGGTAGCGTGGCCGGCCTCGACGGCCGCCTCGACCGCGGCCCCCACCCTCAGCTTCTTGGCAGGGGCGAGAGACGCATGCTCCTGCGGGCGCTTCGACCTTAAAAGGAGACCCGTGCACGATGATAAGCACCGATCGATAGCAACAAAAGGAGAAATACGAACAACACCCTCGATCAACCGAAAGGCAACTTACCCCTTCGGGGCCAGATGTTTCTGGCCGACGGCCTTTGGGCTGATCGAGGACCTGAACACAACCCGCCGCGGGGCGGGGGCCGAGCCCGCCTTCGGCACCGTCTCCTGGGCAGGGGCCGACGACGCTCCCGTCGTCCCCTTGCTGACTTCCTCCTGCGCCGACGGGCCCGACGCCCGAGCGCTCGACGCGGCAGGCACCGAGGGTGTGTCTGCTCGACCCCTCGACGGGGATCGCGACGACTGCCCCCGCGTCTGCCGCAGCACTTCGTCTTGAGAAGCCACGGGCCGCTCCCCCCGTGGCTCGGCTTCAATGGTAGGGGCCAACCTCGAGGTCGACCCCTCTCCTCCTCCGGTTCCGACGGCCACCCTCTGTTCGGGCGCCGTCTGTTCTTGCTCCTCGCTCCAGTCCACCTCGACATCGCTGTCGCTATCCTCGTCCCCCTCCTCGTCCTCCTCTTCCGAGGGTGATTCCTCCTCGAGAAGGCCCTCCCGCCTCTGTCGGGCCCGGCGTTGATCCCTCGCCTCTTTCTCCCGGGCCCTCATAGCCTTGGCCTTCTTAGCCTTGTCTTTGGCCTCCTTGTCCTTCTCGGCCTGGAGGCGCCTCGCCTGGGATTCAGCCCGGTCCTCCTTCAACGGCGGGAGCGACTTCCGGAAGGGAACGTTCCCCTGCGGAACGCAAGGCAGTCAGAACGCAAGCAAAAAAGGCGGACAAGGCAAACACAAGAACTCTAATAGAGAAAGAGGACTTTACCAGCTCGATGTACCCCTCGTCCGGTCTCATGGGGATCCTGGCAACGTTCTTGGCGTCGAACGAGCCCTCAAAGAAGTGGCGTACGCGACGGACCACCCTCTCGGGGGGCAGCTCGTCTCCTAGGAGGCGACACCCCGAGAGGTCGACCCCCGGACGCATCTCGTCGAGGCGGAGGGGTCGAGCCATCAGTGCACGACCCATCGCTGATGGAACGCCGACGCGACGATCGTCGCCGTGAGTCCCTCCTTCTTCAGACGCCCAATCGCGTCCAGTAGGTTGTCAAGACGACGCTGCTTCTGCTGCGCGACGCCGTACCTCCAGCAGTCGGGCTGCGCGTCGATCGTCCTCCCGGTGTAGGCGGGGAGCAGGTTGTCATCGTTCCTCAAATAAAGCACCCGGAATGCCATCCGGAGTGGCTCGACGTAAGCTTCGCCGGGATCCAGGAATCTAACCGCTTGAGGGCGATGCAGTAGCACCCGACCCTGACCATCTTGTGGGTACCCTTGCCAGCCGACGCATTGAAGATGTTCGCCTCGAAGAGATGGAGCCATAACTCCCAGTGGGGCTCGATCCCGAGGTAGCCTTCGCACATGGCGGCAAAGACTGCCGCATGGCAGACGCCGTTGGGGGTGAGGTGTTGAAGCTCCATGTCATAGTGATGGAGAATCGCGCGCAGAAAACGGCTGGGTGGGGCGCCTAGTCCCGCCCAGTGGAAAACCTCGAAGCTCACCACGTATCCCTCCGGCAGATTGGGCTCGGCATGGTCCGACGACGGCAACAACCACTCCGGTTGGTCGGTCGAGGTAACCGGCCAGAGGAGGCCGCTCTCCACCAGACCCCCTAGGCGCGAGGCGGTCATCGAAGACGCGAGCCAGTCATCGGGACCGACGAGGCTGTACTTGGCCATGGGATCGGGAAGGATGATACGCTCAGGCTGGGGGGTGGAAGGTACGTTCCCTATCTCCCTTCTCTTTCTCTCTCGTGTGTGCAGAGTTCCGGCTCGCAGGGCGCCTAAGGCAATGGCGGGGAGAAGGAGGCAGGGAAGGCGATGGCAAGGAGGCAGGAAAGGCAAGTGCGCGGAAAAAGCACCCGACTCCTCACCTTCGCTATTTATAAGCGGGAGGCCAACGGATGGAACCGGCAAAACAGGTAAGAGAATCTTTGCATTTAATGCGCCTGTACTCCCCTTCTTCGTATCCCTCCAGGATAAGGCGTTCTGTCCCATCGTCGGGCTCCGCACCGCATTCCGCCCTGCAACTGCCACTGTTGCGCCGAACGGACATCGCCTAAAAAGGCGCGCGACCGGAAGCGTTATCTTCGGAGGTAAGCAATCTTGAGGCAGCGAGAGCTGGCCCTCGAAAGAGGGTTCGACAACTACCCTCGAGTACCCGAGGGCAGAAATGACCTCGGGTTAGGACTTCGGTCCACCCCCAAAATCTCGAGGGGACAAAGGTCGGCTCACGAACGGGCTCGATAGCCCCCCTCGAGTACCCGAGGTCTGAGGAGACGTCGGGTCGTCGACTCCAGTTCACTCCCCAGCCTCGAAGGGACAAAGGCTGGCCCTTTCGTGGGGTTCGACAGCCTCCCTCGAGAGCTCCAGCCCAATGGACAGAAACACAGGTATGTCCCCAAGTTCAATATAATTACCTATTCTTCCCCCTCGGCGTTCCACAAGGCAGGACTCCTCCTCCCGAGGATAGCGTCGGATGACGAACCATCCGTCAAATCTTGAGGGAGTGAAGTCTGGCCCTTACATAGGGTTCGACAGCCGCCCTCGAGTACCTGAGGTCAGGAAGGACCCATGGTTAACGGACTCAGGTCCACCCCTAAATCTTGAGGGAGCGAAGGCTGGCTCCATGAACGGAGTTCGACAGCCGCCCTCGAGTATGCGAGTCAGGGATGTCTCGGGGGGGCTAGGCGCGTGCCCCTAGCTCGAGAATGAACTCTCGAGGTCCCCTGGGACATATCCGAGGCATGACCAAGGAATACCTAAGGATCCCTACGCTGGGAGGTATCGAGCCACCAATTCCTATCGAATGGGGTTGGCACCTTGGTAATCCATATGGTCGTTCTTAGTAAGCCATACAGTTTTACTTAAATGAGAACGCCTCCGGGCCACTAGTCGACCCCTACCGAATGGGGCACGAGTTCTCACTCGAATTTCTACCCGTACTGGGCACCATTTCTAATGGATTCATGCCCGAGAACAGCTCACCGAGGACTTCGGGCTCGTCCTAACGAGGATAGCACGATGCTCTTCACCCCACAATCCGAACGCAAGGATCCATGGGAAGGACGCTATGAGGTAGTGAAGGCCTAGCCATTCGAGGGCTCGAGGGCCCGACTACGCACGGCACCCCTCGACGAAAGAGGGTCGAAAACACTCGTGACCTGGCAGACAGAGTCGACCTCTCGGGTGGGGCGCTCTGACTCTAGTTGTGCTCGAGAGAGCGAAGGCTGGCCCTCGGTAGGGTTCGACAGCCGCCCTCGAACACCTCTCTTTTCAGGGAAAGGAACGGGATCAACCCCTCGATAGGGCGCCACGTCTCCAGGCACCCTTAAAAAAACCCCTCGATACAACATATCATAGCCCCCAGAGGAGTTCTCAATCACTCCTCTGGGGCCTCGGGGGCTACCCCCGCGGGGTGCGCTCGCGCGCACCCCACGGAGAATCGAACCTCTTGCTAAACCTGCAGATCGAAGGCAAAACCTCCGGGTAACCCTTACTCCCTCCGAGAAAACATATATCATAGCCCCCAGAGGAGTTCTCAATCACTCCTCTGGGGCCTCAGGGGCTACTGTCGGGTACGAAGGTAAGGGGTACCCTAAACCCTTTGATAAATTAACGCTAAACATAGCAACCATTTTTAAGACAGGGACCAGCCCACTGCTCAAGTCAGTAAGGAAAGGCCCATCACGTGAAGGCCCCCTGCACCGGCTACGGCAGCGAGTCACGGGCCGGCCCACCTCGACGCCGAATGACGGACGAGGGGTCGAACGAACGACCCCCCGGCTCCTACCTCGACACCAAATGACGGACGAGGGGTCGAACGAACGACCCCCCGGCCTCTACTTCGATCCCTCCGACTCCGCCTCTGCTCCGACCCTACCTCGACGACGAGGGACGGACCCGGGGTCGAGCGAACGACCCCCGGACGGGAGGCTCGATCAGCCCAACTGCTCTCGGCATGGGCTAAAGTAAACCCGCCTAACATCATGGGAGCCCGTGTCCGCAGTCGAATCCAACAACTCTCCGTCAAGTCCGTGATTCCTGTCAACTGTGCTGCCACTGTCGCCACGACGCGAGTACGGACTCCAGCGGCACCCCTCGGAACGTGAACAGTACGGCCCTCGACGACGACTTCGGGATACGACAGAGCCACGCAGGGGTCGACCCCCCCTCGACCGAGGGGCTCGACCCCTCCCTCCATCAACTCCAGTATGGGGCCCGTCCCATCCGCCCCGTCTCGCTTCGGCTGTGGGATTCGCGCCCGTCTGCGGAAGCTGTGCCACGACGTGCCGTGGCGACTTCCACTGCCACCACGACCTGGGGCGCCAAAAGGACGGGAAGGCCATGCCGGCACAGTGCTCAACGTACCGTCGCCGGCACTATGCCACGGACACGCCGCCCATACTACGACAGTTAGGATCCTGTACCCTCGGACCTCCCCTTGGTCTATAAAAGGGGACGCCGAGGTAGAAGGAGAGGGGTCTCTGGACTCTGAAGAGACTTTTTTCGGACTCCACTCTTCGGACGACTCCGTACTCATACCATACACCGCCGCTCGATCGACCCCTCGAGCAGCCAACCCACCTCCTAGGGTAGCCTCGCTAGCCTTAGGTATCAGCTCCTCAGAGCAAACTCGTGTAACTCAGCTTGTACCCCCCCTGTACGAGCACTTTTGGGTGCGAGATAATACAAGTCATCCTCCCCCGCTGGACGTAGGGCCTTCTTCGCCCGAACCAGGATAAACCTTGTGTCCATCTTGCATCACATCTGGGAGAGGGAGCACGCGATATGCAAATTTACTAGTTGGTGGTCTTGACCCCCGGGTCATAACACCGACAAAACTTTTTTATGATTATATGTTTCTATTCTTTCTCATATATCTTCTCACAATCATATATATTGGGTCCCACTAATACCTATACATGCGTGTCCAGCTTGGTGCTAAAACAAAAGTCAAGCTCTCTTCTCTCTTCTTCTTTCTCTCCTTCACATCATCAAAAATGTTGACTAGCTTGACTATAAGCCCATTAACTATACCTGCCCTGTATCCATGCAGCAAGGCCTGAGGGGCTTAGGGCCTGGCGGCATGCGTTCACCCAGGAGAGGAGAAGGAGGCAGAGCAGGGAGGCCGCACTGCCGCAGCGTCAGGCGGCAGCAAGCCGGCAACAAGGGCCTCTCGGTTGACTCTGCGTTTGACTTTGATGGATCCAAGGTATAGGAATTCACAATTTAATTACTAATAGTTTCTCATATGATCTCTACTTTTAAATTTTTATTTACTGATTGTTTCTCTAAATTTTAATAGTATCATGTCATCGAGAAAGTATCTCTCTGGCAACCATAAAAGAAAGAAGAAAAAACCGATAGATGATTTGATAGAATCACATAGAGAGACTCTTCATAAATTTCTTAAGAGTAATACAAGTATGGAGATTTTTTAGTTTGTTACCAAAGTTGATTGTTATCCTATTACTTCTATTGCTTATCACATCTTATTTACTATGCCAATATCTGTGACATCAACGGAAAGAAGTTTCTCAAAGTTAAAATTGTTGAAAAATTATTTTAGATCTACAATGTCGCAAGAAAGCTTAAGAGGTCGTTTGGGACTACTCCGCTCCACGTTTTTTTAGCCAAACGGTTTCAGCTCTACTCACGCAGCTCCATAAAAAAGATGGAGTTGTGAGAGCACCTAAAGAGGTACTCCACAAACTCTAGTTTTTTGTGGAGCTGCTCCACACTGGAGTTTGTAGAGCAGAGTTTATGGAGCAGTCTCAAACACGTCCTAAATGAATGGGCAACATTATGCATTGAAAAGCGATTATTAGATGAGATTGATATTGAAACCATCATCAATGGCTTCACATTAAGGAATGTTAGAAGAAATTTTTTAGGTAATTTAATGTGTATATAAATTATTTCATATGAACATTGCTTTTCTGTTATATTTTGTTATTGAGTGTGTATATACTATTAATAGTAATACCGATAGTATTATAATATTCATATAAAAAGGTCCAAAATTTTTGGTTCATTCTAGGTCCCAGAAAACTCAGGACCGGCCCTGTCTCTCATCTCCTCTCACTCAGCCGGTGGGAGCAGATAAAGCTGAAAAAAGTAATTATGGTTAATCTGTAATCAAAGTGTTAATTATTTTTTTTACTTTATAGTTATAATCAATAACTAAAAATAAAATAATTGATAATAATTACTATTCATCCAATTTCGTCGATGCAAACTTAACCCTGTTTCAACAACTAACTAACCGACTAACAATAATAGAGTTATCTCTAAAGTTCATTTTCGTAGCGGTGATGGTAAAGTGGGTAGGGAGTGAGTAGTATTTTTCAACATATTAGCTAGATTCTCCCTCTGTACCTAAACAAAATAAATATTAAACTGACTTTATAGAAAAGAGTAAGTATATATATATATATATATATATATATATATATATATATATATATATATATATATATATATATATATATATAACATAAAATGATATTATGAAAATAGATTCTATGGTATATCTAATGATACTAATTTGATACTAAAAATCTTGATAGTTAATTCTAAAATTCAGTTAAATTTAAATTTTTTGATTTAATACAACGCTTAAATTCTATTTATTCATTACAGAGGGAGTATAAATAAATAGAATAAATCATCCGAGAGGACCTTCCTTACAAAAAGGACCCACTAGCGTGAGTATGGGCCTACGTACAGAGCCCTCAAGACCTATCGGCCTGCTCCATGTACGGTTGGCCCATTCCGCTTAGAGGCCTTGTCCACTAATCATTGCATTGGATAACCGGACTCTGCATTTCTCAGACTATTTTGTTTTCCTGAAATGGAATGGATTCCTTTTAATTTTTATAAGTTCAATGGAATTTAGTGATTTTTTTGCGATGAAAGAAAAATTATATTATATGAAATCTGAGTACATCAATACAAAGCACGTTGCAATACAAGATAGTACCCATGCTGTGAATAGCACAACTCAAATCCTAACCTGTTAATCGCTTTGCAGTGTAGATGACCGCACAGACAAACACTCGGCAAATGGCCTGAGAACAACTGCCCAACGAACGACGGTCAACATTCTGGAATTGATGATCTTTTTCTTCTTGCTGGTGTCTTCCTTCTTCTTCTTTCTGCCACCAAAGAATGAGGAAGACTGATCTGAAGGATATTCTCCCTAGTCTTTCATTGTGGCCAGATCTAACCACAACAAAACGAAGAAAAGACCGAAGAAAATTATTCCATGGCGGCGACATCATCTCTGCCTTGATGCTGTCGTCCGGAAACAAAGATCTCCATGTCGTCATGTCGATGAAGATTTCACCCTTCCCCTTCACCATTGCTGGAGAAGAGGAGAAGGAAGAGATAAAACTCCAATACCAAGAACTTTGACATGGAAAAACCCTAACCCTAAAGACTCGATCTATAGGAGAAACTTATAGGAGATGCCGGAGGGGAAGGGAGGGGGACCAGCGGCGACGGCGGCGGACGGCGGCGGCGGCCCTCGCTCTCGCAGGACTCGCGAGGAGCGGCGGCGGCTGTTCTGTTTTCTTTCTACTATCTGGACAGTCTTGTTCAGTTATTCCTTTGCGGAAATTTAGTGATTTATTCAAGCTACATTATGAAAGCCGATGTAACAAGCTACTTTCGAGATGGAAGAGACCACCTGCCGGACGACTGAAGATTAATGACGATAGTATTTTTTTTGCAAGAGACTGGGGAAGGAAGCTAGGGTTTATTTATCATTCAAGATGAGGATGGTGATGTCATGTTAGCTTTTTTTTTACTATGATGTCATGTTAGCTGGGGGCATGCACCATGTTACTAAAGCTTGGCAGTCTGAACTAACGACATGCATTTAGGGAGCAAAAGCGGCACAAACTTTGGGCATTCAGCGAATTATAATTGGAACGGATGTTTTGATGACGACTAAACAAGCTCTACAAAACTCGGATTTTATTTTTTCATCAATGGGGGGTTTAGTCCATGAACTAAAAGAAATCCTTGCCAATGAATTTGCGGAGGTGAGTTAGCTAGTCTAGATAGACTCTTTTAGCTAGTCCTGATAATCTACCACCACTACTACAGAAAAGATTAACCGTGGCGGTTGAAATGAATTAACCGTGATGGTTTTTCCAACCGCCACGGATCAATGGTCACGGTTAATCAGACCATTAACCGTGGCGGTTGTACTAGGCCAACCGCCACGGTTAATAACATTAACTGTGACGGTTGCTTATGTAAACCGTCACTGTTAATTAGTATTAACCGTGACGGTTTCTTATAGCAACCGTCACGGTTAATATTTTCCAAAATAACAAAAAAATGTTTTTTAATTTTAAAAATGATTTTAAAATATTTCTCAAATTCAAGCACAAATTAGAGCACATATTATATAACATGGATTAAACAAGCATATTACATGAATATGTTGTCTTCTTCCAAGAGAACCGATATCACAAAGTTCATTATATATACAAGTTCATTATGCAAAATCATTTACAGCAGTTCATTACAACAAGTTCATCTAATCAATGTCCGACGGTTGTAACAGAACCGTCCGAATTATAAGAGATCAAATTGAATTAACTGCCACTTAATAGCACTTGAGCCCATATAGTCCCGGTAGTCCGTGAAATCTCGAATGATTTCAAACATTTCCACAATACAGGCAAGATCGAGATAGTTCAGTAGCACCATTCACACGATATAAAGTTCAGCATAATAAAACAATATCGAAGTGCGAAGATTCAACAGTTATTACAAAACATTGTTCGAATTGAAAGAGAAGTGGAAGTCTTTTAACACGATAATCTCCAAAGTAGTTTTTAATAGAGTGCCAGACTAGGGACATATCCGCAACAGCAAAAGAAGAGTCTGGAAGTGGCCAAGCCCATGGTCTAGAAGTCATCCCCAACGGGGTTAGAGACAGTTAACACAATACCCATGCAGGAGCTGACCATCTGCAAAACAACATGGGATAAAACCCTAAGTACAAGAAGGTACTCAAGGAGACTTATCCGCCATAAATGAAAATAAAGACTCCGAGGAGGATGAAGGCTTATGGTGGTTTAGCTGACTCTTTTGCGAAAAAGTATGCGACTAACCTTTCAAGTTTTAGTAAAGATAGCAACAAGCTTTTAATAATATTACCTGTCATCTACATTAGCCACTAGTCTATGCCAGACATGTTGGATTTAAGCATACAAGAGGATCCATGATCATTTCAGACTTTCCATAAACCGGATCACCAACATTAGTTTCATAGTCGTGTAAATGTTGTCATTGCCCTAGCCAAGTGCTCTCTAACCAGGAGCGATGTCGATTCGAATCGGATTCCTACTCAGCTGAGGGGGTATTCCCTACACAAACCACACTCACGCGCGTAGTGAGCTACAAGTCACCGAAGACTCTATTCGGGTAAAGTCGCAGGATGAACAGGGACCACCGACACCCAGGGGCCGCCCGAAAGCCAGCAGCTGTGAAGGTCTTAGATCGCGCCCCTGTGTCCGAACCTCGCCTTGCATCAGCACGATGCGTCGCAATCCAAACTCGGCCCGAATAGTGTACCGGCTTCACAGTCGGAATGAGTTATCCTTCCAGTTAAGTGTAGGGCATGCGTTCAATATGACCAGGGGGACGACAACACGAACAATCTTTAGTTGACACGGTCGAGTCACCTCCATCCAAAGTATAGGGAGTTTCCCACCGATCTTAGTTCCATTAACCATTCCGGCTATCATTCCGAGATAACCCATATCACAAGATGAGGATACAACCTATATCTCGCGGGTAATGAAATCACCCGACTTCTACCGAACTAAGCCAACTAAGTAAGGCTGCCACGATCGAACTTTAGGTAACAAGGTAAAGGTATAGATAGGATAACAGGGTAATATGCATCAACGGTTGCACTCAACTCCAATAATTAATGCATCAATAAAGTGCGAATAATAAATGTTAGACTTTTGCAAACCGAGCGAATGCTCCGGGCTTGCCTTGCTCAAAGATGCTGGCAACGTGATTCAGGCACTCCTGTAGCTGGTCCTCCTCACCGGGATTCTCGAGCTGCACCTCCTGAGTGGCTGGCTCCTGCTCCTGAGTCACGTTCTCCGGGTTCTCGTCCTATGATCCTATATGATGCGATGCGAGTATGTATAAGTGCATATGATGAAATGATATATATGCGAGGTGCTGTATATATAACACTTAATAAATGCTCATTCACTTAACAACTTAAACAAGCAAGGTTGCACTAATAGCCTTTCTTATCATGATAATATAACACTTGAAATAAAGTTGTACTTTGAAAAGCAACAAACAGTTTAGGACACATTTTTATTTAATACTACTAAATGCCAGGATACCTCAGAAAAAGTATCAAATATTTATATTGCATAAAACAACTATTAAAATTCATTAACCTAGTTATTTATCACATTTTAAACCCTACACAGATATGCTAAACAGAACATAGGGTAGTTCATATTTTTCATAGATAGATCTCTGCTACAGAAACCTAATAAGACAAGTTTCACATTTTTCAGAGATATACTTTATTAACTATGCATTTCTCAAGTTTCAGCCTTAAACACGATTAAATTAATCTACACAGAATGCTTACAAAATACACCAACCTGTAGATCTAGATAAAATAAACCTAACAAAACAAGTTTCACAATTTTAGCATTTTTCTATGAATTGATATGCATTTTACAAGATTCAAAATGAAATAAAGAAACCCTTTTTCTTTTCTGATTAAACCCTAACTGCTACGCGCACCGGGAACACACACAGACACACTCACTGGTGACCGACAGGTGGGGCCTCGGACCCACTCGTCAGCCACACACGCACACAAGCGCACATGGCGGCGACGCAGCTCGTCGCCGGCGAGGTCTCCGGCGACGGGGATGGCAGCACCGGCTTTGCCTCGACGAGACAAAGCCGACGACGGCCTCGGCTTGGCGAGCGCGCGCTCCGGGCGAGCTCTCCGCCGGCCATGGCCGCACGACGACGACGAAGCACGACTATGGCGCGACTCCGGCCGCGATGTCGGCGAGCAGCGCGTAGAGCGAGAGAGAGCAGGTGGCACGGAACGGCGCGGCGGCGCTCAGAGCAGGGTGCGGCAACCGAGGCGCGACGACGCGCGATTGACGCCGGTCGAGGCCTTACAAAGGCGGTTGATTGGCGTTGCGGCTGGGTGGAGGCGAGGCGGAGCTGGCGCACGCGTGGCGGTCGACGGCGTGGAGCGAAGCTGCGGGAACGGCGCGGCGAGCAGCGGCGCTCGCGTGCACTGTTGCGGCTGCTGCGGCTGCTCTAGGGTTAGGGCGAGGGGGATAGAGAGCGAGTGAGAGAGAGAGTGAGGGCGAGAGGGGGACAGAGCGGCGGTTTTGGGCGCGGTCGGGACGGCCACCGCCCCAACCGGCCGTACGCCAGCGGCCACGTGGCTCGCACGGGCTGGGCAGGCGGTGCGGCGCGGCAGGCGGCGCGTTTTCGGGCTCGGCGCGCGGGCTGGCTTCGGCCAACGGGCCGAATGTGGGGCGCCGGCCCACATAAGCCAGGTAAGGTTTTTCCTTTTTATTTTTAAATTTAGTTTTTCCTTATTTGTTTAATACTCAATTTTGACCAAATTAAACTCTTTTTCAGGTTTTGATGCAAAAACATAAATTGTTGAGAATATTAAACTGCACAAACTTTCTTTAAACATTATAGCCAAATTCCGTTTACTTTTTAAACTGGAAAATCAAACTCAGATTCAAGCCTATGCAAACATTATTTTTAAAATTGCTAAGCCATATTAAATTTCAGGAAAATAAACTTAGTTTCATACCATGATTAAAGCACTAATCTTTAGGTTACATTTAGCATGATGGTTCAAGGTTAAACATATTAAACAACCAAGATCAAAGCCAAGGATTAAACACATGAAATGATGATGCTATGCATGAATGCTTTATGTGATGAATACTTTAGTTTTAATTAAGAATAGTTTAATTATACTTAACACTTGAGGTGTTACAGCAGCTTGTAGTCAGTCATGTCTAAACCACTAGTTCTCCAATTGGCTAACGCACGGTACTGAGGTAATGCCGCTAGCGCGTTGCCCGTGTAGAAAAATTTCCCACTCATTTCAGCACATTCATCGGTGACAAACTTACAAATATCGGCTATTGTGCGAGTGTTGGTCTTTTGATTGACGGTTCCTTTCTGCCACCATTTTGTACCTTTCTGGAGCTGCCGCCAGCTTTGGCTAAATTTCAGGCATCTCTTGAGGTACTCACAAGCATAGTATCCACACAAGAGTGAGCCTTCAGGTTGCTTAGCACACTGCATGTAAGATATACATATGTAAGAGTAAGTAGTAGTAGGGTTGTAGTAGTGCTAGTTAGTAGGATAGCAGTAGTACAAGTCGTATTACCGGGAATTCTCGCCTAAGCCTGAGTTTTGTGCCCCACTCCTCCTTCACCCCATCGGACCTACGGTCAATGCAGGTGGGGTCTTCCACGTACATCCTGTAAGCGCTGAATGTCCATGCCACTAGTGTCAAACATCAGATACAATCATATACTTTGAGTGCTTATAAAAGAAAATATGTGTAGTCACGTACTATCGCAGGCATCCTTCAAAATGCATGTAGCCTTTCATGTGTGTGTCCCGCATGGAGTCCAGTATGACCGTCATTCCATCCCGAGGATAGATCAAGAATACAATCCAATGCCTCGTGTCGCCTGTGCTACACCATTCAAATAATATGGATCTAAGATCTTGAAATATGAAATATGGTGAAGACATGTATGCATGTATCATTTGGACTTACCCAAACTGGTGAGCGGCAAGGATACACCCTTCTCCCTCGAGCTGCTTCATGGCTTTGAGGATTTAGTGTCCCTTCCTGAACTTGATCTCGCCTCGCATCAAAGTTGTGGCGTTCACTCGCTCCATCCCACTCAAGCTCGCCAGCTTCAGATGCGTGTCCATTAGCCCGTGTCCAATGATGGCCCTCTCGGTAATATGCATAGGAGATAGGTAAATAACCTTATGCGACAACTCCTTGCTTACATATGATTGCATCCTGCAAGCAGCAGTGTCAACATTGCATACTCTTACTTAATTAGCTATAGAGATGCAGATGTGCAATAACTTACATGGCAAACAGGGTGACTTGGGCGACATCGAGGTCTTTACACCGCAACATTCTATGCATGTCGTGGAAGACAATTGACAAATAGGCGTCCTCATCCAAGAGGAAGTACTCCTTGGGTACCCTTTGAACAAACTCCGTCATGTCTAACCTCGAAGCATGCATATACCAGCGATGGAACCTTCTAATCTCCCACGGTTCCTCAACAAGCTGCCCTAACGGCACTATGAACTTGCCATTCTCAAAGTTAGCAGGGCAATCTGGACTCAGAGGCCAAAGGTCAGGCGGGCTTTGCTCCCTGTTATTAAGACAAGAGAAGAGTGTGTTAGTATCATATATATGTGCACACATACTCTGCTTGCGATGTTTGGTTGCCATTTGTACCTTTGGAACACAGTTGTGTACTGGTTCTTTTCTGTGGCGTTCCACACCGCCCATTCGACATCTATCAAATGGGCGGGTTTGTCCCCCTCTTCTTCTGGCTTCTTCGGTGGTGGTGGACACTCCACATTTTTCTGGCGTTGAGGCGGTGTTTGGTGGCTCGTTTGTTCATCTCCATGTGGGTTGCTCATGTCTGGACATGGACTACGTGATGGGCTACCTGGGCTTTCATGGCCACCAACATCGTCGTCGTTGTCGTCGTTGGCGTCGTCACCTGGGCCGCCACCTAGGGGATTTGGTGACTGTTGTGAGCTTTTTG